>JAUCMX010000019.1:6896717-7431717 GCA_033459395.1 Hemibagrus guttatus
CTCTGTAACTCTACCTCTAGACAAATCACACCATTCAATAATTTAACCAGCTCTGATCTAAGCTTCATTAAATGTAATTTAGACTGTATGTAGACAAATTTATATTATTTGCCACTTCAGAGAAAGTGACAGTTCATACATAATATAAAGCAAACATGGGTGGCATAGTGGAGGAGCATGTTGCTAGGAGTATTTTTGCATGATCTCCCTTCTTCTGTACTCTGTAGCTTCAGCCCTCCTCCCAAAGCCTCCCAAACCCATGGGTGGATTGGTAATACTCTATATTGTTAATGTGTGTGTGCATGTGCATGTTGTTCCTGCCTTGCAAAAGGATGGAGTGTTTACCGAAGGTGAATAAATGAATTAAGCAAACCTGGCACATCTAAGTAATAGATCTTTTCCCAATATTTTGGTAAAACCATGGTTGAACCACAGCTAACTTCGCTCACCAGCTCAGTCCATCTTTAACAAAAAGGTTGCTTTAGTCCCCTTTAGAGTGTCTTTGAGCAGGAATCATCAATGGAATGGTGGAATAAGTGATTCCTGTTCTGAGGAAGGCACAGACCCATTTAGTGAAGTGGAAACAAAAGATTTATCATTTTTTGAAGTGGAGACAATGACAGCAGGCAGCAGAATTGTGCGAATCTGAGTGTGTTCCCGGCATTCATGGTCCTTGTAGACTTTATTTGATGGACTGTAGGTGTTGTGACATTGAGCCACTTAAGCCTGTAGGTATTTAGCAAGTTTTTTGACTACCACTGAAAAGAGCTCCTGTATTTTCTTTTACATAATGAGTTCATTTCTATAAATACAGGTTACACAAATTTCTTGCTCTCTTCATGCCTCATACATGCTTTAGTACAGCAGTTCTCTGACTCAGCAGTGTTTCTGCACACCCTCATTATTAGACAGCTGTAAAGAGCTATAAAACCCCCAGGGACACAGAGCTGTTTTATATAACGCTGTGTAGCTTCTTACCAAGCTAAATATTATTTAAATAATAATAATAATAAAAAAGACCAACTGCAGAATCACAGGATCTGTGTTTATGTGCTTGTGTTAGAATTTTATTAACCTTCTCCCTGAAACTATTCAGAAAGTGTACTGTGAGGGTGATGAGTAGTGAGGGGCAGCAGTAAAAAAACAGACTTTTATTTATTTTATCCTGGATTCTTGCACACTAGTATAATACTAATGAAATTACAACACGATTTCAGAAGAGTCCTCCACAAAAGTCCTTAACTCTTAACTCTGTACAAAAAAGTACATCTGTTCTCTGAAGCCATTAGCGTAAGGCTTGAACGCTTATGTAGGCAGCCATCTTGTCCATCAAGCCCTGCTAGCAAAGCAAGAACTGTGAGTGTGACAGTGAGACAGTCTGTGGTCGATACTTAATTTGCATTGCTCTTGAGCAGCCTGTATCTTTATTTCTCACACATCTATAGTCATTTCACAGAGGCATTGTTACATGATCCTGACTGTAGAGTCATGAAAAATGAAAGGCGAATGTTAAGAAATGAAAATTATTTAGATGATTTCTTGAAAAATGCAACATCCTAGACATCTACTCTTGTTCATATTTAAATCCAGTGAGAATAACATCACCACAAGTTGCTCAGCTTGCTTAAAATTACATTGCCTGAGGTTATAGAGACTGCTTTGTGATATATTTGTGCTAAGGTTTTCACTAACAGTGTACTATCTTGAGTACTTCAGGTTACTTGTGAGATGTGTCTTCATCACTGTGATTCATGCATGCAAACAGAATGGCTGAGCAGCTTCGGAGACGTGGGCTTGAATTCCAGCACCGCCAGTAGGACGTTTGATTAAAGAGCCTAAAGAACTGCTTTAGCAACAGTTTGGTATGATTATAAACTTCCATGCTTTAATTGCTGGGTCCAAGACTCGTAATCATCATCTGCACTGCTTAGTTGTAAATTGCTTTGGATAAAAACATCTACCTAATGATTAAATCAGTATATGAACCCATTTTTAGTAATAATAATAATAATGTATAGTTAGTGGCAGTTGACAAAGCTGCCATGAACAGTAACATACTGTATAATTTAGTATACAAGTTTATTTCCATTTATCTGGTTGAGGATGTTGATGAGGTTCATAAATGTCCTAGAGCTATATAATGGAAGCTCAAAAATCAAGCATTTTCAGATTTTCAGCCATTTTTATTTTCATCCAGAATGGAAAGAGAACTTGAATCTGAAGTAGAATGGATCGATAGAAGTTAGTGATAGCCATGACAAGAGGGATCTCATTGTTAAATATAAGTTAGTTAAATGAACTGGAGTAGATGAATTTGGTCTCCTGTGACCAATAAGCTGTGTATCTGATTTAACAAATGCCTTGGCCCTGCAGTCCCCTTCCCCTCAGCTAACACTGTGGTTGTGTTGGTGCAACTAATGTCCTTTAATTCTACTTAACAATATAGTGTTGAATGTCTGTGTTGCCACAAATGGCAAATCACAAGGACTTGATATGCATTTACATTATAGGTTTACAGGTAATGTTTGTTACCTCAAATTCCATGTGCTAGGATGTTCTGCAATGGAATGATGTCTGTGTTAGCTGGTGTAACACAAGAACATACTGTAGAGGACACACCTAAAATATGAACAAAATTGAAGCTGTTTCAGAGGGAAAACTCCTTATGTAGTCCATTGTCTTCCAAACACTGCTTGATTGTTTTTACTTCCTTAGTGAGCAAAAGGGTGCACTTGAAAGTAAAATGTTGTAAGTACAACAAACTATTAGTTTGATCCATTGCTCTTGGAAAAACTATTTTGATGTAAGTGCATTCATTCATTTAATCTTTCTTTCTTTCTTTCTTTCTTTCTTTCTTTCTTTCTTTCTTTCTTTCTTTCTTTCTTTCTTTCTTTCTTTCTTTCTTTCCTTCTTTCTTCCTTCCCTTCTACCTTCCTTCCTTCCTTCCTTTCTTATCACTTGTTCATTTTCCGCAACCAGTAATCTTGGTCAGGGTGATGGTGGGTCTTGTTCCTCTCCGGGGAATACTAGGGTGAGGCAGGGATACCTGCTGACTGGGATGCTCGTCCATTCCAAGGCAACACCCATCCACACATTCCCATTTGGGGCAATTTAGTGTAGCTGATCCACCTATTGACACTGAGATGGGAGAAGATCGAAGAACTCAGAGATAACCCATGCAGGAGAATATGAACGTAACCCAAACTCAGGATCCAAGCAGAAAATTGCGAGACAGCAACACTACCCACAACTCTGCATCTAAAGCTCTTAAATTGGTTATACAAAATGATAGACATGTATATCATGTTTCATGCACATGATTTCTGTTCCTCTGTGTGAGCAGGTGTGTTTGGCAGGACTTTATCACACCAGCTGTCATCACACAGTGCCCCCTGATCTCTTAATGATTATCACACCATTCCCCATGGCAACCACACAGACCTTCAGTATTCAGTAAGGTGACAGTGATGGGTTGCTCACCGATGACTGGGTGTAGTTGAAGAGCTCACTGAAGTGAATAATGGCAGTTGCAGCTGACACGTCTATTAGATAACTATGAGAAAGTCTTGCCCATATATGTCAATGCTATTTTTTCTTAATTCATGAAAAATTATTTCACTTTTTCATTTCTTGATGTTGCAACCTGATATACTGTCATATACATAATTTTCATATGCACAATAATAGTCATGATATTGCATGATTGCATTTCATGTTATAATTGAACTTAATTTACCTTAATGATTGATTAAATTATTGCACATGCTTGTTACAGTTCAACCGCTGCCATAATCAGGATATTTGGTGTAGAGATTATGTAGAGGCATGAACAACAACATGTGTGTGAATTTATAGAGAGGCTTATCTATGTGGGCAGGTGACACTGAAGGTCACATCTGCAGCAGTCCACTTTGCTTTGCATTTTTGTCCTCATTTCTGTCTGACAAAAGCTCTGCCAGGTTGATTAAAAGTCTTTAAACAACTGACTTCTCTTTAATACCTATATTTAATAGCTACACTCTGTAAGTTAGCAACAATCCTTTTAGCTCTGCACAGTCAAGCAGAACACACTGCATTTGAGCCAATTAGAGCAGGCTTTTGCAGAAAGAAGGTGGAACTTAGTGTCTGCAGCTTGAAAGCATCGTGTCAGCAGGCTAGAGGATGAAACTGTATCAGAACACAGTATTAAAGAATGAATGGTTTCTTTGAGAGATTGTTGTACTGTAGAAGAGCACCAAAAATAAAATCAATTACTACACAGAATAATTTAACACCTAAGGGGTGAATCAGTCTAGAAGGATGCCAGGGATGTACAGTATATTGAAATGGCATTAATGTCATTGTACTGAACAGTCTCAGACTAATAAACTGCCTTCATACTGTGTCTGACCGGTTCGACCCAGGACACACTGGCTCCTTTGGCTACTATTCCTGGACATTGTAATTGGTAGGGCAGGCAACAGTAGATGGCCTTTAATTTTTAACCAGTCAGATGAATTCAGGTCAGCGGCGCCTTTAATAAGAACTCAATTATCTTGAATAATAAATCCTACCTCATTTCACTCCAGCTGAGTGAGAGGACTCGGTGGTGTGTGGAGACTCAACCAGTAGCCTTACAGGACAACAGTGTGTTCAGTTTAGTGTAATCAGCTTGGCTTTTTTTGCACCTTAAGTATTTTGCTAGACAGATATCATTAAATTATTAGTTTTGGGGGGTTTGTATTTGTTAAGAGGTGACAGAACTGCCACTCACCTGCTGCCACTTATCCCGCTGTAGTGCAATTAGTAGATTAGGAATCCCCCTTAAGAAATCTTCAGTGGGAATGAAGAGCTTTACAGTGGGCTTCAAACACATTTGAATAGATCTACAGTGAATTCAGTTTCCTACATACTGCTTCATAGGAGTTTTACATCATAGAATTATTGTACATTCTTTCAGTACACTACATTCTTTCAGTACAGTGAGAAGAATTACAATTTAATTGAATTACCTTCTCAGTATTGCTGCGTTTGCTTGTTGTTTTTGTTTTTCTGTAATCCTCCATTACAATGCAATGACTAACTCCAACTGAACTTCTGCATTCTGAAATCTGATTGGACAGAAGATGTTGATTAAGTTTCTTTAACATTGCAGTTCTGACATGAGCTGCAAAGCAAAACAACATGCTAATATTATGCTGACATGTTCATATTTTTCTAGGTATTAGTATGTTGTTGTTTCTGGGGCATTGGTGGCTCAGTGGTAGGTTTCTCACCTATCATGCGGAAGGCCCGGGTTCGATCCCCAGCCACTGGATGCAGTGCCGGTCCCAAGCCCGGAAAATTGGAGGGTGGCGTCAGGAAGGGCATCCGGTGTAAAACATTTGCCAAGTTGATGTGCGGACCAGTTGGTCTGCTGTGACGACCCTGAACAGGGAGCAGCTGAAAGCATTAACTAAGTATGTTGTTGTTTCTAGAGTAAGAACTCTTTTACTGGGGCAAACATTCCACATAACCTAGGACTAAAAAAATATGTTGTTATTTAACAAAGACAAAAGATGTCCACCAGATATCTATCATAGGGCAATATGCAAACATGCCTTCACACACTCAGTCACACTTAGGGGCAATTCAGAGTAATTAATCCTTTTTTTTTGTTTCTCTGGAGAGGGAGAGAAACTAGAGAACCTGGAGGAAACCCATGCGGACACTATGAGATTGTGAGGAAACTCAGTAACCGAAGCTCATGTTTTTAAATTCCCACATTGTTGTGTTCTAATTTTAATAAATTTCCCATCTGATTTTAATATATTCACTAACTGTGATTCACTAATTGTTTAGGTGTAAACTGAGCTGAGTTGTTATTGTATCGATCCCTAAGCTATTCTGCTAGTCAGAAATAGAAATATTAAGGTGGATGCATAGTTAATACTGAGTAAGCACAACCCCGAACTGCAGATGTTCTAGAGGGTATGGCTGACTCACAGTGTTATATAAACCTCTCACACACCTTCTCTCTCTCTTGCAGTCTCACACAAACAAAATTCTATGTAACAGGCTTCTGGGTAGGATGGATGGTGCAGGAGTGAGGATGTTCTCGAGTACTGTAACTTCAAGACTGCTCAATGTGATGAAAAATAAAAGGAATTAAGATATATATTTATTTATTTGTTTATTTATTTATTTATTTTTTACATTTTTTAGAATTAAGACCTGCTACAATGATAATAACTTTACATACTTTGCTACTTTACTATTATTGCCCTTTCTT
Organism: Hemibagrus guttatus; assembly: GCA_033459395.1. Taxonomy (NCBI): domain Eukaryota; kingdom Metazoa; phylum Chordata; class Actinopteri; order Siluriformes; family Bagridae; genus Hemibagrus; species Hemibagrus guttatus. Next base: position 6,902,968 of record JAUCMX010000019.1, read on the forward strand.
CAACTATTACACTTTGGTTTAAAGGATATTCAATTCTGCATGAAGATACTGTAAGGAACCTCATGTTCAGTTTCCAGTTTCAGCTCATTGCAGGAGCTGTATACATGTCTGTTAGTGTCTGCAGATTTGCTGACTCAAGACACTCCTTGTCTCTTCTCTTCTTTCTCACCCCCACTTTCAGATGCTGGATCTGCAGTGTGGCTGTTCCCGTCTTCTTTCCTCTGTCTTCCTGACCGCCTGTACATTTATAAAGCATGGTTTGTACATAGTCAATATTTTTGTTTGTGATACAACAAAAAACAACTAAGTAGCTTGAATCTCTGTTTACATTTCTACACCTCCAAAAATTCAATATTCAGCAATACTTTGTGGTCTGTGTTTTATTTCTTTTCTTTTTTTATTTTTCCGGAAATCAGTGCCGTGTTCAGATAAATTGTACTGCTGGTGAAAATGATTCTCCCCATAGAGCTCCTACTTCAGACACAAAGGCCTAATCTCTCTGTCTCTGTCACCTTCATCTCTCTCCCACCCACTTCCTATTGTGGCTGGATGGTCCTTTGGAAGCTTTGGAGCTATTTTCTGTCATGCGTGTCTCTTCCATTCGGCAGTGCTGTAATTGGGCTGAAAATGGAACTCCTGCCTACAGACTATATATTTGTACACTTGGGCCTGTCTCCTGTGTAGTTTTTCTGCCATTCTCTTTCCCCTGGCTTCTCTCCTCCCACTCCATTCACAGATGCCCTATTTGCATATGAACGCCAGAGCGCCTGTGTTAATGAAACATTGGTGCTGTTGTTGCTATGAGAACAAAAGAAGACATGATGTCATGCCTTTTCTTCCTCCCTCTACTTCTGGATTTCTAGCTGTGCTTGTAGCATTAGCAACTAAGGTCACTGCTTCTACGGGTTTTAAAAAATGGTTGCAAAACACAGCGAACCTCAATATAATGACCAACAATCTATTTAACCTGAAGGGGAAAAACTCCACATATGGCTCACTCAAACAGCAGCTGACAGTCAGGTGGGAATAAGTGGAGCTCTTTGTCATACAGATAAGAGCACTTTTGTTTGCTGTTGCACAAACACAATGCCATGGTTGTAAATTACTTTCAGTCAAGGTTTGTGCTACAAGAATAAATATCCAGTTATTTACTCCATATGAAATATAAATACATTATATTACAGATCAATAGATATCCATATATTCATATAGGAGGGTTATATGGAACTCCTTATGACTCATAAGAACAATAATAACAATTTTTGTACAACCATTTTAATGTATAAATCACACTATTAAGTACATTAATAATATGTACAATTAACAATCATTAACAGAGGTGGACAGTAAAGAAGTACATATACTTGAGTACTGTACTTAAGCACACTTTCTGAGTATCTGTACTTTACCGGAGTATTATTTTTTCTGGAAATTTGTTACTTTAACTTCACTACATTTGAAAGACAAATATTGTACTTTTTACTCCACTACATTTCTGTCAAGGTCATTGAGTAGAAAGTAGTTACGTTAATCAGAGGATGATTTCATCTCACTCTTGTAGCATCACTTGTCGTGAAGCTCAGTGGTTTTCCGTCATTTTTTGAACTCTGATCAATTGGTGGTAAAATGGACGAAGACGGATCATCGGCGCAGTGCGCGCATCCATGGCCATACTTAGACAGTATGTTCCAGTTTTCAGAAAAGAGTAAAGATTCTTTTCGTTTTAAATGTTTGCTTTGTTTACCGAAAACAAACCACATCACAGCCTACAAAAACTCTCCATCCAACCTGCGGAAGCACATTGAGGTATGTATACTTTTAATTTCTGGTAAAAGCTTGAAACAGATATTGCCTGTGCCATGAAGTACTTTTCCATAACAAAAAAAAGTACATAATTTTAGTACGTAGTATAAGTAGTCTACAGTACACCGTGTCTGACTCTGCACTACATGGACTGGAAGGAATTGTATATTAGTAAAGAGACTGAAAAAAGTATGGATGGTCATTAAAACATTGTTAAAACAACAAAAATGATGGTGGCCCAAGACTTTTGCACAGTACCATATATATCTCAATATATGGTTTGATCTTCAGCCCAAGAAGGGGAGCAATTCACATAACTTTGAGAACCAGCTTCTAATTAAGATGAACAAGGACTTTTTAAAGTTTGACTTATTTGACCATAGTATGATTTCTCTCTACTAGTGATCTATGAGACATAGTATCGTTGTCACAACTAATGTGTTGAAATTTTTGTTTTGATGGCAAATAAGTCTTTCTGTTTTGCTCTTAAAGCAGTTAAAGCTCTGTTAGAGCAGTGTTGCTGTTGGGCAGTTATACAGCTACAGTTGTGTAGCTGGGTTTTAAAGAAGGTTGCAAGGTCAGTCTGCATTTACAGACCACTTGATTCAAATGTGCATGAATGGATACACATAGATACTTCTTAGTTGGGGGTGGTAGGAGTGTTAAATAAAAAATGAAAATGATTATACCTGTCTTTTGTCAATTCAGTTGTTTAATTTCTATAGGTTTTGTAACATTCTAAAAGCTCTTAATTCCACAAATACTACAAACTGGTCAGTATATTCACTAGGTTGCTACAAAAGGTACTGTAAGTATTGCATACAACAATGCAACAATAATAAAACAATACGTTGACATTTACTTTTTACTTTTGATACTTTAGTACTTTTAAAAACAAGCACTTCTGTACTTTTACTTAAGTAAAAATCTGTCTTTACAACCTTTACTTGTAATGGAGTAATGTTTGACCAGTAGTATCTGTACTTTCACTCAAGTAACAAAGTTGTGTACTTTGTCCACCTCTGATCAGTAATAAACTATCCCTATATCTATGATATACAGAAATAAAAAAGAAGACTCAGGAATACGTTTTTAATCTGGATCACCCTCCAAATGACAGGAGGGTGAATCCAGCCACCATATTTATTCACTTCACTTAATAATGAGCTCACAGACACCCCACAATTGCTTTATATCATTCTGATTGACATGGGAGAGCACTGCCAGTTTTACACACTTGGACTCCTGGCTATTACTGGCTGTGACATTGATGAGTCAAACCCACATACAGCTTGCAGATATATGGCTATGAGATAAGATAAGCCTGAGTTGTAGATTTTTAGGTGAAAACTTTAATGGTTCCTCAGAGATTGACAGATGTAGAAACCTTAACAATGTGAGATTCAGCATTTTATTTGACAAAGATTGCAGAGCAAATATCTGGATTTTCTAATTAAGTTGTTCTGATTAAGCTGAGTCAAGTGCTGGAGATGGCTTGTATTCCTGCAGGAGATTGGCTTGATATATCAGAGCTAAACTGTTTAGGGCTTTAGATGTCATAAATGGGAATTTACTATAGTTTTTATGTGTGCATAAACACTCCTAATTTAATAATGCTTCTCTAATTTAATAATGCTTCTCTAATTTAATAATGCTGGTAGATACTGTATTACCAGTGGAATCACTGGTCATATTGTATACTGCCTATACATTATTTGTGAATCTGTTTGAAAGAGCTTTTTCTATTACTGCTGTAAATGACTTTGCAAATAGGACATGCTTTGTATTGTAAGGGATCAGAAGCTCATATTTCTTTCTTAGTCAGTGTAATATTAGAACACAACAGTGTTCTAGGCAGATGATCAGACATTTCATATGTTATTGCAGAAGAGCTGTGGTGTATATGAGAAGTAGGTCCTATGCTGGCTTTATATCATTGAAATTCACTACAAGATCTAATTTACGCAATCACAGGTTGGTGCTGTAATTTTCTGCAGTCTCTGGCTATGACTATTACCTCTCAGAGCTTTTTAAATCCAGAATACTGCACTGTCAGGCTGCCTCTCACCCTCCCAGTGCACAACTGTGAGGATCATTACTGTCCTGCCTTCAGTTTTCTCTGGTGGATAATGGGATATTTTGGGTTCTTATAATGTGTTTTCTGAAAACTGCAACGATGTGTGAAATATATCCTTGTATGGAAATATTGACAAACATTGTATAAAATTTTTTTTGTTGCCATGCCAGTCAAGACAATTGTGTTAGGTTTTGCTGCCTGTAACCTAGCAGTTTCTGCCCTTTGTGTGTTTGACCTGCTTGGGGACCAAAATGGAAACCCACATTCATTTATTTGATTTGAAATTCAGGACCAACTCAAACGCTCAACAACACAAATCACAGGGCTTCCCAAACACCCCCACCCCTCATGTAGGGTTGTTTGAGTCACATATGGGTCATGGTTCAACTCACAGTCCCTTTTCTCTTTTGTTTTATTGCTTATGTCACTGTAACTATGAAGACAGCTTTTGAAATGTTACTGCGAGTCTCATTAAAACAAGTCACATTTAAACAAAGAGAGTATTTGCTATTTTAGTCTTTTTAGCTATCCTGACACACTGTGCTAGTGTAGGAGTTCAGCAATAAAAATAAACACATTTCTCTCTCCAGCTCCATCTACTAGTTCCTCGACAACATTGTGACTCTAAGTCAATGGAAGAACAGAAATCTGAAGAAAACGAACACAAAAAATTCATAGAAACATTAGGTGAATGTGGATTCACAAGAATGACAGGAAATAATGAGGAAACCAAAGATGTAAACAAAATGCAAATGTTCTTTTGGGGTTATTTGCCCTCCAAAAATTGTGGGAACCCCTGAGCTAGACACTTGAGATATTTTCTATGGAATACCAAGGCACATGAAACAGGCATGCCTGAGTGAGGACCTTTGTATCTAATTGATAAAGCTGAAATCTGTCTAAAAGCCTTTGAGAATGTGCTAGATGTTGTATTGAAGCTTTATGTCTGCTCAGTACTCATGGTTATGACCCAGATAGATAATGAGTTATGGCCCAGTGCCAGCCCATAATTACTACTTTCATCTGACCCACATACAACTGTGGCATTGAACTCAAGAGTCTGGCTACCAGCACAAGCAGGATATATCCCCAAACCTGCCAGACACTTTCTTTTAATTTAAAATTGAGATCCTGCACAACTGTAAGATATGTGTACATATGGGATATGGATCTGGTCATTTCTGTTTACTATTTTGTACAAATGTTAAATGTGACTGCTTACAGTTGGGCTGCCTTTGGCTCACAATAGACTTGTTATTGCCATTACTGTCCCTTATGTGTCTAACTCACATTTGGCTGAGCATCGTCTGCTATCTGGCAAAGCTGCTGATGGTCTCACATATTTTGTTTTCTCACACAGGAGACAGATAAACACTACCTTTGGTTCAAATCTTCAGCTAATTATCAAGGCCTTGAGCTGTCTCAAATGTGCTAGAGCATGAAAAAGTTTCTCCCTAGAGCTTTCCCTTGGTCCTGATTAGCCATTTTGTGCTCCTACTCACAAAACCTGTCTCCGCCCACTCATTATCACCTGGATCTCTTTCTTGCCTTGGAGACATTAAGGATTTTATAAACCCACCCTTATTTATCACACATACTGTACACTGATCAGCCATAACATTAAAACCACTGACAAGTGACGTGAATAATGGTGAAAAGTTCCTGTTATTAGTTGCACTACAGCAGCTATAAATTATATCCCCACACCAGCCTGTCTATTTTTTTTCACTCTCTGGACGTTAGTAAGACAAAAAATCAGCTTATTATTTGACTAAAAAATCCTGAAGACTCTTGGAAAGACTCACAGAAAGTCTACTGAAAGCACGAACACCTGAGAATACTTGCATAAACATTAAGTCTCCTTATAGAAAAAAATTAATGAATCAGTTTTTTCTTTATAATATTTTTAAACCACGTGAAGTGTCTGTCATAGAAAGGATAATACAGAATAATTGCATTAAAATAAACAGCTGACTGGCTGATTCATGCTGTTATAAAAAATTAATAAACACATTCTGACCAATCAGATTCTTTGGTTCAGATGTGCTGTGGATATGTAGGTCACTGTTGGTAAGGAACGATTAGAAAAACTAAATTGGTTTAGCCTGTCATGTGCATTATCTTTGCGTCTGTGCTTCTCAGGTTGCTGGATTTCTTTGGACACCATTGTGTGAAATAGCTGTACAATATAACATGATGCTGTAGCATCCATCTCCAGCATGGCCATGGTAGCCAACTGCATCTGGAGGGCTTTCAGCAGCTTTCTGTTGGTCGTTCATTGCAAGCATCTCATCAGAAGTATCTCTTATCTGCCATCTGTGCCTACCACAAAATGATGGTGAAGTACCGAGCACTTCAAAGAGCCATTGATGAGGAGCAAACACAAAAGCTTATGTCCTAATGCTTTCCTGTGTATTTATGAAGATGTGAAGTACCTCTCGGAGGCCTGCTGGCAAATATGTGCAAGAGTCACATGCTTTTGGTAGTTCTTGTACCACCTCAGGATCCTGTAGGGAGGGAAAGAGAGAAGCAGTGGAGGAAGCTGTCAGATTGTATTGATCACTAACAACAAGGGTAAAGCATGGAGAAGATATATGCTCCCTTGCAACTCGCGCCTCCTGTTCCCATTTTAGATTCACTCGTGTCATCACATAGCCTTCTGACAAGTGTTCACTTTTTGCTGGTTATTTCACAGTCCCTTATCCTTCATTGCTGTGTCATGCTTTACTCTGGTCTGGATTCTGTCACAGAAATGTGCTGTAGGACACAAATGACTGCTGATCCTGTGTGAACAGATTACAAGCTGCAGTAGGGTGTGGCCTCATACTGTTTCATAAATGATTTAGCCACTCCTGACTGCCTGATGCATGTGACTGGAGGTTTACTTCTGCACTCAAGCAACAGACATCTTTACTTACACAAATACTGTACATCCGCACCACACACTCCTCACTCCTTCAATCGTAAATTTGAGAAAGACTGTGTGTGTGTACCAGTCATTGAAAAATGAGGAGCCACTGCAGTCATGCTGCAGTGCTGCAGTCTCCTACAATGCACCTTTGCACAGCTCATAGGGAGCATGCTCAGAACTCTCACTTTAAAATCACCTTCCTCCCATGTCCTCTATCCCTGTCTAGCCAGCTGTTCTGACCAATTTATGCACACACTCACACACACACACACACACACACACACACACACACACACACACACACACACACACACACACACACACACACAGACACACACAGACACACACAGAGAGACAGAGAGAGAGAGAGACTGGCCAGTACTGCTAGTGTTTAATAGACTGATGCAATGGGAGTGCGCTAAGTAATTGCTAGAATACTACGGTGTATTGCCAATAATAAAACTGGTCTTGTATGAATTTAGTGTCTGGGTATCTAATAAAATGTCATGTTAATGTACAGTTTTGTTAGATTTGTGCAAAGTGCTGAGAGGGTTACCAAATAACAAGAAGTCATGGCTTTAGAGAGTATAGCGAAGAGTAATACGGCACAAAGTGTTGATCCCCAAACATCAGTGAGCATCCATTTGGGAATCAGATTGAAAGGGAATCAGAGTGCAGGGTTGTTTTCCTCCTCGCTACCCTTCATCTTACCTGTCTGGTCACTGTGGTATACTCCAGGACTTCAGCACCACCTTCACCCCACTAAAGGCATTAAAATTTAACACCACTCTCAAAGACATGACGTGGTTCAACCAGCCATCAGCTGCACTCCCTCCTCAAAGCCTCTTTCTCTTTCCTGTGATTCTCACTTCAATGTCATTCATTTCACTTCTACCTTTCTTTTCTATCATAGTGACAGTATTGAATTCTGGGATTTTTCAAGGCGATGGTGTAGTACAGCTTGTGTGACAGCAAGTGGAATATAGCACATGCTGTACAACTGTACATCACCTCTGAAGGATGAAACTGCAGGAGGACAGAACTGGATGTTTTTATATCATTTTGGAGAATAAAAATCTTCATACAACTAGGCAATTCCAATATCTGTCTCTTGGAGCTGGTGCTATATATAATCTGACTATAAATCCTATGGTGTGCTGCAGGGAGCTGTGTGAGCCTGTAGCAGTGGTGTCTAAGCCGCAATGCCAGCTTCATTTATTTATGAGGCCCAGTCGAGCTCAGAGAGAGAGAGAGTAGAGAAATTCTGCAGTCAGTAGAGCTGGTTGTATCTCACACAGAGCAGAGGTCATACATAGAAATGCTACAAACACAGGGACATCATCCCTGATTTCTGATTAATATGGTAAAAACTATGATTAGTCTAGTAATGTATGGATGGCATGGACATTAACTGTCCTTTAAGTGTCAGAAATTGATAATTGATTATTAATAGAGTTTGTGTCCTATTATAGCTTGTCAAGTTGTTTCTATAGTACTCAGAGTTCTGTGTCTGGTCACTTTTTTGTCCCGCTGATTTTTTGTCTCCTGGTTGATGGGGTTGTTTGCCCAAGAGCTGTGCCATGGCCCTCCCTCTGCTCAGCCTTGTTGCCAGGCGACCTGCTGCCTGTGGCCATGCCTGCATTGAAAAAGCTGTCATTGAAAAAGGCTTCCTTTGCAATGGCTGCCTTGTTACCATGGCAACAAGCTCAGCACCTCTGTCACTGCCATTAAGATTTTCATAGTTTTAGAAAGCACCGGAAACCGAATCTCACACTGCTGCTGCACCTTTGGGCTATACACTGAGTCTGTTTATCTGTTCTGTGTCCTGGAACAGAATTTATACTCATTCCTGTGCCACAAATATTCTCATTATTAGATTGGATCCACCCTTTCCCAGCAGTGATAGCAAACAAACAGAACAGTAATACCAATGAAGGCCTTAATAAAATTTCATTCTGAGGCCAACATGTTGTGACAACCAGCAAGCGTACAAATGAAATATCACCATCTTCTCTCCTGGTGTCCGGCTCTTTTATTGACTGCCCTGCATCAGTCACCAGAGCAGGCATTTCCTTCAAACTCTTTACTGGAGAAGATGATTAAAGACTGCACAGCAAAACTATTTGGTCTGAAATGACAGAAATTAAACAACATCTGATGATAAATGGACAGATTGGACATGCTGCTTGAACTAAAACAATGCTGTAGCAATGAAGTAAATGGACAGAACCTTGCTGTTGTCAATAGATTAGGGGAGTTTCCATGTTCCCTTTTCAAGGTTGAGATTGCTTGCAGTTTTACATAAATGCTTATAAATGTATTGCACAGTTAGTGGCATTTGGGAGCCTGTCAGAATTTGAAGTTTGTGAATAATCCTTCAGCTGAGTGTATGTATTCTGTTTATGTAGTGCATTTATAACTACCGTCTACATAAATCTGGGTATATTATCTCTTTTTTTTTTTTTTTTGGTTTGGTGCACCTAAGCTTGCTTGTCCCTTCATCCTCAGACAGAGCCAGGACATCCCTGAGCCCAGCCAGGGAGACTAATTAATCTGTCTGTGCTGTGATGCGATTGCATGTCTGTAACTCTGTAGCGTATATATCTGTGTCATCTGTGAGTTTTGAGACCTTTCACACAGTTGCTGCTACCGTCTGCTCTGACCTTTTCTCCTATCACTTCCCTGTCTGAGACAGACTGACTTCCTGTTTCAGAAGGATTCACAGCAGGCTATGTGTGGGCTGAATGTCTTCATCAAGTGAGCTGTGGAGTTATCCTGGCTGTTAAAGAATATTGGTTATTCACACTGATAATAATATCAAGCTGTTCTGTAGGAAGTGCTCTACATCAGGGGTTCTCAAGCATTTTTGCAGCCAGCGATGCCTTTTAGTGTAAAATGCATTCCATCAAACTCCTCTATACAGATTTATTTTTAGGAATGTTATTTAAATGTGTACAACAATATTATCTCTTCAGTACAGTCACGGAGCTATTCCTGATATACATTAGGCTTGATTTGGCATTTTTCAACTTCTTGCTTCTGAGATATTGATGTCGGAATTTAACTCATTCTGTTTAAATAACCAGTAATTAGACCAATGAATAAAAGAACTATCTGGATTGTGGTGGTGGATTGTGATCTCCACCACTGTTAGATAAACATCACAGAAGACATGCTTTGCTTCATATATAATGGATTATTAGAAAGCTGGCCTTACTAATTAACAGTCTCCCAGATCACTTCTGGCACGTGAATTGTACAAATGAAATGAAACTACTAATTAAACATCACACACGCACACACACACACACACACACACACACGAGAGAGAGAGAGAGAGAGAGAGAGAGAGAGAGAGAGAGAGAGAGAGAGAGAGAGAGAGAGAGAGAGAGAGAGAGAGAGAGAGAGGGAGGGAGGGAGGGAGGGAGGGAGGGAGGGAGAGAGAGAGGGAGGGAGGGAGGGAGGGAGAGAGAGGGAGGGAGGGAGGGAGGGAGGGAGGGAGAGAGAGAGAGAGTCTGGTTTGACCTTGGTAGTGAACGGGTAAAGTGGATTAAGGTTTCTGAACAAAAGCAAGAAGGAGTCTAGCACTTGCTTGGGCAGATGACTTCATCGCTCCATTTCACCTTGAACATGTCTGCTTAAATCCTTTCTGATGTTACTACTACTACTACTACTACTACTACTACTAATAATAATAATAATAATAATAATAATAATAATACAGTGAGGTCCAAAAATATTTGGGCATTTACAAAGTTATTGAGCTCAGTGGACCAAAAGTAATTGAAAAAACATAATCATACATTAAATTGTCAATTTTAATACTGCTAATGCTTTGCAGTACGTGCCTGCCTGATGTCTGGAATGCATAGACATAGACATCCCCAAACAATCTTCCCTGGTGATGCAATGCTAGGATTTTACTGCAGCTTTTTTCGGCAGTCTTCAGTTCCTGCTTGTTCTTGGGACATTGCCTTTAGCTACTGAAATGCATGCTCAGGTAGATTCAGATCAGGTGATGGATTTGGCCAAACACTTTCACTTATGTCCAATGGGTTTTAAAGCATGAATAAGAACAGAAAATATAGCCTTATATTTAGAATTAATTCTCCTTTTGTCAACAATAACATCATCAATAAATACAAGGAAACTAGTTCAATTGGCAGCCATATTGTACATGCCCATGCCATTAGATGAGGTGGTAGTCTTCAGTGATAGACTGCTAAAATAAAATAACATTGTGTAAGTGTTTAAATATTTATGCAAGTGGTTGTATATGTATGATATAATAATGCCCACATCCTATCATTTTCATTATGCCTAATGCTTTGACTTACAAATAAGGCTGCTGGTCATGTGACAGCGCACAGCCATGGATGTAATCCATAATCTGCTTTTGGCAAAGTTGAGGTGGAGTGAGAGAGCATGTGTCTGCCTCACTAATCTCACTTCTCACCGAGCACACTGCAAGGGCAGCATTGCACTTGTAAAAACAACCTGGATGCAAAATTGCTATTTTTCTAGAACATTACACCTTCATGTCCCTTAGTTATGTTATAACTCATCATTTCTCATGAAGACTAGAATCTGTTTTTTGCCTAACCTGCAATAAAATGCAGTGACGTTTCCCTGCCTGCATGTAACCATGCAGAATATGTCATGTTTTACATTCCCTTCACCTCACACTCAGAGGTTATTGTATAGGCTACTGGTATAGTATGATGCAAATGCTTTGGAGTCAGTGACCGCCTGAAGTCTGGAACCACAGACATCACCAAACACTGGCTTTCTGCCCTAGTGATGCCCTGTCAGGTATTTACTGCAGCTTTTCCCCCTGCATTCTTCATTTCCTGTTTGTTCTTGGAGTATTTTGCACACAGCAAGTGAAATGCACGTTCACTTGAAATCAGGTCAGGTGATTCTACATTCTACTTCTTTGCTTTAAATACCTCTTGGGTTTCTTTTCAATGAATGCTTAAGGTTATTTGTCTATCTGCACTGTGAACTCTTAAAGACAACAAAATTTGCCTTTTTTATTTTTATTTTTTTATTATTATTCCCTCCTGTCCCTTGTTATATTATATCTCATCTGTATTTCTCACTATCACAACTAGATTCTGTTTCTTGCATAACCTGCATTAAAATGCAGTGACATTTCCCAGCCTCTGAAAGTTCTGGCTCTGTCACTATGCAGAATAACATCATGTCATGTGTCACCACGCCCCCTCACACTCATCTGGGACTTGGTCAATATCTATTTTCACAATCCCGATGGATAAAAAGTCACATTATAGAAGACCAATCTGTTATGGTTTCAGTTTTCATATTGACTTTAAAGAGTAGTTCTTGATGAAAAATGACATGGCTCTTTGTTCTGTCAGTGATATTGTAGCATTAGTTCTTTTCTTATTGCCTCTGTGCAGTCAACTTGATTAAAGCAGGGCAAAGTCATCTCTGTTACACAGATATACACATATCATATCTTACAAAACTCCCATGATTTGAAAATTGTCCCAGCTTGGCACATAATTTCCTTCTATAATGCATTACTGCACTGAACTTTATGCTTTATACTACATTTTATACTCCATTCAAGTCGCAGCTATGGACCTTACAGTTACTTTAACATCATCTTATTGTCATGTTTATATATTTTTTCATTGTAGAAGTATTTATGCTCTACTGACCCTCTGTATACTCACCCCACCTTCATTGTCCATACTTCTGTGCAATTGGACAATTCAGGTTTAACCATTTTCAACCCATATATTAGGTCAGTGGCTATAAACTTAAAATATTTTCCCATCTGCATGATTTACTCCATTCCTTTCTTAATGCTCACTTGATATATTTGTGTCACCTTCTGTGCTGGATAATGAATCATTAACACATCTACTCTTACGGTCAATGAGATGTGAGATGCCTCCATTGAAATGGCTTAGCAATGGACCTTATTATGTTCTCTAATATGAGTTTACCTCAGGGAGAGAGTATTAATACTGCAGTGCTAGCTGTTAACATTGGAGTGAGCTAACAATTTCTGCCAGCACTGCTAAAATCAAGACACAGCTCCATATGCAAGCAGATTGTGCTCTCTGAGAGTGATTGTCTGATTTGATCTCACACCCTGGCAGGAGGCATGGAGGCCATGTTGCGTTTGGTGTAAATGTAGAGATGGCATGGTTTCCAGTGTGTGCAGATGGACTGCCAGTGGGAGGCCTCTTTATTTGCCTTGCAGCAACTAATAACACACAGGGTCACTGTCTTGAATGGAAAACTGTATATGGAATATACAGTCTGCACAGCTTGTATTTTATTAGCAAATGCAACACAGTCAGAAGTGTATTTTAATTTGCCATCGGAAATTATAATGCTGCACTCATGTGCTTTCGGATGTCTCTGGAATTCAAGTTCTGAAATAAAAATTTTGCACAAGTTCTTGTTTTTCTTTTTCTTCATAGCAACAGAAAAGATAGTAGTCATCTAAGTAATCTTGGGTCTTTTGAATTTTTTCCCATGCTCTGCCTGTGTACATGTAGGTTTTCTGTTTCTTTTCCCCCACTGTCCAAAAACTTACAGATCGGTGGAATTATCTAAATTACCCCTAGATGTGAAGGATTGTGTGGATGTTAGTGTGTGAAAGGTGCCCTGTGATGGACTCAGCCAGGGTGAATTCTATTATTTTGCACCCAGGATGTACCAAGGCTCCAGATCCACCATGATGGATTTCATGATCCAGGATAAAATAGTTATAATAAGATGAAGATGAATATAATTTTAGTAGCCTATACCAAAATTGATGAGGCTAGGTAACTACCTAATGTTATCAGTGCTCTTGAATGTAAAGAATTTATAATGATAATATTTATTCATTCATCATTATTCATCCAGAGCCTAATGGGATACCATTGGGGCTAATTTGTGAGAACCGGGTGGAAACTGGAGAACCCCGAGGAAATCAACATGGACGTAACTAGAACATGGGGAAACTTTACACAGTGAGTAAAATGAACCAGGACCAAAGCAGGGGCCCAGGAGCTGCAACAACGCTACCCATTGTACAACCCTAATGAGGATGATATTACAAATGGAAAACAATGCCATCTGAAAAGAATGACAAGCAATCATTTCAGTATGTAGTCTTATTTGTAGGTTGCTGATTATTCCCATCACACACACACACACACACACACATACACACACACACACACACACACACATTTTCACACTTCCTTTCTCCCTCTTTCTACAATCTTCAGAGACCTTCACCAAAGAGGTGAGAAGAACTATTGAGTACAGCACAGACACAGGGAATAACACAGTGGTGAGAGAGTGTGGTGACGTGAGAGAGTGAGATGAAGGAGATAAAGAAACATGGAGGGGGCTGATAGAGGGTAACTGAGACATCCTGATGAAGCCTAGCTGTGAGAGGTTGTGTGAACCCGAGGAAGAGGACAGATAATGGCGTCTGATGCACACAAGCATGGGTACACCCTGCTGAGCTGCCTTTGTCCAAGTCTCTGTCCCCATTTGGATAGTGTTTAGCAAGCCCCAGTACACACACTGTAGTCAAATACACAGCTGTGCTACACGGGGTCTGTAGATGTGAGAATAGATCAAATCTATTTGAAATTTCTATTCGACTTTAACAGTCATCTGAGGCGTGTCCAAATGTTTGTGAAAGAGCTTGACCAGAACTTGGGAGCAGACCAGAGTGATCATTTGCCATGTTGTTATGAGGCATTAAAGCAAGATAGTTAGCAACCTTACTTTTTACCAATGTACTGTATTTTTTGTGCTGTATTTTTTAAAAATACAACTTTGTTGATTTCTTTTGTTCTGTTACTTGTGTTATCATATGAATCAATTTGACAGTTAAGACAAGACAGGCAGGACACTGTGCTGATCTAAATCCCAGCCCTATTAGCACCAAAGCTTAGCTACTGTCTATAAATGAGTTTACTATTAATCATCATGCTAACTGATAGACTGGATTGATTACAGTTCCTCGAGTTTGCACATTCTATTGTGTTTTGTTGCACATATTTTTCGGTGCTATGTATCCTGTACTATATCTTGTCTTGCACTGTTTGCACTGGTTGCACTGGTTGCACTTTATGTAGCTAGGACAAACTTTCTGTCCCTAGATCTGTGTTGTTTTTTCTGTTCTGTAGTTATATGTTGTGTGTTGTATATAGCACCAGGGTTAGCACAGTCCTGCACAGTCCTGGATGTGCTGTGTCAGCTATATGTGGTTGAAATGGCAATAAAGCTTCTTGACTTGACTTGACTTGACTGGACTTGACTTGACTGGACTTGAAGTCTTAATGAAACTGTAGCTAGTAAGTTAATCTATAGCTTATTGTAGAGTTGGCCAGTGTGCTAGTCGGTAGAGCTAATAAAATAAGTTGTTTAAGGTTTTAAATACAGCTAGTTGGCTAAGAAGGTAAATGAAATATTGAATAAAGTAAGATCATATACATTATGTATAGTATGATGCTTTTGTACTAGCTATAGTCATGCTGTTAAACTGAGAGATAGAAGCTGAATCATACCTACAAAACCAGATATATTTTGCTAGCTTCACACTTTAGCTTGGTCTTTAAAGGTCCTTCTGCACTAATCACTCCCACTTTACAAAACAAATTCCATGTCTTGTGGGAATTCTTTCATGTTGTACTCCTTGAAATTTCCTTCAGTAGGAAGCAGCTAAAGACCGTAACATGCTTCTATATATCTCTTCAAATGAGGGTGTTTGTTAAATGCTGTAAAGGTAAATGTAAAGGTAACATCAAGGATGTCTTCCTTATTCGGCCAAATTTTCTTTTCTATTCGGAGTTATGCATTTACAGATACATAAACATCAACGTTCCCTCTGCTTTGCCCATCTTCCAGTGTACTTGAACTTATTATCTTAAAAAATGTCTGATCAGCTCAACGTTCAAAAACCTAAATGGCTTGGCTGCATTAAATTTTATAACTGCCACTTTTGTAGCATGCTAGTATGTAAACTTTAAACATATATAAATAAATAATAACATGCTTATGTGCATATGGCATTTACAAGCATGCTTTTTGAGAGCATTTCTATTTGCTTGGCTTCAGTGTAGATTTAATGAGGCGTCAGTGCAGGGTACTCAGCTGTATTATATAACAGCATTAACATGAATAAAAGCATGCTCTGTTTTTGTTTATAAAGACGGATATTGCATCACATTAGTACTTTGATTCTATATTTCTAATAAATATAATCTCATTTATAAGGTAGAATTTTCTCACAAAATTCAACAGTGAAGCCGTGTGAAAATGTGCTCTGCATGCATGCACATATACCTTATTTATTTACAGTTTATTTACAGTACTATTTACAGTTATTTATTTGACTGCTCTTATTTTTGAACAAACACTGTTTACTTGACTGGAGAAATCATATAATTGGTTTGGCAGTAGAAGGAATGCATGCTATCTATCAAAGCTGACGCTGAACAGATTTTGACTCCATTTCCTGGTCCGGTTCGTTCATCCAAACACTTTATGCCATTAGTGAAGAGTGAAGCTGCTCATCTCTCTTTCTCTCCTGAGTGATTCTCTCACCCAGACGCATCTACTCCAGACACAAAGACCTGTCTGTCTGTCGGGCCGTTTGATCATCCCCCGATTGTCTGTCTACATTTTACATTTGTTTTATATACATTACATAATATATATAAAGAGAGATATATATACATTTTGTATATATACATATTACATATACTATATATATATATATATATATATAGAAAGAGAGAGACAGAGAGAGAGATGTAGATGAATTGTTGATGTTTTTAATACTTATTTCCTACACTGTAAAGGCAAACAAATTTAGAGTTGTTGCACAAATACTAAGGTTAAGTACAGATTTTCCATTCTTAAGTGGCTGAGCTTTCAAATCTATCCAGTTTGTTCAGTTTATATACGACTTTCAATAATACACATTGTCAAAAAGCAGCTTTACAGATGCAGTTTTAGATTCCTAATGAGCAAGTTAGAGACATGAGGAAGACACCATGAGCTGGTGAAGCGTCCCTCAGTGCCTTTATACATCGTGTCAGTGTATACAGAGTTTTGGATAGAATGTTTTTTTTAGTTCCACCTTTATGTAACCTGTGAGTTGGTATTAATTCTAGTTTTGTGTTTATTTATCTCATGAGCTGGTATTACATCTAGTTCTGTCTAAGTTGAGCCGAAGTTACAAGCTGAAGTTATGTCAAAGTCTGTCTACATCTGTGAAACAGTGATTAGTCCTGTTCTTTTATATACAGCCTGTTATCTGGAGTTAAGTCTACAGAGCTGGTGTTAAATGTAGTTCTGATGCTTGCTGCTTCCATGCCGACTGTGTCCTGAGCACCAGGACAATCAGCTCCTGCTCAATGGGCCGTACTAAAATGCGACTGGTACATTGTCACTATTCCCAGTCTGATATCGATCAGATTCTGAACGCCTGACCAGGCGCTGCTCACCCTGCTTGTCCTGGTTTCACTCACAAAAAAAAACCAAACAAATGATACTAAAAATGATATAGGAAACTGCATGACTGGACATTTATTGCACATACAGCCTGGAATAAAATGTTCATAAATAATTTAGAACCAGTCCCTAGTCAAAGGTTGAAAAAGGGCAAGTGGTTGCTTTAAAGGTCAAGAACGTGGATTGCTTTCATTAATATTGTCAGTATTTTATTTCTGAATTCCATAGATGAGGTGAAATTTGTTGTCCTGCTTGTTTGCTTGGATACACCATCCTATTTGCCTGTTATCATATTTCACTTTTATGCAGATGGAATAAGATTTGAAAGATTTTGAAGACTGAAGTATCTGCACCAGAGAGAGTGGGAATGGCATTGAGTCAGACAAGAGCACGACCTCAGCTTTTGCAAGAAACCAGAGTTTGTTGTCTCATAGAATTGTGAACAAATTATTAGACTTAATATCTACAGTAATGTGACAGTATGATGAAAGCAGCTTCACTTATATAAGCATTACATCATGAAGAGTATATATTTCCAAAATGCATATATATATATATGGCACATTTCCTAACTAGACTAGAGTATCTCTGTGCCAGGTTTAAAAGCATAAGGTGTGTCTATGTCTATGTGTGTTGCCTGTGTTTTGCCATTCAAATCCAGCTGTGGTTTTCCATGTGTCCACATTTTCCATTTGTGTCGGTGTTTATGTAGTAGACTTACACAGATGCCCGCGTGCAGGCATTTACACAAGAGAGGCCCATGCGAAAGCTCCAGCTGGACTACACTGAGGTGCTCATACCCCAGCTGTAACATTAACACAACACACACACAGACACACACTACCACGCACTGCTATTACAGATGGTCTTATATTTTAAGATACCTATCTCTGTTCTATTAGTGAAACTATAAACGAGATACAATCACTCCAAAGTTACAGCAACGTGTCACTTATTTAAAGCACAATGAGAGATTAATGGGACACTGTTCAGCACATCACATGAGACTAGACGTTGTGGTGATTTGGAAGCAAAAGGAAAAGAGGACGGTGTGCAATACAGCTGAGCGTTAACGTCACCTGGCAGATCCAGTGTCCAGTATTTTTTGCTTCACTACATATTAGAACGTATTTGCTCATATCAGAAACTCAAACAGCTACCATTCTTTTCAAAAGGCTTTAGTAAAACAGGAGATTTATCAGAGCCCTGAAAAAAGCACATTTATTATTCTGGCATTTATAAGTAGTAGACATTGTGTCTGTTCTAAATGATTTTTGTACAGATGCACAGAAGCAGGAAGTGACACGGGTTGCAGCTTAGTAGAAAAATGAATCAGCAAGAAAGAGGTTTAATGCAAAATGCCACAGTGTTTGTTTGTCCTTATTAATGAGGAAACATTTCAAGGACATTGTCCTGCTGATGAAACTTAAGCCATACTGGACTCTGAGAAGAATTTAGACATTGTTTAAAACCAGGTTCAGTACCGATGCCTCCCAGCAGTACTGAAAATAGTATCGAGCCGTGTTCAGAGCAGAAAAGCACAGTCAGATTAGCACAGGAGTCATTAGAAGTTCTTGAAACATGGATGCTCAGTTCATTCTGTTCTCTTTACACAGTGAGTAGTTTTGCACCCTGAGTGAGAGAAACATCTGTCATGAAGTCTGTTTTGGAGTTGGAGTGTATAATGCCTGTGCCTTTGTTTACTGTGTGCATCGTGGAGGTGGATAATTCACAAACCTGGCACAAACCAATTGTGTATTTTATGTACCATTTGGTTATGCATCACTGCCTGGTGGACAAGTGACTCAGAGTGGCTTCTGATATAACAGTGAGCAAGATATATCCATCAACCAGTGAAAAGAAAATGTCCCTTGGTTAATATAAGAAAAGATAAACATTTATTAATCCATCACAGGGAAATAAAAGTGTTACGGAAGTATTTCTGCTTTTACTGCTGAATCTAGTAATCTCCGATTTATATATGTTGTTATTTAATACATTATATAATGTATAAACAGCTAGTTCTATATTGATTGGCACTATAATAGATTAGCTACAATATGATAAGACAGTTTTATGTCTTATATGTTTTCACAAACCAAAACAACACACATTTATTAATCAGTTGTCCAGACCTGAATTACTTCTGTAGTCATTTCCATAGTATCTGCTATATCCTGGTCATGCATGGCTTGTGGCTGGAATACACCTTACATAAGATGCATAGCACCATGCATACACATTTACACACATTCATTCACACTAAGGGGCAATTTAACATATCTAGTCCATCTACTGGCATGTTTTTGGGAGGATGGAGGAAACCGGAGAACCTGGAGGAAACCCAGAGAGACAATGGGAGAACATGCATAGAAACCAAAGATCAGGGTCAAAGCAAAGACTCTGGAGCTGTAAAAGGCAACTGCGCCACTGTGCCTCTCTGTTAGTTCCACAGAATTGGATAAATAAGATAAATATTGATTAATCCTTTACTGATGACCATCACATACTATATCAATTTTATCACACGTCTGATGTGCGTGGATTGCATGGATGTTCTTCTTAGGATCTGTAACTGTAACTGTTCACTCTCTGCTTGACCTCTCTGGATAACTGAGGCTTATCTAATTAGGATATGTACATTTAAAACCGACTCTTCCCCCCATCTGCAGCTTCCACCCACACACACACATAACCACTGATACTTTCCCCTCCAGTTGCCCCATCTGGTGCTGTCGATTGTGTTTTGGTTTCAGCCAGGCTTCTCGTTGTCATGGAGATGCCTCCTCAGCACAATGACTCTGGCTCATTAGTGATTCCTCCTAAAACACCCAGAGTCCTGCGTCCTGATCTGCCAGACAGCCCGGGGTGTGCACTTGTGCGTCTGTGTGTAATGTGCACACAAAGATCTTGCTAGACATATGCTTTCTGTGTTTGAGTAAAGGAGAAAATGATTTTTGGCAGCCATGGAACATCATTCATGAATAATTATGCTGTCATTTAACATGTTTGACATTTAATTTGTTACATTTCCTTGTACTGAAGTGTATCACGGATGAATTTTCACATTTTATTTTAGGAGCTAGAGTGTATGGGGATTTGAGGAGGGAGAATATCATGACATCATTGTACAGTGATGCTCCGGGTCATTGAGGTGACTCTTCAATGGATGAAGGAAACACAAAAGCTTCCTGAGCAAGTTTAAAGAGGCAATCGAGTTCTGAGAGCCAAAGCCTCCTGTTTCAGAGTGGCCTGCTTTTGTGCTGTAGCTGAATAAGACCACTGTGTATCTGAAACCTTTTCATACGGCACTGGACAACAGCTAGAGTCAGGCCTTCAGCTTGTGCTGATCTGAGTTCGACTTTGTGTTTTCCGTTTAAATAATCACATGTCCTAGGTGGGTTCAAACAGGGCAAGAATGTTCTATAGCTGCCTTTGTCACCCTCTTTCCTATGAAACAGCATGAGAATGCAGATCAGGGGGTTGAGAGAGCAGGGTGAACGTTACACACACACACCACGATAGAGCAAAGCCGGCGAAGTAAGCAATAAAACATAGTCTGATGTTTTTTGCTTGATCTCATGTTCCATTTGAATCTTATTAGCCCTTCGACGAGAAGTAAATTCGTTGTTTTAGTCCTAGGCAGCGCATACAAACAGCTCAGGGCTCATTTTGTATGCTTGGACCTCATCAAAAGCATTCTAAAATGATCTTTTCTAAAGCAAACGTACAGTGTTGGTCTGCAGTGCTTTTAGAATCATAAACACAATGACAGTGTGTCAGCATGATGGAGATGAAAATGGCGTTTCATCCTCTGCTCTGTTCTCACCGCTCCCCGTGTGATGCCGCTTCACCATCGGCTCAGATGACGTCATGAGCCTCGTCCTTCTGTGCTCTTGCTTGTGTATGATTTTAACCAGCCATCTAAATCTATTAGAGGATAGATTTTAGTGCCTATATATGAAGCTGACATAGCCAAGGTTTTTGTGGCCACACTGACCTCTATCTTCTCCTATAAATCAATATAATGATTGACCTGTGCATCCAATATTGAAATAAGGGTTATTTAAGTGGATAAACAAGATTACAGGATTGTGATACAACAAGATTGTGGTACATCAGAGGTCCACCACAGTTTTTTTTTTTTGGCTGTACATTTAGACTGGGTGTTGGAGAAAGACAAGCACAGTGTAGTGACAGAACTCCAGTGTGGGACACTAAATTGAGTGTGTAATGTGCTTCGACCTTGTATTAGCTCATCTGAAGTCATTTAACTAAGTTACATTGCTATTATGACATGATATTTGAGCTTTTTAAGGTGCCAGTTTATCATGCAGAGACGTTTTAGTTGCTTATGAAGGCTCCTTTTTAAAAACTTCAAACATTGCCTCAAAGAGCCATCGTGTGCTTTCATGCATGACTGTAGTTATGTAACTCTGAGCTTCCCGGTGTGGCTGTGCTAGTTTGAGGAATTTCTTAATTTCATAATCGATTTATTTTCCTTCCCAAATTCTCTTATTTTACATACATTTATTCTGGGTAACATCTGCTCACCACATACACATACCACTGATTTTATGACTGCTAATATGCAGAGCTCTCTTCTCTACAGCACATCCAGCACAAGGCTGAATGAAGCAGAGAGATGAGAGGATGCAGGATGCATACTAACATCCAGCCTGCCACCTCCTCCTCTTCCTCCTCTCGTCACAGCTTCTGGCTGATATATGAGTCTGCACTCTTCATAGAAGAAGAAGACAGCATAGAAGACATCTTGAAGACAGGGAAGACATGTATGGATGCCGGGTCATGTCTTTACTTGGTTTGCCTGACTGCACATAGTGCATAGGCCATGGGCATTACATAACAAGCTGTTTAAATCTACAGTGTGTGTGTGTGTGTGTGTGTGTGTGTGTGTGTGTGTGTGTGTGTGTGTGTATGAGAGAGAGAGAGAGAGAGAGAGAGAGAGAGAGAGAGAGAGAGAGAGAGAGAGAGAGAGAGAGAGAGAGAGAGAGAGATGAGGGGAATGGGTTCAGTTTTGCAGTACAATGGAGAGTTGCTTTGCTCAGTGGGGTGGGTTAAGTAATCTGGGACAGCCAAACCATGTGATTGTCGCCATGGTAATGGCGAAGACTAGAAGGAGAAGAGGCTGTGTGTGTGTGTGTGTGTGTGTGTGTGTGTGTGTGCGTGTGTGTGCATATTTTGCTTGCTGTGATAAGTACACCCTCCACAGTTCATTGATGTAAATTTGAGTAATGGGAAATAGCATTGTAATAGTGCCAGAAAATTAAGTGTCAGCATTCAGTGACAGAATGGCAAGCTCCCTGATGGTTGCTGGTTTTCTAGCAGTTTTTAGTGTTTAATTTTGTACAGCTAAAAAGTGCAAGGTACTTATGAAGATGTGTTTGTTGTTCCATAAATCCATAAAAATATATATATATATATATATATATATATATATATATATATATATATATATATATATATATATATATATATATATATATAGAGAGAGAGAGAGAGAGAGAGAGAGAGAGAGAGAGAGAGAGAGAGAGAGAGAGAGAGAGAAAGACAGACAGACAGACAGACAGACAGACAGATAGATAGACAGATAGATAGATCTGGGTTACGTATATACAAAGAGGAGAAAAATATTTCAGTATATTTCCCTCTAAAGCCTTTAACAGAAATGCAAGCTGACAACCAGGCAAGCCAAGTATGCTTGGCTATCTGCTATCTGCAAAATGTCTTAATGTAAGGAATAGCAAACAACCACAGGGCTGCTGAGATATAAGCAAGATTCATCAATATTTCAGCACATTAAAAATAATTTATAGACCAGTAAAAATTGTTTATGGTTTTTAATGGCAGTGAAACCTTCAGTATATTCATTGTCTACTGCTTATCCGATCTATTCTCGGGTCACGGGTCAGGCGTCATTGGGCATCAAGGCAGGATACACCCTGGCCCATCGCAGGGCACACACACTCTCATTCACTCACACAATACGGACAATTTAGAGATGCCAATCAACCTATCACGCATGTTTTTGGACTGGGGGAGGAAACCGGAGTACCCGGAGGAAACCCCCGAGGCACAGGGAGAACATGCAAACTCCACACACACGGTGGAGGCAGGAATCAAACTCCCAACCCTGGAGGTGTGAGGCAAACGTGCTAATCACTAAGCCACCGTGCCCCTCTACCTTCAGTATATCTCTATCTCAATTCTACTCTCATTACAACAATATGACAGGACAAATACAAATGGATTACACCTGATGAAGATTAAGTGAATATATATATAGTTTAGAAACCTGTGGGATTTCATTGGAGACTCTGCATATGAGCAGTTTCTTTAAGAGTAGTCAGACTGGCATGATGCATAACAACAGACCTCATGTATACGCTAATGAGAAAATTATGAATTTATTGTTATGCTAAAATAAATTGAGCCAAATATCAATGTATTTAATTAAATTCAGTTGTCTAAAAAATGAGTTCAGGGGTAAAAAAAAAAAAAAAAGTCCTAATACAAGAGTGAAAACAAGTGGAGGCCTAAGAGAGAATCTTAGTGGAAGTACAGAAAAAAAATGAAAATAATATTCCACGGTGCTTTAAAATATGTAAACAAAATGTGTTTCATTTGACTTTGGGAAGAGTGTAGTAGTCAGTATTCAGTTTCATGAACCAATTTCCCTTTTCACCTCTGAAGTAAACAATGAAGCAAAGCACTCACATTAAATTGTTCATATTTTCCGAACCAAACAAAACCACTCATATATATCAACACAACACACAAACACACACCTACACACACTCCCAAATCAGATAGCTTGGGATGACTTAAGATTAGCTCTCTTTCCTTTGACCTGTGCAGAGCACAATGCTGAATCAATCCCCACTTCCATGGGGTTTAAATATTGATCACTCAGATGCTTCTTAATAGGCTGACTGTTAGATTGGCAGCTTCTGCCTATCGGTCAAATCAGGGTCCATCATAATTACTGTCCACTAACAAGAAATTTCAGGATCGGGGAGAGGATGGACTGTGTATATGTATATGTATATCTCCTCCTCTGATATATATAATTCCAGTAGATGACCAGTGGAATGTAGTTGTCTGTTTTGTGTGGGGTTGTGTGATATATTATTTCCCAGAATATGGTCAATTTCCCAGAATACGGCCACAAAGGTTAACATTAATGTATTTTCTGTCTACTGTCTGTGTCCCACGGGCACCATGTCCCCAAGGACAAATGACAGTGATTGCTACGACATGATCACAGAGCTGCCAGATCTGCCTACCCATCTCAGCAATTATGCAAGAAGAAACAAATAACCCGTGTACAGCAGATAATCGATGACATCCTGTTCTGGTGTGGATCAATATGAAGAAGTTTTATAGACACAGAGCGCCCTCTGCTGGTCAGTAGATTTTGATGCAGGGGACAAAATATTGCTAACCAGAATATTCTGTCAGACAGAGAAAAAATAGTGCTACCACAAAAACCAGTGTCCACACGCATTCCAGCAATACCATCACTGTCTCAAAATGATGACTTGTTATATCGTAGTTGTGATTTTTTATCATGCAATTATGGCTTACACCTTTCAGGCATAACAT
Source organism: Hemibagrus guttatus (assembly GCA_033459395.1). Classification (NCBI taxonomy): domain Eukaryota; kingdom Metazoa; phylum Chordata; class Actinopteri; order Siluriformes; family Bagridae; genus Hemibagrus; species Hemibagrus guttatus. The sequence goes on from JAUCMX010000019.1 coordinate 6,927,891, forward strand.
TATGACCACCTGCCTAATATTGTGTTGGCCCCCCTTTTGCTGCCAAAACAGCCCTGACCTGTCGAGGCATGGACTCTACTAGATCCCTGAAGGTGTGCTGTGGTATCTGGCACCAAGATGTTAGCAACAGGCCCCACCTCCCAACTTACAGGACTTAAAGGATACTTTTGATAGATACTGACCACTGCAGACCGGGAACGCCTCACAAGAGCTACAGTTTTGGAGATGCTCTGATCCAGTCGTCTAACCATCACAATTTGGCTTCGTCTAACTCGCTCAAATCCTTATGCTTGCCCATTTTTCCTGCTTCTAACACATCAACTTTAGGACAAAATGTTCACTTGCTGCCTAATATATCCCACCCACTAACAGGTGCCAACAGTCTGTTATTCACTTCACCTGTCACTGCTCAGAATGTTTGACTGGTGTATAATCATGAGCATTACCTTTTAATTCATAGTTGACTTAATATTTCATAATTAGGACTCAAAATTGACTTATCTCCATAATTATAACATAGTAGTGAATAGCCTTTCTTGTCAGGTGAATTGCATTTGCTTTTGGTCTGACCACTTATTTCACTGGAAAAAAAAGAGAATCAGCACCAAAAATCCAAACTGTACAGCTAACCCGTGGACTTTGGCACTTCTGTAGATGTCACATGATTAGTTCACATCAGAGCATTTCCTATGTTTGAACCCATTAACGTCACAAATCATCATCCACCATTCCCTCAGCATGAAATAATACTAATATTAATACTGTAGATGTTCTGAGATAGGTTCTTCTTTTTTTACACTTACATTTTGTGCTGCTACTTTTTGTTTTAGTGCTTAAACAATACTGTTTTATTGACATGATCTTTTGGCCAAACAAAGCTGTTTTTGAGATACTTCATGACCTGATGAAACAGACCCAGGACTCACTGGAGGGATTAGAGCTCAGAATACTGATTTATGAATTTCTGGGGATCCTTGAGAAGAAGCTGGAATATGTAGGTGGATGTAATGTTTGGACTCTCCTTGTCAGCTTGTTACCGATATGATCCTCACCAAAAGGAGTGAACCGAATTTGAATGAATGAATGTAAATATTTATCTGTTTTTTAATCCTTTAAAAAGCTGCTTTGAGAATTGTAATTAAAAATGCATTATACCTATAATAACTACAAAGACAAAATATAGTTTATTGAGAAAATCAAAGATACATATATACAAAAACAGAGTAGAATTATTTGTGTATTTAGTCCATCACCATCAGAAAATCTAATTGTTTGCTTATGTTGATCCTGCTGATACTACTCCTTCTTGTGTGATTCCTCTAACTCCTTCTTCCCAGACTCCACACAGGCAGCTTGCTTGCGCCAGGTGAGGAGCAAAAACCACCTCTAATCTGCGTGCAGCGCTGGTCTGCTCCCCTAATGTTAAAGAGCGTTCCTGTCTCCTCAGCATGAGACGCACCTTCACCTGGTTAGCCCAAGTAATACCCAGAGCAGGGAGAAACTTACTTTCCACCAGCCTGTAGGGGGTAAAATACACAAGCACAAGCTTTTCACACCTTTTATCCGCTTACACTGAGGAGGCATTCAACAAGAGGAAATATAGCACAGACAGAATGTATTTCCATACAGAGAAAAACTCACCCATAATCACAGCGGCCTGGGTTTGGTCCATCTACAACATCTGACACCTAGTGAATGAGAATAACGATTAGGAAATTTCTCTAAAGCAAAATTTTCAATTGTCAATGCTGAGTTTTTGATGTGCTGTAAAAGTATTAGTTTAAAATCTAATAACTAATCATGGCTTTACTGGGATCAACAAAAAAAGAAATAAATGAAATCCATCCATTTTGTGCACTGCATATGCTACACAGGTTTTTGAAGTGGAGTCTATATCAACGGATTTGGGGTACAAGGTGCAGGACATCGCAGGACACAATCTCACACATACTCGCACACCCATTCACACACTACAGACAGTTTAGAGATGGCAGGAAGCCTACAATGCATGTATTTGGACTGGAGAGAAAACCAGAATTCCTGGAGGAAAATGTAAGTTCCAAGCACACAGGTCAGAGACAGGAATCGAACCGCTAACCCCCAGAGATTCAAGGCAAATGTGCTAAGAACTACTTACTTACACATACTTAAATTATTAAGTATTTAAATACTGCCAGAGACATCTTAGCAGCAGTGTGAAAGCAACATGATTTTCTTTTGTGCTTTAATCACTCATTAAAGCAGTGGTGCTTCAAGTGGTTAAGGCTCTGGGTTGTTGATTGAGGTTCAAGCACCGGCACCACCAAGCTCCACTGTTGGGCAATTGAGCAAAGCTCTTAACCCTCCCTGCTGCAGGGGAACTATCATAGCTGCCCCTGTGCTCTGAACCCAACTTTCTCTGGAGAAGATTTGCGAAGAAATTAATTTCACTGTGCTGTAATGTATGTGTGGCAATAATAAAGGCTTTGTGCCCTCTTCTTTTCATATTCATTTTTTAAAAGAAAAAAAAACAACAACAACACAGTTATAACAAACCCCTTTTAGCTTCCTGTACAGTATATATGTTTTCTGCATGTTGTATTAAGGACTTTTTGGAAAAAGAGTACTGTTGTATCATAAATTAAACAAATCATATACATTTATTCGAACCTACATCATTTAAAAACAGAGAAGAAGAGAGTGAGAGAGAGAGAGACCTGGTTAATGCAGAAGACAGGTGCACTATATGTATGGCTGAGTCGATGCAGTGTGGCGGAGAAGGCCAGTAGGTGACGTGCTCTCTCTATGGCCTCATCAGCCTGGAACTCACTACGAAACAGAGCAGCCACTGAGTCCACCACAATGAGGCGCACTAGACCTCGATCCAGTAGCGTGCGTACTCGCTGTGTCACACACGTCTGCAGGGCTTCCTGTAAAGACACACAAACACAAATAAATATTAGTGCTACTTATTTATGGCAGCATGAATACCGTAGAACACACAGTAACAGTAACATAGAACACAATCAGGATCACGGCTGTTACACTAAAGTGAACTCATTTTTTTTTTTTTTTAAACAAATTTCTTCAATTTGTCTAGTTCAAAAATGGTTGTCAAGCTCATGTTTTATTACAGATATTCAGAATTAAATAGAATAAATGTCCGCAAGCAAAGGCAAAGAGAAGGTGCAGAGGTGCAGACACCACATGCAGATGATGTACAAAAATATTTCTATCCTGTTAAAAGATATATTGATAAGATTGAGAGAGTGAAAAGTAGATTATGGAATGGATAATGTATGTCTGTACATCACAAAATATATACATGTGCACCTTGTTTCCTATACAAACGCTTAGAAAAAATGTTTTTTTTGGTATTAAAAATAAATAAATAAATAAATAAATAAATAATCATAATCATAATTATTATTATTGTTGTTATTATTATTATTATTCTTATTATTATTTTGTGCTCTGACCCCAAATTTCTCAGCTGGGATATGCTAAGATAAAAAATTCCACTGTGCTATAATGTATGTGTAGTGATAATAAAGGCTTCTTGCCCTAAGTTCTTCTTCTTCTTCTTAAGATATGTACTTGAGAAAATTCTGCTGAACCCTGGCAACCCTAGGACAGCTCCTCTTACCAGGTCTGCAGTGTGTTCGATGTAGATGTTGTCACTGAAGCGGATGGCACGGATCAGAGCCGGTGGAACATCTGGGCGAAGCCGAGACTGCTGGGTAATTAGCTGCCTCAGCCTTTTGATAGGAAAAGGGTCTTCAGTGCAGATATATACAGCTCCTGTTTACGGATTACAATCAAACATATTTCTGTCAGATTTAGCAAACATTCTTGGTATTTGTTGACTGTGTGGTCGCAGTTATCTATAAGGTATAATTTGGTTTATATTCAGTGTTTGAAAATGACAATCATCAACACTGTCATAAGGCACCTTATTTTTAATTATACTTAAATTTTGATCTACATGTTTGAACAAATACTGTATAGTCAATTTATATAGTAAGTACGTTAAATGGTTAGTGATCAACAACCTAGCAATTATCATTCAGCACTAATCATTTAGACAAAATAAACACTATATTTCATCCTCAGCCTCAGCTCTAGTCTTACCTGCCCCGAGTCCCCCATGCTCGCATGAATACTGGACAGACAATGAGAGCTGAAGACCGAACTGGGTCTTTCCAGCAGCACTTTCACCTGCTAACTCTGTTATCCCATGCAGTGGAAGTCCACCGCTTAAGAGATCATCCAAAACTGGACAAGCAAACGAAAGCCTATGTCCCGGCTCCAGAGAGGGAAATTCTCCAAGTGTCAGCTGTAAAGCTGTAAAGAGCATGTAAGAACATTGAAAAATATTTTTTTGGTAAATCAAGTAAATGTAAGATTTTGTGTAATTTGACTGTATTCATTAATATAGTACTCAGAAATGCGGTGAATGACACACTATGAGATTATAATAGTTATTTACCTTTCTTTAACAAATTTAACCTTAACCTTTAACTGTAACAGCTGTCAAGAATAGAGCAGCACTAACAAACACTGAATCAATCAGCTTGTTTGGTGCTTTTTTCATATCTCTAACATACTGAACACATCAAATCTATTCCTGTTAATCATATGAATCATTATGATCAGGGGAATCTAGATATACAAACACAGAGACTTATGTGCACATTCTGCATAGTGGCTCTATAGAGGAGATAACAGGAGATCAAATTTAGCTATGTCACTACTTTATCCCCAATTTGTCCTAAACTATAAGAAAATCTTATGCTGGGCTGTATTAATCATGATATAAATAAACGTCAATACATTGCTTTTATTCATTAGCTGTGTGAGTATTATGACATTTCTGTGAGACAGTGTATGATGCTGATGTTGTTATAAACAAAACCTATACAGATAAAACATGACATACTGATATCATGATTAATACAGCACAGCATAAGATTTTCTTATGGTTTAGGACAAACTGGGCATAAAGGAGTGACACAGGTATGGTTTGTGCCCTGTTATGTCCTCTATAGAACCGCTATGCAGAATGTGCACACTCTCTGAACTCTCTGTGTTTGTATATTGTATCGTCAGAGATTAAGAAGCTTGTAAAGTCAGTTCAGTATGACAAATTAGTGTGACATCTTCAATACATGATAACCTATTAGATTGTGTGCACTGATATGAAACTTGCAGTTATAGAAAATGCACTATTCTGGAAAATACACAATGGTAGACAGGTTTTGTATGCATCTGGGGATGTAGCTCAGTGGTAGCGTGCATGCTTTGCATGTATGAGGTTTAATCCCCTGCATCTCCATGTGTGCCATTTTTAGAGCAGCTCACTAAGGCACTGGCTTGCTGAACAGGAAGTTGTTCCTCTCCCAACACTGCAAAGACCTTTAACCACTCAATTGGAAGTCAGTTAGTTATGATATTAGATATGTAAATCAAGTCAAGAAGATTTTATTGTCATTTCAACCATATATAGGTGACGCAGTACATAGTGAAATGAGACAACATTTCTCCAGGACCCTGGTGCTACATAAAACAACATAACGACATATAGGTACAAAAACAAAACAACAAACAGAGCTAAGGACAGAAGCTAAGGACAGAAAGTTGTCCTAGCTACATAAAGTGCAACCTGGTGGAAACAGTGCAAGACAAAAGACAGCGCAAACAGACAATACAAAAACAACACAAAACAGTACAGGACACATAGCGCCAAAAAATGTGCAAAATAAAAGAACTGTAAACAAGTGATTTCTAATAACATATATGCTTGTAAACTTATACGTATAGCAGCAGTTGGTGACAGTTTGAAATGTGCAAAAAATAGCAACAGCAGCACGCGAATAGTGTGCAAAATACAAGCATGTAAACAGTTTAATGTGGGTGGAGTTATAGATGTATGTGTGGAGTCTCGGCTTCGGAAAAGGTCAGTTCACACAGTTGAGTGAGTGTGTGTGTGTGAGAGTTGATTGGTTAATTTGATTGTTTCAAGAAGGCTGACACTTAGTATAACACAAGGACATTTCAATGCTAGTATCATTTCACTTGTATATACAATTACAATACTAGCAACAGCTCACTACACTGAAACTGTTACTACACTCAATACAAGCTATAGGTCAGTCTGTCTGTTGGCATGGCAACATAGTGTTCTGTCCAGCTGTAGTTACTTTGTGAACAATTCTCACAGATGGAGTAAAAAGCTGTCTGTTTTTAAGAGTAGTTTTTAAGACAGCTTTACTTCTGACTGTTGCAAATGTTTAACACGATAACGATAACGTAATATATCGAGTGCATCAATATGAGGTCGTGCGTTGCCTAGCAGCCTGCACCACTCACAGACACTCGGGGATGTAGCTCAGTGGTAGAGCGCATGCTTCGCATGTATGAGGTCCAGGGTTCAATCCCCTGCATCTCCATGAGTGAGATTTTAAGGGCATTGGTCTGCTGGTCAGAAGGTGGTGAAATTCCAACACCCACTATCCTAAAGTAATGCAGAATTGGATGTAGTATTTCTATGAAACTCGGTGTGTTTACCTGTCACAGGTGGGACTGTGCGGTAAAGAGCAGCCACTGCAGTATACACGAGCTGGACCTCAGCGTCGGACAGGTGAAGGAGTCTCTGTAGATCAGGAGCCGGAAGACTCAGAATCTTTCTGGCTGAGTTCACATTGGCTGAGAGGATTCAAATAAAAAATAATCAGTCACCATAATAATATCACAGCGTTACTTTATTTCATCTCATGTCTAAAGCTGGAAATGTGTGTACCTTTTTTTAAAGCATTAATAATCTTAGCATTCAGTTCCAGTTTCTCCCAGTCCATTGTATCTCATGATTCTCACGTAAAGTCTGGTGTTTGGCACATTTAGAGACACAAACCTTTGAGATTTGTACTGCGCATGTGCGGAAACTTTTGTTGCGCGCATGCGCGAACAATACATTATAACATTATATTATTAGTAGTTCAACAACAGTATTATAAAAACCAGAAACTGCCGCAAATCGTTTCGTCAACTTCGGACAAATAGTAGACGCATTTCCGCACATGCGCAGTACAAATCGTGTTTCGTGTACGGATCGAGTAATGACAATGTGTAACGCTCTTATAATGCTTTTAATAGCTGAAAGAAATTCCCGCGGTTGGTAATGTTTGTATTTCCTGGTTAGACTCAAGCTTTCAACACCCGCCAAAATAAAAGTTCCTGTACGTCTAAAATTTAAAAGCACTGCGTTTAAAAACACTTTTTAAATTGCACTAGCCAAATGAAAGGTACTAATATTTATTAGAAAAGAATTTTGTATTTGGGAAAATATTGATAAGTTTCCTAATCCTAAATGATGTACTTAACCCTTAAAAAGTGCGCGGTTTACAATTACTATAAGGAACGGCACTGGGAATGGTATACTCCAGTATAGGGGTGTGTGTTCCTGTTAATTCATTAGATTGCCACTTAGCAGCACATGCATATAAAATGATACGTTTAAAAATAATAATAACCTATAAAATAAATAACTATGTTCACAGTTATAAAAAAAATAATTCCTTGTAACTAGAAAAACTAATTCTACTTCCTTGTACACCCCTACTAAGTCAAACGTCGCGCAGTCCTGCATCTGTAGCGCGTTTGAGTCAAAACAACCTAGTGACACTAAAACAAAATGTTTCAGCGATCCATTTATTCTCTTCTGAATTCATACAGCATGGAGTAACATTGCGGATAAACTTTCTTTTCAATAAAGTCTTTCGAAGACACTACTTTGTAGCGTTTAACTTCTGTGCTTGGTGAGTGACTAACTAACGAGAAGAGCATCACTTTGTGTAACATTAGCAGGCTAGGAGGGAAAGCTAACAGGTAACTCAGGGAGACTTGGCTGGGGTTAGAGCTGTGAACGCTACTCGTTAGGGTGATAAATAACAGAGCAATACGAGTAGATAAGATAAAAGATGCGTAGTAACAAGCTGGAGTGAGTTTAATTAAGCTAAGGTTAAAATTCTAGCTAGCTTCAAATGTGGTTACGTCTCCATACACTGCTAATAATAAAGCAGTGGTCAGAAATAAACCCTCTAAACGGGTCGTGATATTCAATAATAAACCACAGTAATGAACATGAAATGTGTGAAAGCGCGCAGAGGGTCAGGGACAAGTGAAAATACTTGAGTGTATCAGTGGGTGTTAACGCTGTGGTGTCGTGTAGCTGAGCGGAACAAGTCAGTTTTCTGTGTACTGGTGCTCTTGTAGTCATGGGTTCGAATCCCACTCCAGGCATGTGTTGGTTTGTACTGAAGCTTAACGAGAAAATTTGGTTTGTTACTTATACAGATTTATTTATTTATTTTTTTACAAATTATGTTCACTGTGACTAACACATATTTTCCTTCCATCTCAGGTGTATCAGCATCTCCACCAGAGTCAGGATGAGTGCCAGGCAGTGTAAGAACTGTGGTGGAGCAGATATAGACATAGACCAGGCGCGTGGGAGTGCTGTGTGCACCGCCTGTGGCTCTGTGCTGGAGGATAACATCATTGTGTCTGAGGTGCAGTTTGTGGAGAACAGTGCAGGAGGAGCATCTGCTATCGGACAGTTTGTGTCGGCTGATGGTATGGCATCATTTTATATGTTGGAAACATGCTGTTATGGGAAAATAATCAGCAGCAGGGTACCTTAACGTGAAAGACCTGTCATCACACTGAAGATGATTGTTTTCTGATAACAAAACGTCCCTCCTCTGTATGATTACAATTTTCTATTCATTAACAAACACCACATCATACTTATAATTCATTTAGAATTATTTTTAATGCTGTGGATTGTTTGTGGATCATTACCACATATATGCTATAAACAGTCTGTCCAGCTCTAGCGTCTCAAGACAAAGGTGCAGCTTGTCATGTTGCCAAATTACTGCAAGTCTTGAAGACTTTTCTGTGTCAGAAGATAACACAAAGTGACCGCTTTATTTCTGACTGTTAGAAAGTTTTGACATGATAATGAGAACTTAGATCGATCAGCCATAACATGATGAGCACTGACAGGTGAAGTGAATAAAACTGATTATCTCCTCATCATGGCACCTGTTAGTTAACATTTTGTCCTCAAAGTTGATGTGTTAGAAACAGGAAAAATGGGCAAGCGTAAGGATTCGATCGAGTTTGACAAGGGCCAAATTGTGATGGCTAGACAACTGAATGTGTTTTTGTCTGTGGGGATGTAGCTCAGTGGTAGAGCGCATGCTTTGCATGTATGAGGTCCAGGGTTCAATCCCCTGCATCTCCATGAGAGAGTTTTTAAGAGTATTATAAAGCACCTTATGTGACAGCTGTACCTTGACGAATATGAGTGTTTGAGTGTAAATAGAAATTTTTATTTTTATTTCACTCTTTGCTATTTTGTGTAAATCCTTGCACTAATGTAAAGACTGAGAAAATTCCTAATTTCCACATCCTCATTCTCAGTTTAAGGCATTAATATCCTAATATCTATTAGTTCTTGTTACCACATATCTTATTTGCTATAAACAGCTCCCTCTCCAGCTTGTTGTGTTATCAAAACACTATAAAGTCATCTGTCCTGAAGACTTTCCTGTGTCAGAAGGTTAACAGTTACAGCTTTATTTCTGACTGTTAGAAAGTTTTGACATGATAATGAGAACTTACACCGATCAGCCATAACATGATGAGCACTGACAGGTGAAGTGAATAAAACTGATTATCTCCTCATCATGGCACCTGTTAGTTAATATTTTGTCCTCAAAGTTGATGTGTTAGAAACAGGAAAAATGGGCAAGCGTAAGGATTCGATCGAGCTTGACAAGGGCCAAATTGTGATGGCCGAACGACTGGATCAGAGCATCTCCAAAACTGCAGCTCTTGTGGGGTGTTCCCGGTCTGCATTGGTCAGTAACTATCAAAAGTGGTCCAAGGAAGGAACAGTGGTGAACCGGAGACAGGGTCATGGGCGGCCAAGGCTCATTGATACATGTGGGGAGCGAAGGCCGGCCCGTGTGGTCTGATCCAACAGACGAGCCACTGTTGCTCAAATTGCTGAAGAAGTTAATGCTGGTTCTGATAGAAAGGTGTCAGAATACACAGTGCATGACGGGTCAGGGCTGTTGTGGTCAACACAATATTAGGCAGGTGGTCATAATGTTATGCCTGGTCGGTGTATTAGATCAGTGCATTAACATGAATCTGTGAGTTGCCTGGCAGCCTGCACTACTCTCAAATTTTTCTCAAATGTATTTTTGTCTGTGGGGAATCTAGCCATGGGGGTCACAGTCCAGTGACTTCTGTGCCGGTCCCAAGCCCGGATAAATAGAGAGGGTTGCGTCAGGAAGGGCATCCGGCGTAAAACATTGCCAAATTTAACCATGCGAATCGTCAGTACGAATTTCATACCGGATCGGTCGAGGCCCGGGTTAACAACGACCGCCATCGGCGCCGTTGACCTACAGGGCGCCGGTGGAAATTGGGCTACTGTTGGTCGAAGAAGTAGAGGAGGGAGAAGAGGGCGCAGACAGAGAGAGAAGAGGAAAGGTAAGAGTATAGGGCTGAGAATAGGAACTCTGAATGTTGGTACTATGACAGGGAAAGGTAGAGAGCTGGCTGATGTGATGGAGAGAAGGAAGGTGGATATACTGTGTGTACAGGAGACCAGGTGGAAGGGTAGCAAGGCTCGTAGTATAGGAGCAGGATTCAAGCTGTTTTATTATGGTGTGGATAGTAAGAGAAATGGGGTAGGTGTGGTCCTGAAGGAGGAGTTTGTGAGGAATGTCCTGGAGGTGAAGAGAGTGTCAGACAGGGTGATGAGTCTGAAGTTAGAGATTGAAGGGGTGATGTTGAATGTTGTTAGTGGTTATGCCCCACAGGTAGGTTGTGAGTTGGAGGAGAAAGAGAGATTCTGGAGTGAATTAGATGAGGTGATGGAGAGTATTTCCATGGGTGAGAGAGTGGTGATAGGAGCGGATTTTAATGGACATGTTGGTGAGGGGAACACAGGTGATGAGGAGGTGATGGGCAAGTTTGGAGTTAAGGAAAGGAACCTTGAAGGACAGATGGTAGTGGACTTTGCTAAGAGGATGGACATGGGTGTGGTTAACACTTATTTTCAGAAGAGGGAGGAGCATAGAGTGACTTACAAGAGTGGAGGTAGGAGCACACAGGTAGACTACATCCTATGTAGAAGAGGCAATCTGAAAGAGATTAGTGACTGTAAAGTGGTAGTGGGAGAGAGTGTAGCCAGACAGCATAGGATGGTGGTGTGTAGGATGACTCTGATGGTCTGTAAGAAGAAGAGGTCAGAGATAGAGAAGAAAACCAAGTGGTGGAAGCTGAAAAAGGAGGAATGTTGTGAGGAATTTAGACAGAAGTTGAGGCAGGCTCTGGGTGGTCAGGTAGTGCTGCCAGATGACTGGGAAACTACAGCAGAAGTGATCAGGGAGACAGGGAGAAAGGTGCTGGGTGTGTCATCTGGAAGGAGGAAAGAAGATAAGGAGACTTGGTGGTGGAATGAGGAAGTTCAGGATAGTATCCAGAGGAAGAGGCTAGCCAAGAAGAAGTGGGACATGGACAGGACTGAAGAGAATAGACAGGAATACAAGGAGTTACAGCGCAGAGTGAAGAGGGAGGTGTCTAAGGCCAAGCAGAAGGCATATGACGAGTTGTACACTAGGTTAGACACTAGAGAAGGAGAGAAGGACTTGTACAGGTTAGCTAGGCAGAGGGATCGAGATGGGAAGGATGTGCAGCAAGTTAGAGTTATTAAGGATAGAGATGGAAGGGTGCTCACAAGTGAGGAGAGTGTACAGAGGAGATGGAAGGAATACTTTGAGGAGCTGATGAATGAGGAAAATGAGAGGGAAAAAAGAGTAGAAGGGGTGAACTCTGTGGAACAGAAAGTAGATAAGATTAGAAAGGATGAAGTCAGGAAGGCTTTGAAGAGGATGAAAAGTGGGAAGGCAGTCGGTCCTGATGACATCCCGGTGGAGGTCTGGAAGTGTTTGGGAGAGGCAGCAGTGGAATTTTTAGCTAGTTTGTTCAACAGGGTTTTAGAGAGTGAGAGGATGCCTGAGGAATGGAGAAGAAGTGTGTTAGTGCCGATCTTTAAGAATAAGGGTGACGTGCAGAGTTGCAGTAACTATAGGGGGATAAAGTTGATGAGCCATACAATGAAGGTATGGGAAAGAGTAGTGGAAGCTAGGTTAAGGAAGGTTGTGGAAATTTGTGAGCAGCAGTATGGCTTCATGCCCAGAAAGAGCACAACAGATGCAATTTTTGCTCTGAGAATTTTGATGGAGAAGTATAGGGATGGTCAGAGGGAGTTGCACTGTGTGTTTGTAGACTTGGAGAAAGCGTATGACAGGGTGCCAAGAGAAGAGCTGTGGTACTGTATGAGGAAGTCAGGAGTAGCAGAGAAGTATGTCAGAGTGGTGCAGGACATGTATGAGAGGAGCAGGACAGTGGTGAGGTGTGCTGTAGGTCAGACAGAGGAGTTCAATGTGGAGGTGGGACTGCATCAGGGATCGGCTCTGAGCCCCTTCCTGTTTGCTATAGTGATGGACCAGTTGTCAGAGGAGGTCAGACAGGAGTCTCCTTGGACAATGATGTTTGCAGATGACATTGTGATCTGTAGTGAGAACAGGGAGCAGGTGGAGGAAAACCTGGAGAGGTGGAGGTTTGCGCTGGAGAGAAGAGGGATGAAAGTCAGTCGTAGTAAGACTGAGTACATGTGTGTGAATGAAAGGGAGGGAAGTGGAACAGTAAGGTTACAGGGTGAAGAGGTGAAGAAGGTACAGGAGTTTAAGTACTTGGGGTCAACAGTCCAGAGTAATGGAGAGTGTGGGAAAGAGGTAAAGAAGCGAGTGCAGGCAGGTTGGAATGGGTGGAGAAAGGTGTCGGGAGTTCTGTGTGATCAGAAAATATCAGCGAGAATCAAGGGGAAGGTGTACAGGACAGTGGTGAGAGCGGCCATGCTGTATGGTTTAGAGACAGTGTCACTGAGGAAGAGACAGGAGGCAGAGCTAGAGGTAGCAGAGCTGAAGATGTTGAGGTTCTCTTTGGGAGTGAAAAGGAAAAATTAGGAACGAGTACATCAGAGGGACAGCTCATGTTGGACGTTTGGGGGACAAAGTTAGGGAGGCCAGATTAAGATGGTTTGGACATGTTCAGAGGAGGGAGAGTGAGTATATTGGTAGGAGAATGTTGGACATGGAGCTGCCAGGCAGGAGGCAAAGAGGAAGGCCAAAGAGGAGGTATATGGATGGAATTAATGAGGATATGAAGCTAGTGGGTGCAAGGGTTGAGGATGCAGAAGATAGGGATAGGTGGAGAGAGATGATTCGCTGTGGCGACCCCTGAAGGGAAAAGCCGAAAGAAGAAGAAGAAGAGATTTTTGTCTGTGGGGATGTAGCTCAGTGGTAGAGCGCATGCTTTGCATGTATGAGGTCCAGGGTTCAATCCCCTGCATCTCCATGAGAGAGTTTTTAAGAGTATTATAAAGCACCTTATGTGACAGCTGTACCTTGACGAATATGAGTGTTTGAGTGTAAATAGAAATTTTTATTTTTATTTCACTCTTTGCTATTTTGTGTAAATCCTTGCACTAATGTAAAGACTGAGAAAATTCCTAATTTCCACATCCTCATTCTCAGTTTAAGGCATTAATATCCTAATATATTTGTCTGAGGCATCTGTGGCTCAGTGGTAGGTTGCTCGCCTATCATGCGGAAGGCCCGGGTTCGATTCTAGCCAATGCCTCAACCCCAGCCATTGTATGCAGTGCTGGTCCCAAGCCCGGAAAAATGGGAGGGTTGCGTCAGGAAGGGCATCCGGCGTAAAACATTTGCCAAGTTGTTGTGCGGACCAGTTGGTCCGCTGTGGCGACCCCGAACAGGGAGCAGCCGAAAGCAACTTCTTCTATCCTAATATCTATTAGTTCTTGTTACCACATATCTTATTTGCTATAAACAGCTCCCTCTCCAGCTTGTTGTGTTATCAAAACACTATAAAGTCATCTGTCCTGAAGACTTTCCTGTGTCAGAAGGTTAACAGTTACAGCTTTATTTCTGACTGTTAGAAAGCTTTGACATGATAATGAGAACTTACTCCGATCAGGCATAACATGAGGATCTCTTCATCATGGTACCTGTTAGTGGGTGGGATATATTAGGCAGCAAGTGAACATTTTGTCCTCAAAGGTGATGTGTTAGAAGCAGGGAAAATGGGCAAGCGCAAGGATTTGAGTGAATTTGACAAGGGCCAAATTGTGATGGCTAGATGACTGGATCAGAGCATCTCTAAAACTGCAGCTCTTGTGGGGTGTTCCCGGTCTGCAGTGGTCAGTATCTATCAAAAGTGGTCCAAGGAAGGAACAGTGGTGAACCGGCGACAGGGTCATGGGCGGCCAAGGCTCATTGATGCACGTGGGGAGCGAAGGCCGGCCCGTGTGGTCTGATCCAACAGACGAGCTACTGTTGCTCAAATTGCTGAAGAAGTTAATGCTGGTTCTGATAGAAAGGTGTCAGAATACACAGTGCATGATGGGTCAGGGCTGTTTTGGCAGCAAAATGGGGACCAACACAATATTAGGCCGGTGGTCATAATTTTATGCCTGATCAGTGTATTAGAACAGTGCATTAACATGAATCTGTGAGTTGCCTGGCAGCCTGCACTACTCTAAAATTTGCAGTGTTTGTTATGCCAATGGGGATGTAGCTCAGTGGTAGAGCGCATGCTTTGCATGTATGAGGTCCACGGTTCAATCCCCTGCATCTCCATGAGTGAGATTTTAAGAGTAACTCCAAGGAGTAAGGTGCTGGCCAGCTGCTAAGACCCTTCACCTTTAAGCTCTCACTTGTATTCTGCTTTAATTGCAAAGTCAGTTAATGAAATGAGGTAAATGAACAACACTTAATTCTGGATCAATTAATGATTAATGTCATTGGATAAACAGTGTTTATTGTTCTGATATTCAGTATAACACTTTACTGTCTGTTTCATTCCACTTGTCTGTTCACTACATAAAATTACAATTCTAGCCACAGATCATTACACTGAAGCCCATGTGGTCTGATCGAACAGATGAGCTACTGTTGCTCAAATTGCTGAAGAAGTAAATGCTGGTTCTGACAGAAAGGTGTCAGAATACACAGTGCATGACGGGTCAGGGGGACCAACACAATATTAGGCAGGTTGTCATAATGTTGTGCCTGGTGTATTTGATCAGTGCGTTAACATAAACCTGTGAGTTGCCTGGCAGCCTGCACTACTCTCAAATTTGGAGCGAGTCTCATGCTCATGGGGATGTAGCTCAGTGGTAGAGTGCATACTTTGCATATATGAGCTCCAGGGTTCAAGCCCCTGTATCTCCATCGATACATTTTTAAGGCTAACTTCCGCCATGTGTGGTTGGAGTTTGCAAGCTTTCCCTGTGCCCCAGGCACTCCAGCCACCCTGTCAACGTGAAGACACGCAGTGTTGGGTGAATTGTGTCTCGAAATTGGCTGGAGAGTGTGTGCAGTTGTGCCCTGTGATAGTCTGGTATTCTCTCCAGGGTGTTACCCTGCCCTGTGCCCCAAGCCTCCTGGGATAGGCCACAGATTCCCCATGACCCTG
This sequence comes from Hemibagrus guttatus, assembly GCA_033459395.1. Taxonomy (NCBI): domain Eukaryota; kingdom Metazoa; phylum Chordata; class Actinopteri; order Siluriformes; family Bagridae; genus Hemibagrus; species Hemibagrus guttatus. The sequence continues at coordinate 6,943,512 of JAUCMX010000019.1, forward strand.
TAGGATAAGCAGTCTAGAGGATGGACAGATCTTTGCAGGTTTGATCAGTAATCGTTAGGAGACAAAGATGGAATATCTCGCTGCTTTTCCTGCTGTGAGCCACCAGATGGAGTCTAAGCCTAGTTAATGCTATGCTTTGTGCTGATGAATGATTGGCTCATGATTACAGTCCATCTTATCACATACAACTGGAATCCTTGAAAAGCTGATCAGGAAGTTTTTTATTATTATTATTAATGAACAATAATCAGGCTCTTTGCTGATGTTGTAGTGAATGTATTGTTTCAAATTTTAAGTTTGTTCTGATGTGCAAAAAAGAGAATCAACATACACTGAAATTCTCATGCTACATTTGTACACTTCGAATGAGACCAAATGCAGAAAGAAATGATAAAAACATTGTGTGCAGTCATAAAGTGAAATAGCAGGAGATGTTGCACATATTCTGTGCAATAGATTATTAACATAATATGGAAGGTGATGCACATATAGTACAAGGATATTCAGAGTCTGATATCTGTAGTGATAGGATAAGTGATCATGATAAATCCACAGACTAAATAATAACTGGTAGGTGGATTGGTCTCTCATAAACCATTGCAGTTTTTTTTCCACTGCAGGTCCTGTGAAGGCTCCAGTGCTTGGAACCGGCTTCCACACAAGTCTTGGGAAGGAGTCACGTGCTCAGACACTTCAGAATGGTGAGCATGTAACCCTTTATCTCTCAGAACCAATGTTTATACTGTTTCTGATCGGCTTTTTAACTCAAGTTTCATGTTCTACACATTACTATATTACTCTGCTACAATCATATACTTACCTACAGTGCCGTGCAGAAGTATTCACCCCTTTCTACATTGTGTAGTGTATGTGAAATGAGCTTAATTGCGATTATATGCTCAGCACATCGTGTTGAAGATGTAAGTGTAAAAAAAAATCTAGTTTGCAAATTATTTACAAATAAAAAACAAGTAATGACTGTACAAGTATTCACCTCTGTTGGTGTGAGAGTTTTGCAACCAATTGCCAGAACTAATAACTAACAGAACCTAATAATTTTGAATGGAGTTCATCTCTGTGCAATTAAAGAGGCACACCATCTCAATATATAAACACCTGGTTTTGCCAAAAAAATTGAACCTACATTAGAAAAAAAAAAAGTCAGTGAGGTAAGGGTGGCATTACCCAGAGATTCAACCAAGAGGAGACAAACCAAGCTGGACCAACTCAGATAGGAGAAGCTAGTTAACCCAGACACTCCACAATGTTGGGCTTAATCAGAGAAAGGCAGAAAAAAAATCATTATAAAAAGAAAAAAGATTTGAACACTGGACGAAAAAAGGTCTGATAAAACAAAAATTGAAATGTTTGTCCTTGACAACCCATCAGCGCTCATCACTCTGAGAACACCTTCCCAATTGCGGTGGTGGTAGCATGTTGAGGGAATGCTTTTCATCAACAGGGCCTTGGAAACAGGTCAGGGTTGAGACCAAGATGGATGATAGATAGATAGATGGGAATAGATAGATAGATAGATAGATAGATAGATAGATAAAAAAAAAACAGACTTTATTGATCCATTTATTGAGCTTGGACAGCTACAAGATGCAACACACCAAAATGTATATATATATATATATATATATATATATATATATATATATATATATATATAAAAAAAAACATATAACACCATGTAAAAAATAAATATATGGCACAGAAAGAATCTCGGGAGCTGCTGTAACAGCTGCGCTCACAGCGCCAGTGGTACAATCCAAGAAGAAATTATGTTCCTAGAAAGTCTGTTCCTAGAAAGTCTGTTCCTAGAAACTCTAGGGCAGACGTTCCCCTTCCAGCAGGACAACTTACAAACTTATAAACCCTAAACTTATTGAAAAATTGTTGCGGGAAAGTGATTAAAAAATACATTTTGGAATGATCTGATCTTTCCCCCAGGTTCATGCTAAATCTATGGCTGCTATTTATTTCATAAGATATATTTAAGTTATATTTAGTCTAGTGAATGAGACTTTTGCTGCACAAAGAAATTGAGAAGAGAGAGAGAGAGAGAGAGAGAGAGAGAGAGAGAGAGAGAGTGAGAGAGAGAGATGGCTAGGGTCCGGACAGAAAGCCAGATTTACTCCATTGTGGTGATGTAATCCTCCTGCTACATTCACATGAGTCCAGGTTGCAGTGGCCCGTTAATCCTGTGGCACGTGCAGCATGAAAATCACTCAGTGCTCTGGCTGGCCTGAGTAGTGTGAACACAGGAGAGTGGGTCAGCAAACAGTGGCTGCAGAATAGAGAGATTATGCTCTTCAAAGCTTTCTGGGTTATTTTTAGCGTTTGGCACGTTGACGCTACACTTGGGAGCTGAGGCATGGATTCCACCTCTTCATCTGTCTCTGTCCATTCCACATCTGCTTTAATGCCCGAGCATGATACCTGATTCCCACTACCAGGGACAGATGCTTTAGAGACCTAGCACTACAGTGCTTATGTGCTTTTTTTGGAAGAAGCATATGCAAATCAGATCACTGACCAGATTGTGCACCATACGTTTAAATGTTAATTTCAATAAACTAATCACACACACCACCATACTGTGGGATTTTTGTGGACTGTTATATTAGACGTGTCAAATGAATTACCCTGGTGTGGTGAGTGTGTGAGCAAACACGTGAATATGTTGAGAGAAAGCGAGACAAGGCTACAGATGGTCCCTCTCCAGGGACAAAAACAGCTGTCTCTCTGCCCAGAGAAGCTCAGGGAGCCTGTCTAGATGTGCAGCATTCTCATGACATCAGTGCTACTGGAAAACTAAACACCTGCATGTGAAGTCATGCTTCATGTGTATATGTGTGTGTGCACGCTCCTGTGTTTGACTAAATTCATGTATACGCCTGTATCCTGTCTCTAGGGAAACGACAAATACACAGCCTGGGCAGCCAGCTGCAGCTGAACCAGCACTGCTTAGATACAGCCTTCAACTTCTTCAAGATGGTGGTGAGCAAACATCTGACAAGAGGGCGCAAGATGGCCCATGTCATAGCTGCCTGCCTCTATCTAGTGTGCCGGACAGAGGGCACCCCCCGTATCCTTACATATGCTGTCATTTATATTTTATGAGCAAAATTGCATTCATAGCTACCATGTTCCCAGCAAGAGCTTTACTTGCATCAGTGTACTTTCAAAGCCTTATCACCAAAAACAACAAGAGGAAATGGATACACCACTCAAAGTGCTTTTCAACCTAAACACTGCATCTGTAGCATATGACCTGACAATCCTCTGAACTGAAACATACTTAATATGTAATGGAACCCTGAGGGCAATTCTCAAATTAAACCAATAAACAATATGTCACTCTATGAATTCATGAGACATGAGAGAATATCTTATCAAAGCTGCCCATATATAGTTTAATCAAACTTGCAAACACTGAAACAAGGATATCCAACTCAAATTCTTCTGGGAGCTTGTCCCATCTAATTTTTCTCTCATGTCTATAAGTCTTTGGCAAATGTCATACAAACCCTTTTTCAAATCAGGTCTGGTAGCAAAACCTTGACCTTTTTTAGACTTGTTTTCCTGCTGATTTTGGTAATGTTTTGAAGTGGTTACACCCACATTTTCCATTCAACCTCTCATAATACAATTTTTAAATTCTTATGAAAATAGGGTTACATACACTATATTGCCAAAAGTTTTGGGACACCCCTCCAAATCATTGAATTCAGGTGTTGGTTTTCAGGAGTTGGGCTTGGCCACAGCAGAGACTGTGAGCCAGGACTTCACGTCCAACATCAGTGCCTGACCTCACAAATGCTCTTCTAGTGGAATGGTCAAAAATTCCCTTAAACACACTCCTAAACCTTGAGGAAAGTCTTCCCAGAAATGTTGAAACTGTTATAGCTGAAAAGGGCAGTTCAACTCCATATTAAATTCATGTGCATTTAAGGGCAGACGTCCCAGTTTTGGCCTGGCTCACAGTCTCCGCTCTAGGTGTTCTATCGGGTTGAGGTCAGGACTCTGTGCAGGCCAGTCAAGTTCCTCCACACCAAACTCTCTCATCCATGTCTTTATGGACCTTGCTTTGTGCACTGGTGTGCAGTCATGTTGGAACACAAAGTTTGGAGCATGAAATTGTACAAAATGTCTTGGTATGCTGAAGCATTAAGAGTTCCTTTCACTGGAACTAAGGAGCCAAGCCCAACCCCTGAAAAACAACACCTGAACAATTTGGAGGGGTGTCCAAAAACTTTTGGCAATATAGTGTATTTTCCTCCACCTATAAACCATGAGAGAGTACAAACTTTTGAGCTACACTTTTAAAGAATCAAAGATGTGATGTGTGTTTTGCACTTAATACAGGTACAATGTACTATCTATGGTATGTCTTGTAGAATATTACTCCTTAACCTGTATTTACACTGGCTATAAAAAGTCTGCCCACCTGTTAAAAGGTTTTTATAAAGAAAAAAATGAAATCAAGATTATTTTGTCATTTCAAAATGCGAATTTTAGAGCTTCTGTATTGATTCCTTTGTTGACTGCAAGGTGAATTTTTTCTTCATCTTCAGCTTTCTAACAGAGGTCTGCAGGTTTTGTGTCCAAATATATTGGTGTTTGGAGCCAATATCAATGATTCCCTCAATCCCGACTAGAGGCTCAGTCACAGTGAAAGAGAAGCAGCCCCATAGCACTGTGCCGACATCACCATGCTTCATTTTGGCATATGGCGTATCTTCTTGTAGCTCAGCACTAATGATCAGAAGGTTGTGAAGGCCACTCAGCTGTATAAATGAGATAAATTTCACTGGTTGCTATATCTACTGATTGCCAAGATGTAATGATTTAATGTACTATATGGATTCATATTTTACATTTTAAACAGGGTTTGTGAACACTTTTTATATGCATTGGATATAGTATGTACATTCTATATGATACACTATATACTATCCATACTATGCATACCATATACACACTTTATATATTCTCTGGACTTGGGTAAATTGATTAAATTCATTGATTAATCTAAGATAGATCTGTTATTGGCCATTATTAATTAGTATTCGTAAGGAAAATGTAACCTTTTTATAGTTATAGATATAATATAAAGTAGAGAATAATGTCTAATTGATGGTATCTAGTCAGCCTCTGTTCATCTGGTTTACTTTATTTTCCAGAGTAGAACTGCTTTTCTTTCTGATGGAAAGCCTTTCAGTTTTTTTTTCACAATGACAACAAGTCTTTCTATTCTTCTGCTGCACACCTGCTCAGTGTTACATCACACACATCCACATGCTCATACGCACGCAATGCCCTGTATCTCTGTCCCACCCTGGTCCCTGAACTGTTGTGATGAAGCAGTGAGTTGGATTTGTTTACGTCAGGGTGAGGCTGCCTGCCCCTGAGGCCTGGGAAGGGCTCATTCGGTAGAAGGGCTTAACCTCAGCTAAACGCAGCTTTTGCACAGGCCATGGTTCCATTTCAAACTTCACTGTGTGTAAAACGCTGATAAGACCAAGCCCTTATTTAAACTATGCAGAAGGTATCTAACTCCCAGTATTTCCTAAACGTTATGCAGAATTCCATTGGTAGCTCTAAACAACATCGTAATGCAGTCAGATGTTATCCTTATCAAAATCACCAGTGTAATTACTGCTCTTAGACTGATCACCTTCACTATTTCTTGTTAAGACAGGATCAGACTTTCCCTTTTAGTGGTACTAATCTCCCTCTAATGTCCTTTGAGGGCATTAGTCACCATGGAGACATGCTACGGGTGTATGTAAGTTTTTATGTATGCAGGTCAGGTGAGCCAGGGCAGATGGACAGGGACGATCCATCCTCACTATAAGAATCAGATTTTGCCTTAGGCTTCAGAGGGTGCAGTGGTGATTTGGAAAAGATTAAACTAAATTACAGCTTAATCTAATGTGACAATTAACAAAATCAGTTAATTGTCACAGATTTGCATTAATGACTGGGTAAAGCCAGGTGGTGAAGACATAATAAAACTTGTTAGCCCTGTCTCTTGATTAGGAGCACTGCCTGTCTCCTCATGTTTGTTTTTAATCCTTCTTTAACTCATCTGCAGACATGCTCCTGGACCTGAGCGATCTTTTACAGGTTGGCTTTCACATTTTTATAATCCTTTAATGACGTCAATCAAAAACAGACAGGACTCAGGAATATGGTCATGTAGCTGACATAGCCTCTGATATTTTAACACACATTATAAGATTACAATGTATAGCTATAGCAATGTATAGGACTATATAATATACACTGATCAGGCATAACATTATGACCACCTGACTAATATTGTGTTGATCCCCCTTCCTCTGCCATTTTTCCTGCTTCTAACACATTAACTTTGAGGACAAAATGTTTACCTGACAGTGCTCATAATGTTATGGCTGATTGGTGTATATATATATATATATATAAAATATAGGCATATGATTTTAATGGCTGATCGGTGTATATTTTGATGGGTCACAAATGCATCTATGCATCTTATTTTCATATACACTTTACTTTTTATATTGAATTTTAGAATAGAAAACTAAAACTAAACCAGATATGGAATTAATCTACAACCAAAAGAAACAAGTGCTGTTACTGATGACAGCTAAGCACACAGTTCCTGTAGCCACCTGGAAATCTGTCACAAAGACACCCCCCTCCCCATGAGTTATAGTATGAAACTCTTTTTGAGGAGCAGTATTCAATATTTCATCTGTGCAGTGATCAGTGCACACAGAATTGACTTGGCAAGTGGCTAGTTGATATTACAGATTGTTTGCTGACTATAAATAAACTGCAATTGTACTAGCATGTGGCTGTTTGCCGAATCAGTCCTGCATGCTCTCTACTCTGCACAGCCTGGCAGTGGTTCCAGGGGGAGGCATTTCATGGCTACACAGCTGGTGTTGCACTTATTTTTACTCCTCCAGCTGTCCTGGGAGTATGGACCCTTGAACTGTGTCTGGCACTGAAAAGATGTTGTGAGGGTGGGTTACAGCGAGGCTGAAACATGCAATGAATCCTAAGCAAGTGCAGCCACACCCGGCTTTGAGAGCACCGCACCCTGCTGGGCCTGCCAGGCTAACTAGAGACCTGCTGCTGAGGGCTTGACCTCTGTACTTTACTGCATTGCCCAAAGTGCTCTAAACATACTGCATAACTGTGTAACTGTTCTTAGCCAGAGAAAATTAACATTGTTCATAGTGTGCACATTATGGCCTATAGTGCAAGGCTGTGGTATGGTATTGTAAATTACCGTGGTCACATCACTGTCAATAAACATACAGGTATATTGTCTAAAACCTTAGTAATTATGGCTATAAAGTCTCACATGCTCCATATATTTTCCTCAGGTGAATGTGTATATCCTGGGAAAGACTTTTCTGCTTTTGGCCAGAGAACTCTGCATCAATGCACCTGCTGTCGGTAAAGTTGTATTTTATTTTACTCACTGCATATGAGGCACTCAAATACATCATTTATCCAGTCTTACAGTGAGATAAATCATATATACTGTATGTCCATAATTCTCTTGTCTTCTTAGGTAAAATGTATTGCAGTACAGTCTTAGCTGCTAACTGCCTGGAACATGTTATATTAATCTGACTTTAGTCATAGTTATATTCTCTTCATGGGTCATTGCACAGACCTTTATACAATTGCTTTAAACTTCACCATATTAGGCTAATGAGTGCAAATTAATTGTCCATCTGTTTAAAAGAAGATTCCGTACACAGAGTTGCAGTCTGGTTTGAGGTACATAGGGGGCACCATTATGTCTAAAATAAATTCAGTTCCATCATGTAATAATCATTCTGAAGCAAGCATTTTTTTTTTTTTGCTTCTCTTCTTACAGAAGAGATAAATAATGTCTGTTGTTCCCTAGACACATCAAAGTAAGCAGAGCAAACAAAGCAATCCTCGTATTAATGCACATGGCGAATTTTCAGCAACCAGACTGATTAAACGCTTTCCATGTGTTCTGATTTTCACATTCAGCTGCTTGTCTGACAAAAAATCTGCCATTTTACCACCATGCATCTGCTGTGCGTTCACCAAATCCTCAATTAGAATGCAAACGACAGCGCAGCAAATTCTTTGGGCTCAATTCAAACAATCTCCCCATTCAGTTGCCCCTGCAGCCTGGCAAGGAAAACGGTTTCCTAACGTTGGCTATGAAGATATTTCTTCACTTCATAGCAACCATTATCTTATTAATATGGTTCAGGTTTGCTGTGACAGTTGTTGTGTGTGTGTGTGTGTTTACAAAGATTTCATACACATCAGTGTCAAAACCCGAATGATTGTCTTTAACCTAGCGAGACAGCTCAGATCTTTTATGCTAAAGTGTCTACATCTGTTTTCAGACTCTCTCGGTACAGACTGGTGGTTTTCACATTCCAGTTCATAGACAACACAAGTCAAACAATAAGGAAGTTCGACCACTTTGTAGTCACAAAATTTTTTATGTTCTGCAGTTTAGTAGGCTGCACACTAATACAAGACATTTCATCAAGCTGTAAACAAATTAGACTCAGGTTATGTACAAAAAAAAACACGCTAGTGGAAATACGCCACCAGGAGTGCAATACATCAATTTCTTTGTTTGTATATATAGATTTATTTATTTATATAGTTATTTATAGGTCTGCATGCCGCAGCATCAATAATTAAATCAAATATACTTTTCTCAATAAATAAAGCAGAGGAGCATTCTTTCACTCAAGCTTTGTCAGAGAAGAGTCTGTTTTATAAACAGCATGTCATTCAACTGTCCTCCACTGCTACACTGAAAAGAAGGCAAAAGTGTCTCGGGACCCTGTACTCCCCCATGTGTTCATTGCATTGAAATACAGTGGGTGGAATGCACTTCAGCATCGCCGTCCTCACACCTTTCATGCGTAGAATACCAGCTCTGGGATCTGACCTCCCTGCACACCAGTTCCATTCGTACTGTCTGAAGAGCACTGAAACTGAAAGGTCACTTTACCACACTGCACTTCTGTCATTCCCTCTTGCCCAAAATAGCTGAGCTCATTCCCATCCAGCACAGCACTGACTGTGTAGAAAGCATCTTGCTCCACCTGAACCGGATGCTCAAACCACACTGAGAAGGTGCTGCTGGAACCATCTGAAACAAACTTAGTCAGATTCTGGGCCAGGGTGACTCCTTGGCGCTTCAGTTCGATCTTAACACTGTACTCAGCCTTTCCGCCACTAGACCCGTACAGGCCAAGGCCAGCGATGAAGATTCGCTTGTCCACGGCAAACTGGATGCTGTCACAGCGTCCACGGTAGCGCCACTGGTTGCTGCGGTAAGCTGAGGACTGGAAGCGGTGGCAGCGCTGCGGTGTCAGTCCTTTCCTCTGTGTCAACGGAAAGTCCAAATTTGGCTTATTGGCTGCTGTGTACCACAGGAAAATGTCATGTGTCTCTTCCAGAGTCAGCATGTCTGACTGCGCCGCTCCATCTGCAAACTCCTGCAGGGTCATGGTGGGGATGCGCACCAAGTACAGGACCTTGCCCAGCACTGCCCTTTTGTTGCGAGCTGTTGGCCCAAGTCCTTGTCGTTTGCATTCGGCCACAGCCCATTCCAGGACAGCCTGGAAGACCACGGCCTCCCTGGTGTTCAGGGTCTCCCGCTTCAGGATGATCTCCAGCGTTTGCAAGTCAATTTCACAGAAGCCTTCTGAGCGGAGAGCCAGCTCAGCCTGAGCATCAATAACTTCCCAGCAGCGTTGTGTGAGCTCAGGCTCCTCAAAAAGCCGACTCTGAGAAAGCAGTACGCAGGCATTCTTGGCCTCCAGGCTGGTCTCCAAAAAGTTGACGCAGGCTTTGGCCAGGGCAGGCACAATATACTTTTTGGCAGCATACAATGTGGCCAGCACAGTGTCTGCCTCTAGTTCAATCTCATCGCTATACAGGTATCTGCAAGGGGAAGATCGGAAACAGATTTGATCAAAGCTACAGGAATAAGCATCTATCTTTATCACTTAACATTAAAGAGCAAACATTCTACAACAATTTCCAGTTTAATGAAGGGCTTACTTCAACAAGATTAAAAAAGCAGCAGGCTCCACATCGGGAATATGGATCTCGGATTTGCCCTCAGCGAGATCCCCATAAAACATGGCACCAAACACAGAACTCCCCACAGCCAGTACATACTGCAAGAACAAAACACTGAATTAAAATCACCCAGACAGAAAATAAGGTCCCTTTTCTTTTCTTTTTTTTTTTTTTTAAAAAGTCCAGGATCAAGTATATCCCATTCACCTTGTGCGCAGGAACTTTCTGGGACTCGCCTGGGCGACCCACAATAAAATGAACATCTGCCATAAGTTCGTTATTGAACATCAGAGCGTTCCTTAAAGAAAGAAAGAAAAAGAGACTGTTAAAAAAGTCTGTCTATCATGCTGAATAAAAATGACACTTTGATGCAGGAACAGAAAAAGAAAGCAAGCTGCTGGGTATGGACTTACCTCTCTCGAAGTGTGGGATGAGTGGATTGCCAGCTGGCAGCTTCGACGTTGTTGTTGTTGATGTTTTGCTGTGCGGCGGTGGCCGTCGGAGTGGTAGCTGTCTGGGTGACCTGGACGATGGTCTTTTTGTTGGCAGGTGTCACCGCCGTGCTGTTACTGTTCGGTAGGTTGGTGTTTATGCTGGCAGGGTACAGCTCTGCAGCCATCTTCTTCTTCAAGGACAAACTCACGATTTCATAGCATGCTGGCAACTTGCCTGGCTGCTTCCCACTTTTTCTAGTCCTTTTGAGGCTCTCTGGAAGCAAAAGAAAAAACGTCAACAACTTCATGATCCGGCCATACAGGCAGTCCGGAGGTGTTGGCATCAGCGAACAAATCCACGAGTCTGAGGGGCGATTGAAAGACGAGGTGTAGCCCTGTAATATAACACGAAATTACACGTCCGTCTCTCAGTGTGCATGGAGCTCACGCACTGCCACAGCACCGCTCTATTTGAAGTAACAGTGCAGAAATAAACGAGGATGTAAATGCATTATTCCAAACCCAGTACTCTCATCGCTTCCCCGACCAGTGAGAAAACATCCCTTCACCCAGTCCACATCCATGCTGAGAGAACTCGCAGCCTCTCTCCGTGTCGTCACTCAGTATGCACACGCGGGTCTGCTGAGATAAACATACCGCCCTTGGTGATGTGAATGAGCGCTGCGCTTACTCTCTAACACGGTCCCTCTGTATCTCTCCTCCGTGTAGTAAAGCTCGTTTTGTGTAGCGAAAGCAGACGCCCAGGTCCGGGGCGACCAATCAGAGTTTCGGACGCCAATGACGTCAGCACCCCTGACGCGCCGCCCACAGCAGAAGAGACCGCCCTCTTTCGCCATAATATTCTCTAAGCGCAACCCTTTAACCCTTACGTGATTGTTGACAATGTAGGTGCACGTCACCATTTACGCCATTAAAAAAAACCCCCAGTAGAAATACACTATATCATACACACAACCGCGTAAACAAATCCACAAACATACGCCGCAATTTTACATTGAACCAGCGCTGGTTTGTTTGCAAGCTTCAGTTTTTGTTTCCGACGAACAGACAATTTACTAAGTTACTTTTAAACTACGCATCGCGTCAAAATGCAGTGCAGTGACCCTGTGTGGCTAATCCCGAGTGTCCATTCGCGCAGGTGTGAGTTTAACAACACATTTAGTTGTGTAGTTTGCTAACCTTGCATCGTGAAGTCCCGACATTCGGACGCTTCACAATTTTGCTCACAGGGAAAAACATCTGCAGCGAAGTGCACTAGATACTCTAACTCTCACACAAAATAAGCAGCTAAATATTGTATATATACATCTCTATAACGCATAGCGCTATGGAAACGAGACGCTTTCTGAAGCACGCCGTGGAAAAAAAGGATAAAGTGGCAGCACTGAGATGAGCTCGTTTCTCTCATCCAGTAACAGACTGTAGTCGGAAGTCAGAGCGAGAGATTCAGCACAACAACAACAACAACAACGGCCTGAGCGAAACTATGCTGATGTAAGAGTTTATAATTCGTTACCTTAGAAAACAGAGTAAAGCCCAGGTGATAAGGAAACGCATTCAGGTTTGGTCTGTGGACGCCCGATCGCAGCCAGGAGCCATGTTAAATCCGGAGCTTGCTATGGGAGAGGGGGTTGGGCTTCCGTCCTGTTCCCATTCCGCTTTCCCGGCTTTCCAACAGAGGGGGCCCCGGCGTTACAAAGTGGATCAGCAGGAGCGCTTCATCCAAAGATAGTCAGGGTTAAACGGCTTTTAAGTATTATTATACCGATATAGATGTTAATGTTTTACCAGAGCAATCCCTTATCTTCAGAAACATGCTGAAAGAATCATAAACCTATTTACATAGATCTATCTATCTATCTATCTATCTATCTATCTATCTATCTATCTATCTATCTATCTATCTATCTATCTATCTGTCTGTCTGTCTGTCTGTCTATCTTAATACCATTTTGGGGGAAAAGTGTCAACACTTGCCTATAGAAAAGTGCAACAGACAAACTGCTCATGATTAATTGCATAGACGAAGAGGCAATGTGGTTATTTATGTAAGGATCACTTTTTATAGACTTGTTTGAATACTGGATTCACATTCAATTCAATTTCAATTCGATTTATTTGTGTAGCATTTTAACAATGGACATTGTCTCAAAGCAGCTTTATAGAAGTATAGAAACATAGAATTTTTTTTTTTTAAGTTAAGTTACTATTTTATCTCTAATGAGAAAGCCTGAGGTGATGGTGGTGAGGAAAAACTCCTGAGATGATCTGAGGAAGAAACCTTCAGAGGAAGCAGGCTCAGAAGGAAACCCATCCTCATTTGGGTGACACTGGACAGTAAATAATGTAAATGTTGATAATGTCCTTTCTACAACAGCACCCACGATCTTTTGAGTAACTATTAGGTCAGTGAAGTTTCAGTGTGAGTTCATTATAGACTAAACACTAAACTCTTACAAGTAATCACAATGGGAACTGCTAATACTGGAAAATGACCAACAACAGGGTGGTGTAATGTAGATGAGAATTCCTGTTCCTGCCCTGAAGATGTTTTCCCTACAACTGTATGTCCCTTCTCCACAGCAATATGCAAACAATGACATCTACAAAAACACTGGCATATTATCAATTAAAGAACATCACAGATTTTATTAGTTTATAATTACATTTACTGATCTGACACCTCAGCCAAACAAGTTTATTTCTGTTATTACATACTTATATAAGATATAAACACGTTGTTACCTCCAACAATGTTTTGTGTGTGTGTGTGTGTGTGTGTGTGTGTGTGTGGGGGTTGATGTCAAGAAGCTTTTATTGTCATTTCAACCATATATAGGTGACGCAGTACATAGTGAAATGAGACAACATTTCTCCAGGACCCTGGTGCTACATAAAACAACATAACGACATATAGGCACAACCCCGATTCCAAAAAAGTTGGGACACTGTGCAAATTGTGAATAAAAAAGGAATGCAATAATTTACAAATCTCATAAACTTATATTTTATTCACAATAGAATATAGATAACATATCAAATGTTGAAAGTGAGACATTTTGAAATGTCATGCCAAATATTGGCTCATTTTGGATTTCATGAGAGCTACACATTCCAAAAAAGTTGGGACAGGTAGCAATAAGAGGCAGGAAAAGTTAAATGTAAATATAAGCAACAGCTGGAGGACCAATTTGCAACTTATTAGGTCAATTGGCAACATGATTGGGTATAAAAAGAGCCTCTCAGAGTGGCAGTGTCTCTCAGAAGTCAAGATGGGCAGAGGATCACCAATTCCCCCAATGCTGCGGCGAAAAATAGTGGAGCAATATCTGAAAGGAGTTTCTCAGAGAAAAATTGCAAAGAGTTTGAAGTTATCATCATCTACAGTGCATAATATCATCCAAAGATTCAGGGAATCTGGAACAATCTCTGTGCATAAGGGTCAAGGCCGGAAAACCATACTGGATGCCCGTGATCTTCGGGCCCTTAGACGGCACTGCATCACATACAGGAATGCTACTGTAATGGAAATCACAACATGGGCTCAGGAATACTTCCAGAAAACATCCAACACAATCCACCGTGCCATTCGCCGTTGCCGGCTAAAACTCTATAGGTCAAAAAAGAAGCCATATCTAAACATGATCCAGAAGCGCAGGCGTTTTCTCTGGGCCAAGGCTCATTTAAAATGGACTGTGGCAAAGTGGAAAACTGTTCTGTGGTCAGACGAATCAAAATTTGAAGTTCTTTTTGTAAAACTGGGACGCCATGTCATCCGGACTAAAGAGGACAAGGACAACCCAAGTTGTTATCAGCGCTCAGTTCAGAAGCCTGCATCTCTGATGGTATGGGGTTGCATGAGTGCGTGTGGCATGGGCAGCTTACACATCTGGAAAGGCACCATCAATGCTGAAAGGTATATCCAAGTTCTAGAACAACATATGCTCCCATCCAGACGTCGTCTCTTTCAGGGAAGACCTTGCATTTTCCAACATGACAATGCCAGACCACAAACTGCATCAATTACAACATCATGGCTGCATAGAAGAAGGATCCGGGTACTGAAATGGCCAGCCTGCAGTCCAGATCTTTCACCCATAGAAAACATTTGGTGCATCATAAAGAGGAAGATGCGACAAAGAAGACCTAAGACAGTTCAGCAACTAGAAGCCTGTATTAGACAAGAATGGGACAACATTCCTATTCCTAAACTTGAGCAACTTGTCTCCTCAGTTCCCAGACGTTTGCAGACTGTTATAAAAAGAAGAGGGGATGCCACACAGTGGCATCTTGTCCCAACTTTTTTGAGATGTGTTGAATCCATGAAATTTAAAATCAACTTATTTTTCACTTAAAATGATCCATTTTCTCAGTTTAAACATTTGATATATCATCTATGTTGTATTCTGAATAAAATATTGAAATTTGAAACTTCCACATCATTGCATTCTGTTTTTATTCACAATTTGTACAGTGTCCCAACTTTTTTGGAATCGGGTTTGTACAAAAACAAAACAACAAACAGAGCTAAGGACAGAAGCTAAGGACAGAAAGTTGTCCTAGCTACATAAAGTGCAACCTGGTGGAAACAGTGCAAGACAGAAGACAGCGCAAACAGACAATACAAAAACAACACAAAACAGTACAGGACACATAGCGCCAAAAAATGTGCAAAATAAAAGAACTGTAAACAAGTGATTTCTAATAACATATATGCTTGTAAACTTATACGTATAGCAGCAGTTGGTGACAGTTTGAAATGTGCAAAAAATAGCAACAGCAGCACGCGAATAGTGTGCAAAATACAAGCATGTAAACAGTTTAATGTGGGTGGAGTTATAGATGTATGTGTGGAGTCTCGGCTTCGGAACAGGTGTGTTGAGTCTCGGGGTGTGTGTGTGTGTTTATGCATTTTAATTTTGTTAAAAAGGCAACACATTTTTACTCTGCTTATTATTAGTCTTATTTACAAGTTATTTACAAGTCTCTGGGTGAGTTGTTAGTTGTTACTATAGTAGCGATAATGTGTTAAAGCAAGTGCATTAATTTAAACCTGTTGTGAGTCTGGGTGACAGTCACAGCCTTCGGACCAATCAGATTTGAGAATTTAACAATGCTGTGGTATAAATCTGATTGATCTAGGTTCATTATTTTATATGGAACTTAATAATACTATTTAAATCGTTCATGTTTTCCTAACACATAAGGGGATAAGGACCAGTAACTTTCCCATAGTTCAATTTTCACTTCATGCTGTGTGAAATTTTGCTTCTTGGAAATTGGATATTTGATTGGAATCGGATTCCATTCCACTTGCCATGAATGCAAGCAACTTTGACTTGATCATGCATGTGATCATACACACAAAAAAAAAATTTCCTTGAAGCATACCATAATCAAGTTTTCCCAGAGTCTAGCTTTATATAACTTAACAACATAAGCTTATAGAGAGCAGACATGATGTCAGGAACTTACTCCATACTATATGTTGCTCATCACTAAAAGCTGGATCTCAGCGTTTTTCCAAACATGGAAAAATGGGATTGGTGTTTCCCTAATTTGAGAGAATCATTATAAACAGGGATGGTTCAATTCATGTCCGTATTTGTACAGATTAACAAGCAGGAAAATGTCATTATTGCTGGCTGTTTATCCAGGAGTAGAATACTAGCTGTGTCCATGGGAAGGAAATATAAGACATTTTGTTGGTGGGTAGCATCCAGCTGTAATAATGTCAGTCATGCACTTTTATTTATTTTTGTGTAATTTACTGTAGGATGTATATGTGCTGTTTCGAATAATTAACTTCTAAAGAGCAGGCTTTTGCCACCTATTCTGTGCTTCTGTGAGATTTGGAGTTGTGGCTATAGAAAGTGTGAGGTTTTCGGGATTTCCTTTCAGCCTCAATCTCAGCTGTCCTCTTTTTCACAACTTTCTCACATACTCATGAGTGTGTTTTTGCTTCTGTCAGGACATGACTGTTCATCTTCAGCCATTTCTTTTAATGCTACAGTGCCTCCTGTCTCTTCGATTTGATTCATTATCTGCCATACAAATCAAACAATCCCAGCAGTCCACATGAAATAAAGAAATTCAAATCCTGTCACCAGTTTCAATTTTTATCCTTATCGCACTGCAAAGTGTTGTCAGTAAGTTGTTAGATGGAAACACTTCTGCTGAAATCGTAGTTCTCTGTTACACAGATGGCTCAGAAAGGTCAGTCCCCTCACTGTTGGATTTCAGTTTATTAATATGATAATTTAGTGTAAAATGCCTGTATGTCTCAGAAAAGCCTTGTGACATACGCAGTCCTGGGGGATTTTTGTGCAATTTTTTTCCCCTTCAAGCGCAGGTGGAGTTCATATATTATTTCCTTAGACAGTGACTGCCTGCTTCTTTCAGCTGAACTCTTTTCCCTGTTATTAGGACAGCCGTGATGGGTACTTTACTGTGGCAGCAGAGTGAGTTTATTCAAGGACTTTGAAGTAGGTGGAAGTTAGGGATGTTTGCTTTCACACAGTGACTCAGAGCCAAGCCACATTGAGAACTCCCTGTAGAGAAACAATTTTGAAACGTACTCCAATGTCAAGGAGAGCCTTAAAGAGGTGTCCTTTGTGACCTATAAAACCCTCTGAAAGAAGAGGTAAAGAATATACTCAAAGTAACTGAAGTACTATATGGATGGGATTTCTGGACATTTGTTTGTTTAGTCATGTGTGATGTCTGTAGGATGATAATGACCACATAAAAGGAAAAATGTGATTTCTGTATAAATCGCAGAGATAGAAGTGACTTCATGATGTACGCATGGGTGAAGCCTAATATCTTACCTAAAACCTTCAGAAAAGTATTACTTCTGCCATGACCTTAAAGCAATCTGTATAGTTCTGTGTTTTAAACTCAGACAGTACTGTATTTTGTTTCAATTCGGAGTCATTCCTGAGTCATTCTTACACTAAAAAAGTGCAAAACTCTTATTTTCATACCAAGGGATATAATGGAAACTTTATATTATATTACCTGGGGTTTTTCTACTGGTTAATTTATAGAAGGTAAAATGTGCAGTTTTGACATTTTTCAACAGGTTTAAAATCCCAGAGATACTCCAGTAATACTTATATTATCCCACTGTCCTTTCAGATGGACTAAGACTAGTCCATCTTAATAGGCACTAAACAAATATCTACTTTCAGTGCAACTACTGGATTTTGACTGTTTTACACATTCGTAATTACAGGGTTGCTGATTAGTAGGGAATACAGAACTTCAGACTCAGTATGAAGCACTGACATTGATGTGTTGTTTTTGTGTGTGTAGATCCATGCTTGTATATTCCACGCTTTGCACACATGTTGGAGTTTGGAGAGAAAACCCATGAAGTCTCCATGACTGCGCTGAGGCTGCTGCAGAGGATGAAGAGGGACTGGATGCACACAGGACGCAGACCATCTGGACTCTGTGGCGCAGGTACTGAATGATTCTTACAATGGTGTCAGCTTTGACTATATATATATTTTAAGGGAAAGTCCACCCCAGAACATAATAATATGGTTATATTGGAATTGTGTAGCAGCAGCGGATCAAAACATCACTCATTTCTCACCGAAGTGCTCTTGAGAAAGAAATGGCTTTGTGCTGTTCGTTGGGAAGAGGGTGAGCGTTTTAAAAGGAAGCATGTAGCATCTGCAGGCAGCATTTCAAAGCATCTGCTCAAAAAGCACTGGTCGTAAACACCTAAAACATATTCCCCATGGACAGAACAAACATCTGTTGTCTGTCAAATCCAGAGAAGCCAGCAGTCTGTGTGAGAAGAATTAGTAAAAGTCAGCAGTGTGTGTAAGAAGAACTCAGAAAACCAGCAGTGTGTGTGAGAAGAACTCAGAAATCCAGTAGTGTGTGTGTAGGACCTGATCCTGCTGCAGTTTATAACTATGCAATTGTTCCTCATTCAGACAAGTGAGAGAACTGAGGACCTGATTACATTTCTATCTATCTATCTATCTATCTATCTATCTATCTATCTATCTATCTATCTATCTATCTATCTGTCCGTCTGTTTATAGATAGATAGATAGATAGATAGATAGATAGATAGATAGATAGATAAACTGAGTGTGTGTGAGAAATTAGCTAGTTTATCAGTTACTGATAGTAGTAGCTGAATAGCCCAGTTTTAAAAATATAGCTAGCTATTTTCTGTTTATCTTTATCCAGAATACACTCTTATTAGATGGTTTGGAATTGCTGTCACTCATTAATTCCTGAATAATGTTCAAAGTTGCAACCAGAGCGCTACTATTCATTACCAGATATCACGACACAGTCTTTGTGATAAAGGTCCATTCCTCTGGCAAGCTTATTAGCTGCTAGCCGAATGGAATTGTGTGTGGTGTAGGAAATAACTGACCAAACTGAAACCAGACAAATGTCCGGATGAAAGAAGCTTAATCTAAAAGTCGACCTGTCGTGAAATTTCTTTACAAATTAAAGAAACAAGTTAATTATAAAGATTAATATGCAAGTCATTCAGAGTAGACGTTTCCTCAGGCACTGTAATGTTTAGCATTTCCTCATGCTGTTGAAAACAGGTTGTCCTTGTTGCCAGGTTCAATGAGGAAACAATCAAATGTGTCTTTCTGTGTCTGGAATATGTACTATGCCATGTCAATACAGATTATTAACAGTAATAAAAATTGTAATTAGTTACAATTAGATTAAACAAACTTTGCAATATAAAATGTGTCACACAAATCAGAACCTAAATTTCAAGCGATAAAGAGATATTGCAGGGTTTTTTTTAACCAAACCATGATGCAAACCCATACTATGTTTGCTATAGGAATTGAAATGACTTGCTGCGCTGCATAACACGCTAGCTCTGCACATCCTGTTTTGCTGCACAGACCCTTGGCCATCCATCTGAAAGCCCGCATTTAATCTCAGTTCTCTGCCGTCAGCAAGATGCCCTCACCCCAAAACAGGAAATGAGCCATTTCCATACATCCTTAGTTCTGTTTTCTGCTCTCTCAGTGTCTTACCTTCTATTCTGTTACAATCAACAATGTAAATGATCCACTCCCTGTTTTTCCTGTTGTCACGCCTCTGTGTTCAAGCACCATCTGCATCACCGAACACTGACCCGAAGGCACTGAATGTTTTTTGTGTGTTTTTTTTTAGTAGAAGCTATAGAAAGGTGTATAGGTTTAGTCCTTTTTTAACAGCCAGGGCCTGATCAAGACTTTATAAATCTTATTGAGTTTGTGCCCTTGGCCACAATAGTACTGTGTCTCACAAATCTTTGTGCTCACTCGGCATGCGCTTAAATGCAAGGCAGTGGAGAGCTGAAAAGAGTTAAAAGCTCATTGAATTGTTATAACAGCACCACTTTAATACTTGTATGAATAAAGTATAAACCTAATGTGATGAAAGAAGCTTCCCACACAAAGCTTGTATTGTGCATCATCTCCAAAGTAAGGCAAATCGTATTTCTAATAGCTAGAGTACAGACTGTTTACATCCTATGTTTACAGACTCATATTGAGAAAGCACCTTAATAAAGCGAAGCCAATAAATGAATAACTTTCCGGTCAGTATGAAGCGAAAGTCATGGGCAGGGCGAGTTAACAAGCTTGATTTGCACAATAAATAGTCATTCAATAAAAGGTGATTAAAGCTTTTATTTTATCTGTTTTTGATGTGTTTATCAGTCCTTAGAGTCAAAACATACTACTGGGTTCCATCTTACTTTTTCAGGAAAGACATAAACCTATAGAAAACTCTAAAAGTGACAGTTCAGAAGCCGCAGCCTTCGTGCAGCTTTGCAAGATGTTTTAAGTATTAAGAAGATAAGAAGATTTATGTAATAAGAAATCAGTTTGCTTTGTAGTTTTAACCACAGCTTTACATACAAGATTCTTAATTATAGCTACTGATAAACTTGCCACATACTACAGTGTTTGTAAATCTATTCATTTACAACGCTTTAATTTTAGTGAATTCTCAGTAGTATTAGGAAATCTGATAGAACAGCACACAGATGTTTTGGGAACGTGAATGAAATAAGCCCCTCACTTCACAGTCTTTGAGTCAAGCCATTGTTCCATTTATTTATTTTATTTTACTATAACAGTGCTTTTTATAATAAGGTTACGTATATTACTTTTGTTTAAAATTCACTGGATTTGCTCTTGCTCTTAAAGGTTGCTGTAACAATCACTTCAAACTGAACATTCTCAGAAAAAGATATGGTTAAGTTATTAAGCTGGTTATAGTTATTCTACCTCCGAAAACGTGGGCTAGTTGCATAAAGTAGGCACTAAAACTTTTATTGACTGAGTTCAGGCTCATGTGTTTGTGTAATGCTGCATAAAGCAGTTGTGGGCACTGAGCTATAAAAGTGGCAGCAGAACCAAGGAGACCTGTGCAGGCAGGTCTTTGAGATCATGTGCTCTACATTATTGCCATGTATAGGTGATACAGTACTCAGAAATTTCCTCTTATTAACTGAGTAGAATTATGATAGGAAATGGATGACATTTCAATCTTGCAGCTCTGTTGGTGGCAGCCCGCATGCACGAATTCCGCCGCACAGTGAAGGAGGTCATTGGCGTGGTGAAAGTCTGCGAGGCGACTCTCAGAAAGAGGTAGGTGCCTCCGCTTTATGTGTGTGTGGGTTTCTTTTAGACTACCATATGTGTCACTTGTTTAGGAATATCTGTAATAAGATCTATGCAAGTGAAGGAGCTCTGGTTTGTGGATTTGCTGCCTTTTTGTTTCTTTAGTTCGTGCTGGCTTTCAAGCGGAACATATTTTTCTCATTGTTATATTACCATCAGAATTGCACTGATATTTGGCCATCTGACTAATTTGTTAGGATAGACCGCTATAGCAAGTTTAAAACTAAGACAAAACAAGAGTGTATAGCAAAGTGGAATATACTAGTTAGATTTGGATGCAAATAATAATGCAAATAATATATGATAACTAGTATGCACATTTCTTACAGTCACTTTAAAAGACAAAAAACAAAGCACCAGAAATCGTTAGTTTTTCTAACAGCAACTGCTGTTAGACTGCACCCAATCCAGCAAGATGCCCTTAGCCCAAAACAGGAAACAAACCATTTCCATTCATTCCTCATGTTTTCTTTCGTTCAATGTCTTACCTTCTATTCAGTACCTGCTTTGGCAACATCTGAAGAATTAGTCATTTATCACAGTATTCAGGGACACGTCAAGGTTGATAGCCCCATTATTTTTTTCTCCCTCCAGTCATTTCTGCACATTTCAAAAAAGTTCCATACTACAGTTTTAAAATAAATGCCATACACATGGGAAAGTCATTTGGTAGCCTGTCATATTACCATGACTTCTTTTTAGGCTGACAGAATTTGAGGACACACCCACTAGTCACTTGACTATTGATGAGTTCATGCGAGTGGACTTGGAGGAGGAGTGCGATCCCCCATCTTTCACTGCTGGTCAAAAGAAGTTAAAGCTCCAACAGGTTTGTTTTTGTATAGCTTATGGTGAACATCACACCCTTACATCATCATGCCACTTATATCCTGTTAAATTAACCAGCTGCATTTTTTGAAAATGTAAAATTCATTTGTTTATTTCAGCTGGAACAGGAGCTGTCCAAGAAGCTTGATGAATATCAAGGTTAGTTTCCTCAACTGAAAAAAAGACATCGATGTTTAAACATCCTCTAAAGTCAAGCCCTTTTTCAGCCTGCTCACAGCAGTATCTGTCTGTTTCGTTTTTGTGCTTGAACTGACATTTTAATATTCTATTGAATCAACGTGAAGAAAATACTTAACCTCAGTTAGGATTTAGGACAATGTCCAGAGTTATGTTAAGCATGTGTTATGAGGATTGAATATGAAAACTGCGCACATCAATATTCAGATCTCATATGTAAACTACAGACTTAAACACTATTCAGAAGTTGTACAAGAGATATGCACATAGGGGGATTCTGACTGTGGACTGACTCATGCATTTCTCATGCACAAGTGAGGAGCAGTATTAAGTCAAGCTCCACTGTCTGACACTTTAATATAAAAACAATATACTATGCTGAAAGTGATCATTTGCATATTGTCCACTCAAAAAATGATAGAATATCATTAAAGGGCAATACATAATGTAAATATACACCGATCAGGCATAACATTCTGAGCAGTGACAGGTGAAGTGAATAACACTGATTATCTCCTCATCATGGCACCTGTTAGTGGGTGGCTTCACCTCAAAGTTGATGTGTTAGAAGCAGGGAAAATGGGCAAGCGTAAGGATTTGAGCGAGTTTGACAAGGGCCAAATTGTGATGGCTAGACCACTGGATCAGAGCATCTCCAAAACTGCAGCTCTTGTGGGGTGTTCCCGGTCTGCAGTGGTCAATGTCTATCAAAGTGGTCTAAGGAAGGAACAGTGGTGAACTGGAGATAGGGTCATGGGCGGCCAAGGCTCAGTGGTGCACGTGGGGAATAAAGGCTGGCCCGTGTGATCCGATCCAACAGATGAGCTACTGTTGCTCAAATTGCTGAAGAAGTTAATGCTGGTTCTGATAGAAAGGTGTCAGAATACACAGTGCATGACGAGTCAGGGCTGTTTTGTCAGCAAAAGGGGGACAAACACAATATTGGTCATAATGTTTTACCTGATCGGTGTATATATAAACCCAGTATTAATTAATATGCACATTTCTTTACAGGAAATAACATCAAATTAATAATAACACTGACGTTATTTAAATAAATTGATATAACTATTAACTGTACACAAAGTTTTTTAAAAATTATTTTAAAAATGCTAAATATTACAGTCGTAATCAAGTGCTATTTTGTGAACCAACTGCTGTCAATGTTAGATAGATTTTTAACTCAACATTTGCAAGCTTCTCCTCTTTTGCATCCACGTTGCATAGTATTACATTATATAGGCAAAAAGCATGCTGACAAATCTCCCATATGTGCTTGTTGAACATCCCATTCCAGAGTTTCCCTCCGTTGCTATTTCCATCTTCAGTCTGCATTTTTTTTATTCCTGATTAAAAGCACATGGTTATGCTTAAAGACAGTGATCTAGATGCTAATGAAAACATTGACTCTGACAATTCTAATTAAGAGATATCTGGCAAACTTGGAGGTGAGAATTACACACAGGTAATTTGCCTAATCTGAATTAAAAGCCCAGAAAATTGATCTACTTCTCCTGCATAAATATTGACATAACTTTGGAAATGAACTCTGAATATAGCACTTAGACATTCAGTTAATGCTGCATACAGGAATCACAGTATGACATTTCTTATGCATGTAAGATCATGTTTTAAAATGGGGAAAGTACAGTCTGATAAGTCTGAGAAATGTTGTTGTTTGCCAGAGGCAGTGCTGTCATTGAAATTCAGTGCATTTGCTTGTCTTTATAGGTGAGATCAGCTCCTATCGGGATGAGATTGAAACAGAACTGGAGAACAGCAGGGTTAAACTGAGGGGAATTTATGCCATGTATGCTAAAGAAGGTACTATACACCATCTGAGTTTGTTCAGTTTGGCTGTTTATTTCTGTAAATGTGCAATTATATTGCAGTGTTTTTCTTTTAACCCACACTAAAGTACTATGAACTGTTTGTTTACTTTTTTGTAATTAGTGTATAATTTGGTAGCTACATTAGAAGAATCTTACACACACTTTGTTTTAAATTAACGTGGAGTGGAAGGATAAACGCTCCTGATGATTACATTTACAAATCCCTCCTGTCTCTCTGTTAGACACCAATGGCAGTCTGTCTCTGATGTCGGACCTCTCGGGAGATGAAGAGGAAACGCAAGATGAGGAGATGGAGGCTGCAGCTCAGCACCTCACTGAGGACTTCATCAAGCAGGTGCTACCTAATCTGGAGCAGGGACCTCAGGGGGGCACAGAGGCACAGGAGCAGGGTAAAAAGGCAGCAGAGCTGCCCAGCGGCTCCACCCATGTGCCACTGACATCACTGCTTGGCCCGCTTCCCAGCGCTGCCAGCCTTGGCCTTACAGACTCCATCCGCCATTGCCTGACTGAAGTAGGGGAGGATGGTGAGTGGCTGTATTATCAGCGTCCACCATGTGGTTCCTTTGCGTTATTATGTTCCTCAATCTGTGAGCACCTAATTCAATTATGATAAAAAAGATGAACTACAGCTGTTCTAGTCACAAAATGGTCTGTTTATTTTTTTGCTCCAGCTTTATGCTTTGCATTAAGTAGAGGTCCACGGGATCATTAGAGATTAGATTCTTTAGCTGAATCAATTAACAGGAAATAGTGTTTTATATATTATAGCTTATATTCTGTCCTTTGTTATTGTACACTGGTAGATTACTTTCGATAAACAAATTAATTTTAATAGTTTAGCTTCTATTGCTACATTGTTGAGGTCCATCAAAAACACTTCTTGTGGATTTGGTCTGATAGTCAAGACTGCATTCAAGTGCCTTACCTTTGCTTCAACTAATTTGCACCATTTAATTCTAATTTAATCTATTTAACCACACACTATTACTTACTGATAGACTCTCAAGGCATTTCCCATTTCATCTAGTGCTTCAGCTTTGTTCAATAGTGATTTAAGGCAATTCTTTTGGCAAATGGTCTATGCTTCATGAAAACAGCCAGAGCTCATTTTACAGTCCTTCACGGTGTGGGAAAGTCAAATCCAGTGGAAGCAGGGTTTAGCCTCATCGAATAGAGCTAATCAATGCAATCTCTCCTGATCTGCTTGACCCCTAGGCCGTATATTTCAGTTAGAACTCTCAGGACTCAAATGAAGTGTTTTGTCCTGAAGCACTACCACATGTCCATCTTTTCTGTGGGAATGTTTTAGAATTATCTTATAATCCTGGCAACTGAAGAACCTGAAATATAAAATAATAAATCTGCATTTTATATCAGTAATGCTTTACTGTACTGAAAAAAAGCATGGACTATGCTAATGTTCCAGATGTAGCTAGAAGCATTGATTGTTCTCTGATTGTCTGTAGCCTATATCTCATCAGTCTCCTTCAAGAGAGGCAGATTTATAATTGACTATGATTAGCATTCATGTTCATATAAAGCCTATTTGCATACAGAAAAGACAAAACAAAAAACATTAAACGAGATGTTTGCTACTATCATTGGAACATTATAACACAACACATCATTATAACACAATTTGTACATTGAGTTTTGATCAGTTTGATATTAGAATTGGTTATAAATTGATTTAAGTCACTCAGCTCTTAAATCTTATTTGTCACTTTAAGGCATCTTAGTACAAACCGCATCCTCCACAACAAAGAGTTTAGTACCTTTTGCTGCAGTTTTGCCTTTTTCTGAGTTTTGTTTTTTTTTTGGTCTTGAGATGGCTTGAAGGATTTCAGGACATTTCAGAAACACTCACACAACTTTGCAGTGATGACTGAAAAATGCTTTAGCACCGAATATTTGTTTGTTTTATGGGCCATCTGTCATTCTGAAAGTGCAACAGAGAATTAAAAATAATGTAATTAAAATCATATGAAATAATATAATATAAAAATAATATAAAATATTCACAGGAAATAACAGGATAAATGCACATTGCTGGAGGCTTTAAGTTTTAACACATCATACAGGTCTTTTGCTTTAACAGGCTCATGGGCATTTTGTGTGATTAGACAAGAGGAAATCAATACATAAACAGGCAGTATTTAATTATCATATGTTGTCAGTACACTAATAGGTACAGCACATTAGCTAGTATTGATACACAAAGCATCAATGAAATTGATCTTGACTTAGTTAGGATTGTAATTAAACGCATGATCCACTCAAAGAACATTAACCTTGAGGTAATGTGCCTTTGGCTGTCATGTTGTGTTGTTTGGTAAGAGGGCTCTGAAGTGTTAATCCACCCATCATTTATTAATGCTGTCTTTACTAACACCTCAAAATGCTATCCAGAATGCTTAGCCAAGCAATACTGTGTTGCTCTCAGCACTCAGCACCTGCTGGCCGTTCGAATTCACACCATTCCCTTTTGCCCCTTGACCTTCATCTTTGCCCTGTCATTGACCTGAATAGTTGTTATCGACTCTTTGCTGCTTGAGGCTAGTGGCAGCAGCAGAGTCGTCCCTGGAGCCACCAGGAGAGCCTCGATGAAGGTGCACAGCTGTGATCCAGACTGGAGCTATCTGCTGATGCCGGTGACGAGGGAGTTTATGGGCTTTTCACTGAGTGGCTGCGAGCCAATATTATTCCCCATCATCTTCGTCCTTTGTGCAGGGGAGGCTGATGACTCTGCAGTAGCAAAAGCCTCTTAGAGTCTCTGGTAAACACAGCGTTATTGCCATCTCCTCCGCAGGAACGAATCCACCTCCTCAATAACCTCAACAATAACAACAAAATGTGCAGCAGACTGCAAAATCTCAGCACTTGCAGACACTTGCATAATGATTTGTGTGGATTTTCATGAGGAGACGGGGAAAAGTGGGTTTACCTGCAGAGTGTGGATAAGGATTGGAAAAAAAGGTCAGGAAATAGAGACTGTTGCATTGTTGAGACTGTGAAAGTGTTAGATAGACACAGGTGGAGAAAGTGTGAACTGAGGATTGGGAAAAAGAATGTTTAAGAATGTGCTTGAAAGAGGAGGAGAGAGAGAGGGAGAGATAGAGAGAGAGAGGGAGAGTGCGAGACTAAGCAGCAGTGTGTGGGATCCCACCATCTCTCTCTCTCTCTCTCTCTCTCTCTCTCTCTCTCTCTCTCTCTCTGTCTGTCTTTCACACCCTTTGTCACAAGTACAGCAAGGAAAGAAGCGCTCTTAGTCCCACAGCCTTTTTCCCTTCTTCTCATCAGTGTCTATTTAAAGCAGCTCTATTTCTGACTGGCAGGCCACTTTTAGCCCAGAAAAGGTTTATAAGTAGTTCATGTTCATGCAATCAAAATATTTTTTAAATGCCAGGTGCTTTTTAGTGTATGAATGAGATGATGCATAATGGGTCTAAATGAGGCATCGTCATGCATGAATGTGCCCAAAACCCCAGTGAGAAGTGACAAGGAAAGCCCTCTATAGGTCTTTTAGCCACAGTTCCATGAACCTTGATTGAACCCTGCCATTTAAAAGGCAGCACAGACTGAGACTTGAACTGGAGAGAAATGATCCTTTAAAGAAAAAAAACTCTCTGTCAGGCTCTTGACAAATAATTGAAATCAGAGGCCTTTTGGATATTGAGCGCATGTAAAGACAGTAAGCCTCGGCACAGTTTAAACTGCAGAACGTATTCAAAGCGCATTATCTGTTCATCAGATCAGCATTTACCAGAAGCAACCAAGCTGCTAGAGTCATTTCGGCATTCACATTGATTTTGCATTACTATTCCAGTGTCAGCCTATTGTTTCCGTATGGGAATTGTAGCTGCAGCTCTCAGACGCTGAAGCGTTCGCATCTGACAGGTTTCACAAATAGTAGTGCCGAGCCGTTTCATTCTTCTGCTGAGTGAGCCTGAATCTGTGCTCCCCTCCCACCCTTTCTCCGTCACTGTCTGGGCGCTCTTCTGCTGCCATAAGCCTGTGCTACCTCCACTAGTACCGTTGTGGGTAAAAAAAAAACAGTCTAATGGCTGCCATGAGCGCTGGCAGCTGTGTATGATTTGGAGTGATGGACTCATGGCCTGAGGTAAAGGGAGAGGCAGAAAGAGAAAGTACAGCCAAGGAAGGGGGAACGTGTCACGGCAGATGACAGCTATGCTCCGTAAACGTTCAGTGGATGACATTCAGCATGAGGATTTAAAAAAGAAAAAGAAAAAAGTGCCAAACCCCTTCACAATCCTCCACAGTGCTTAACCTTTCAGGCAGAGGTAGATTGAAATGATCGACAGGATGAAAATATGCTGAGGGATTCTGGGAGAATAGCTCATTTTTTTCTCTTGATCCCAAAATACCAGGATTCTGAAGTATCCTCATGTAGCTGCTATCTTGCTATCTAGCATACTGATGTCAGAAAGGTGCCGCTTTGTTTAAAATCATGTTCCCTGTATGGCTGAATCAGTTGCACCAATAAAATCAGAAGGATAATTTCCATCATCGTGCATATTTAACGTTCTTGAATATCTGTAGGGCCGGGCAGAATATGCACCCACAACATTTTTTTTCCTACAGCTGTGCCAAATTTGGCTATTTTAGCAACCGGTGGTGTCAGACATGCGCTAGAATAATTGACAGATATGAAAATGTGTTAGCCAAAAAAGCAGAATGGATGTTAGTAGTTCCTCACAGCCACAGGCGTAGAGTCTGTATGGTGCACTGGGGTGTGTGTAGGCATGTGTGTGTGTGTGTGTGTGTGTGTGTGTGTGTGTGTGTGTGTGTGTGTGTGTGTTTTCTGAATGTGTGTGGGAGTATTGCATTTTTCTCAGAGGATGGATTCTGATAAACAGTATGCAGTAGCTGAGCCATGACATTTACACATAGTTTATCTCATATACCCCTTTGGCTCTACAGCACAAATATTGAGAACAAGAGGTGCAGCTGGGGAGAGGTTCTGGAGGTTGGACTACTGTATTACACTCGCACTTTCCCTCTGTTGGTACAGACATGTATGAATCCCAAACCAAAGCATTAGCTTTGACTTTAGACAACATGATCCGTGTTGATTTTGAGACTTTTTTGCTGTATCTATATCAATCTGTCACTGTTTTTATATCCTTCAGCAGACAGCTCTATAAATAGTGTCTTTCTGAGTTGGCTAATTTCTATTTTTCATCCTCAGCGATTACCCTAAATGACTCGAGCATGTTTTCTCCATCGTGATAGTTTATCTCCATCGTGGCATTTGGCATCAAACTTATCTATTTATTTGCCTAATGATTCACATGACTGCAATTATGTAATTTGAATTATGCTAACTCGAGTTCACAGGCGTATTAGAGTCTCCATAAAACATTCTGAATTCCCAGCATTCACGCTTCGGCTCGGAGTTTGTTCTCCGTCTTATCATGCACAGCGTGTTTGCTGTTGTTTAAAGATATCCCCCAGCTACAAGTATCAGTTTTCTGGCTCTTCTTCTGCCACTCTGTATTACATGCATTACTAAAACATCTCAAACAAAATGACACGGTTGTGAGCCGAACTCAGACGTTCCCACTGCTCGTTATGATGACGGCTGCATTTCCTCCAGCTTGCTCTTGCTCCACCTGGTTGCTCAGCCTGTGGATGACCTTCAGGTCCCTGTGCGTGGAGAGCTATGCAGTAACCCCGTTTAACTCTAATCTGCTGGAGAAAAGAAGCCTAATCGCACCGTGCTGTTTTCTTCCCTCTATTTGCTCAGCTGTGGCTGTGCAGTTGCTGTAAGGAGCTGCCGTGATTTGCTCCACTGAGTTTGATATGTGACAGCCACTGCAAGCCCCATCACATACTCCAGTGTGTATACGCCAGGCCATGCTTGGGTGAGGTTGCCACTGCCAGCTTGTCAAAGAGAGACCTTTTGAAAATCTATGAAAAATTTGCTTACCTAGGACGAAGAGTTGAGTCATTTGTGCTGGTGAAGAATGAAAGAAAGGTGTACAGGTAATATGTTTATTAGCTAGCCCAACTGAGAAAGCGAAAAACTCCAGCGCACTTTAGTCCCATCTTCTGGTTGCTTAGAAACTGACCAGACTTAAAAGTGGCTGCTAATGTAATTTAATGTCATTTTTATATAGCTAGAAATGTAATAAAATATAACAAGCATATAATCTATATGTTTTCTTCCTCTAAATGTAGCATATTGTCTTTGCATCAGCTTCAAAATCAAACCACTGACCAATCCTTCGACTATGAGGTGTCCTGATCTGTCGACACATGCCACATAAAAGATTATCAGAGTCTGTTTTCACTTTCACGTTTAACCAGATGGTGACTTATAACAGGAGAGTTTTAAGTCGGCTTTACACCAGATTTTATGCTCGGTTTCTTCAGTTTTTCCACATGTTCCTGTTTCTGAGAAGACCATCTGTCATCCGTGCGTGCTAATTAATGCCACCGAAAAGCGTTCTACTGTCAAACTTTATTGCAGCTCGGCACCGATGTGTGTAGTGCAGCATGCGGTAGGATTCAGAGCGAGTAGTGTGTACTGTAGTTACAGCTCAAACATATGTTACGAGAGTGTGAAGTGAGTTTAAACATAAAACACACCAAAAGAAATACCACTTGTATTTAGTAAGGTGTAGTTTTCATTCATACATCCATTTTCTGTGCTTCTCATCCTAAACAGCAACACCTGGAATCTGTTCCAGGGCGTGGCACATGTGGGCAGGGTGACAACCCATCACAGGGCACAATCACACACACACACACACACACACACATACACTCCCATTCACACACTGTGTGCAATTCAGAGATGCCAATCAGACGAATGAATGCTTTTGGATTTGTAGGAAGCTGGAGTACCTGGAGGAAACCCCCAAAGCATGTGGAGAACAATGCAGGCTCCTGGAGGTGCGAGGCACATGTGCTAACCACTAAACCCCTGTGCCTCCCAAAATGTAGTTTTTTTTTTTCTTTTACTTGTTCTGCTTGTTAAACTATAAATAGAAAAAGACTAACAATCCAGATACATCTTCTTGTCCAGAAGCCCTGGCTACTGATATATCCACTGTTATATTGTCCACCAGCTTATTGGCCTGGTTTAAATAATAAGGTCAAAATGATCAACTGAATCATCATAGGTCAGTGAGCATCTTGTTTTGCTAAAATATGATTACATTCATTGTTCCTCACCTTCGACCTTGGGAGAGTCTAGCAGCAGCTGATAATGACACTTTGTTCTGTGTCTGGGGAAGCTGTAGCCGCTGATAACATTAACCAGAGCTTATCATGTTACAAAAAGGGGAAATGTATGCAGTCAGTGTGATGTCAAATAGATCTGCATTGACTGCTGCAGAAGAGCAGCACCTTTAACTGACACTGCTGGATATCCAGTGATCTCATCATGGATAGGGAGCTGTGGCTGTTTTATTATAATTGTAAGATCTTCATTGTGCGCTTGTTATCACGAAAGGATGGCAGACTTTTGACAGCTTTTTTTTTCTATGTGTCTGTGTGTGTGAGCCTCTAGTCTCTTACAATCTGAATCTGAAATGTCTCCGGCTCCACACAAGCTAGAATGGGAATGTAAGCTGCCTGACAAACTGTGACCCAATTTCTTTCCTCATCCCACATGTAAAATCAGTTCCTTCTTTGGAGCTGCTGCTTTTTTTCTAGTTTTTCTTTGACCTAGCTGTTCTTCTTGCAGTGTGTGCATGTGTGTGTGTGTGTGTGTGTGTGTGTGCTCATACATGTAGTCTTGGTCATGGTGAAAGCACCACTCAGTTTAGATAATGAACATCTGAGGAGATCCTGATCTTCACAGTCTCGTCTAATTCACAGCAATATCGCAGGTCAGCTCCCTCATGCTCTTCTCGCCGCTCTTAATTATCAGGGAAGAAGCTTTTTCCGTCACCGTCGGCTGAAACCGAACGTGCCGTGCTATGCTGAGCTGCAGATTTGTGCATCCGAGTTTAGCTCTGTATCACTTAGGCTTCAGGTAGAAATATATTTATAGGAATTATTTCCTTATACATGCAGCTAGAAAAGACTATTCTATACAATTCTGCACAATGTGTAGCAGTGATATTCACTATAGACTCCTCGTTATAAAGAAACAGGTGTATTTTAAGTAGAAGGGACACCAGTGTAATTACATACTGTTGGTGTCTGACTGATGCTGGCTTGATATTGGATTGGTGTCTGATAGGGCTGCACTATTCACCGCGATCGTTCAGGGATCATTGATTTTTGGCTTCCTCGATTAATTAAACATAAAGCGTTGTATTGGTAATCTAAAATTAGCTAACGGGTGCATTCTGTTGTTTCAGACGCATTAAATCGCAAGCTTGTCGTTTGTATGAAAGCGCAGACAAAGGCAAAGTTTTTCTGCTTCACTGCCAGAAGAAGGTAAATAATAGGATTCGTGCATCCTTAATTCTGAGAGTCAGTATTTTGGTTTGCTTGTGTGGCATTGTGTGCTTTGTGATCTGTTTTTTTTATCTTCACTTCCTTTGTACTGAATGTGAACACATCCCTCACTGTAAAAGCTAGCTGTGTTTGTAGCAACAGACATGTGTGTGCTCTGAATAGGTCACGTTATTCTATCATTTTACAGTACAGACTTTAAAAAAAAAATTAGCCTAAATACACAAATCCAGCATAGATATAAAAACATTTATCTTTCTTTCTTTCTTTCTTTCTTTCTTTCTTTCTTTCTTTCTTTCTTTCTTTCTTTCTTTCTTTCTTTCTTTCTTTCTTTCTGCCTATTAAGGCTAATTACTGAACAGCAATGGCAGGGCATGTGTTATTGACAGAGCTTCACATGATGCTGTGACATTGCTCCTTAATGAAATGGAAGTCTAATTAGGACTGGAATCCTGCGACTTCCCCCCGTTTTGTCGACTCCCCGGCCTCCAATCAAGCAGACAGACGATTCTGTTTCATTTGAAAATGAGGTACTAGGCTGAATTATCTCTCTGCTAGTGTGGCCTAGTGATAATCACTAAATCATGCCCCGGGGCATTTGCTGGGTTAATGGAAAAGCGTGGCCAGAAGACCAGATAAACAGCCGCTGTCTGCTTTTTATAAATGTCATCTGTCATCTGTCCAGTGACACTTTTCACTTGTGCCTTCCAAAAGGGTAAAGTCGCTACTGCTTCAAAGGATTAAGGTTAACCCATGTTCTGTCCTCTTTATGCTCGTTGAACATAAATTGACAGTCAGCTGACCTTATGCTAAATCCAGTTCACCTGAGATATATTCCACACTCACAGGTTTTCTGTATATAGAAAATTAAAACTTAAATATATATAAAAAGCTAGGGCTGATATGTAGTAGTTAAAACATAAGTTTATAGTTAAAGGAAAATAATCAACATCAGGATTTTTTTCTTTTTATATACAATACACCGACCAGGCATAACATTATGACCAGCTGCCTAATATTGTGTTGGCCACAACACCCCTGACCCATCATACACTGTGTATTCTGACACCTTTCTATCAGAACTAGCATTGACTTCAGCAATTTGAGCAACAGTAGCTCTTCTGTTGGATTGGACCACACGTGCCAGCCTTCGCTCCCCACTTGCATCAGTGAGCCTTGGCCGCCCATGACCCTGTCTCCGGTTCACCACTGTTCCTTGCTTGGACCACTTTTGATAGATACTGACCACTGCAGACCGGGAACACCCCACAAGAGCTGCAGTTTTGGAGATAGTCTGATCCAGTCGTCTAGCCATCACAATTTGGCCCTTGTCAAATCTTGCTCAAATCCTTACGCTTGCCCATTTTTCCTGTTTTTAACACAACAACTTTGAGGACAAAATGTTCACTTGCTGCCTAATATATCCCACCCACTAACAGGTGCCATGATGAGGAGATCATCAGTGTTATTCACTTCACCTGAGTGGTCATAATGTTATGCCTGATCGATGTATAGTCTCATCATGAAATGAAAGTAGTCTTTTGATCAAAGGAAATTAAATTTTTAATTTAATAAAGTGCTTTTATTAAATAACGAACTCTGAAATGTGACAGTGCTATTGTAAAAAAGTATGATGAAATAATATCTTATAATAGAAACAACAGTTTCTTCTCTCTGTTGCAGACAGGGAAGCGCTTCTGCTCCCTGAAGGCCAACACAGAGAAAATGAGGAGGCATTTTTTCCAGCAGGGCAGTCGAGCCCACAAATAGGACTGGGACTAGAGCTTTTTCTGGACCTTTCTACATAACACTGAATACTTCAGCATTGCATATTGCATAATAATTGCACACATCTGTAGTAATATATGAATTTATGTTCTATTTTCTATGATTATATAATCGATTTTTATTTTTCCCTATTTTTATTGTTTTTTTCTATTTTTTATTCTCTGTGTTTTTTGACATGAACAGATGACTGTACTGTGTATGGTCGTGTATGTGGCAAATACATTTTAATTTAAGTTCAGTATTATTATCTTGTTCACACAGCTGAGCGGTTGAGGATTAAGGGCCTTGCTCAAGGGCCCCACAAGTAGCAGCTTGGCAATACTGGGATTTGAACTCACAACACTCTGAGCAGTAGTCCAACGGCAAAACCACTGCATATTTATTGTTGCATTTAATCATGTTTTATTTACATCAGTCATATTTATGTAATTTGGACTAAAATGGCTTTCCATAGAAAAGATGCATTTGGCTGGATTCCTGTGCCACAGAGAAAACATGTGTTTTCCTTCACCCTCCCTGGTCACTATCAGTCTTATGATAGAACAGAGCTGGTTAGTGGGTGACCAAATTGGGGGGAAAAAATGAGAGTAAAGGTAAAAAAAAGTTGCTGTTGTAAGAATAGGGAGCGAGCATCATAAGATCATAATGGATCATGGGCAAAATACATTGTTGTTAGGGATACCAATTATAAAACTGCAAATGAAGTAGTATAATAAATCAGCCCATGCTTCTTTAGGGCATTAACTAATATGACTTTGACTTTTTTTCTTTCTGTGTCTGCAGAGGACAAGTCAGATAACGGCGAGCTTGATCTGGAAGGCATCGACGAGGACGAGATTGAAAAGGTTTGTGTCTTGTGAAGATAAGAAAGTTTCAGAGATCTTCTAATTATTACATGAAACACTGAACGCCACTCGTATGTCTAAACTATTAGTCTAACTATCAGCCTATTAGGTGGTGATGCTGTAATTCATGTTCACAAACCTGCTAGCCTGAATGGCTGCACGAGTTAATCAGCTCATTAAAGAACAATTTGAGATCTTGCAGTCTTGCTGTGTAGTATTACCCTCTTATCAACCTGCTCTCCCCTGTGCAGTACATTCTCAATGACAAGGAGGTCCAGGCTAAGACAGAGCTGTGGATGAAGCAAAATGAGGAGTATCTAAGGGAGCAGAAAGGTAAGAGTACAGAGAGATGAGCTTTTAACGCACTCATTAACACGCACTTGGTTCTCGCAGTACAGATGGCTATCAAGCCAGCAGGTGTGAAGCCCAGAAAGGGGGGACGTCTGGGATAAAAATAGAGCTTAATGAAGTGAAGGGATTTGTTGCTTTAAAAACCCATTTGGTAAAGTGAGCGAGTCCCTGTGAGTGAATTTCAAATCAAATTTCAGGATATTTACCTTCCTCATGTGTTCAGATATGAATAAATTCAAGATAAAGCATACTTCGTTACACTCAGGTTTAATTTGTTACATCACTGTAGGTGTAGCAAGAAGCTTTTTATCTTTAACTTGCTGTTAAGCCTGCTGCTGGTCATTGTGTATTAGACCAATGCAAGCAGGTCCCCTGAGAAAGATTGTCATAAAATTTTAATAATGAATTGAAGTAAGTTCATTGAAGGAAAACAAAATTGCATTCAAAATGTATTTTCTAACAAAATCTTATAGTGACACCTCTAGAAATTCTTATGCACATAACTGGAGCATGTTCCCATTAATATCTTATATGTTTCAAGTTCACCTGTATGTTTAGGAACTCAAGCAGTTCTTCCATACTATCCTGTTTCACTGGCGTATAAATATGAGTTGACACAAAGGTCATATTCTCATAGCCATTCATCAACATTGGGACAATTAGAGAATACACAAATGAAATGAGCCAAAAGTGTGATGACCTTCATACATAATTCAGTAGCTATAAAAATGTCTACATGCCTAAAAAAATGTTCATACCCACTGATTAATTAAGCCGTTTAAATCAACTGGACCTATGTTGAAATGACATGGAACAGGACACAAGCCTCACCCCCATACACACTGAGAAAAGGACCATTAGGGAGGCCTGGAAACCCTTGGGAAAAAAGCATTATCTTTTTATCTAAACACAAACCTAAACATCTGGATAAGGATAGTTATACAGAATATAGGTGA
Source organism: Hemibagrus guttatus (assembly GCA_033459395.1). NCBI lineage: Eukaryota > Metazoa > Chordata > Actinopteri > Siluriformes > Bagridae > Hemibagrus > Hemibagrus guttatus. The sequence continues at coordinate 6,980,002 of JAUCMX010000019.1, forward strand.
TCCTATACATGATCCTATTCATAATAAAGGTTTATTAATCACAGAATCAAGCGTTTGACATGGCTGACCTAGGACCTAAGATCTTCTAGAGAGATTTAGAGCATCTAGAAAGATTCAGACTCATTGAATTCAATTCAATTCAATTCAATTCAATTTTATTTGTATAGCGCTTTTAACAAAGAGCATTGTCTCAAAGCAGCTTTACAGAACATAAGAAACAATAAACATACAAACAAACAGTCCTAGATGTTAGACAAAATTTTCCCTAGTGAGCGAGCCTGAGGTGACTCAGGCGACTGTGACAAGGAAAAACTCCCTTAGATGGTATTAGGAAGAAACCAAAAGGGAACTCATCCTCATCTGGGTGCTTTGTACTCTCTGATCTTATCCAGAATTGTGGGGAAAAAATCTGTTATATTTGCAAATGGAGGTTGTTCATAATAGTGCTAATAATTGCTACACGTGGTTTTGTTGAAATTAATATATGTAAGGCTTTTAATGTGATTAGAATAAATGTGTTCATAGTAAAGGTTAGATTTCTCTCGTTTGCTCACTGTGAGATTTTAGATTTTGTTTATATATCATATCATATCATATCATATCATATCACTGGCATACAATTAAGCAAAGTCAAGCCTGCGGGTTGAGTACCATGTGATCACAGTCGTGCTGACATTCACTAAAACCCCATGATTGTGAGTACAATATTGCTTTTCTAACAGTTCTGTATACAAGAAATTAATATGGGGTAAGTGACATTTATAACTGTTTATGTTTGCTCTGTTAGTGGAAACAGATCCTGCAGAACTCACTTTATATCTCATACGATGGCTCGCTATTGTTACGGGGGCAAGTGCCCCCGATGGACCACTAGGGGGCCTTCAGCAGGGGTTTTGTTTATTTAGTCATGTGTTTGTTCTAGCCACGCCTTTCCCTAATGTGTTCATGCCTGTCACCTGTTCCTAATGTGTCTGTATTCATGTTCCTTATTTATAGTGGCCGTCTGTCTTCGTTACTTTGCCAGTCCTCGTCTTTGTGTTATGTCTGTGTGCTATATGTTCTTTTGTTTAATAAAACCCCTGTCCGCCGTCCAACTCCGCGTTGGGTCTGATTTCTTTACACCGGCACGAACACCGTGCTTCCGTCTCCGTCAGCTCAGCTCATCAGCAGCGTTTTGTGACAGCTATCTAGCTGACAATGATTTGTACATTAACGTTAAAGGTGCTTCCAGTAAATTTGACCTCCCTTCTTACTTTGATCAGCATTTATATTTTAAGCCAGAAGTTTTGTTTGCTATGTCTGCTGATGACATTGCTAACACTACTGTAGTAATATTTATAATTATATTTACAGTAATTTTAATAATTATAGTAATTATTAATTAAGTATTATAATTATAGTAAGCAATTTAAGCGAAAAAAAGGAAGGGAAAATGAAGCATTTATCGCAAAAATAGATGTTAATGTTTAATCAGCTACTTGTTTTTATTAGTATTTTTTTTGTTAGTACGAGTTTACTTGGGTAGTGTTGTAAAAGCCCGATATCTTCTATAAAGCATACCAACACCTACATATAACAAATTCTCTGAATTCTATTTGTTCTGGTCTTTTCAGAAAAAGAAGAGAGGATAGCTAAGGAGAAAGAACAAGGGATCTATAAGGAGAAGGTTAGTTTATCATGTTTGTGACAACACTAAGCCAGGGTTTCGGCCCCTGCCCTGCTCTGGTGCTAGTGTTCTCAAACACATCCCTGTCCGTGGGATCCATACACTTTCCATTTGATCCAGGCTACATCTCTGGTTTCAGCCCAGACTCCCTGCGCTGTGTGCACTTACCCTCTTTATATTGACATCTGCACTGCTGGACCTCTAATAAGATGCTGAGAAGCTGGTGCACATAGCATGTACAGAAGTCAGGGCTGTCATGCTGGGATTTGCTCTACTCTGAAACAACTCTGGTTATGGAGATCACTCAAGATAATACGAGCTGAATCACTTTTACGGGCTCCGTGTTGATATCTGCAGGGTTTTCCACTGCGCAGTTAATTTCTGCGAATAAATATTCACGAATCAGCCATAACATTAAAACCATCTGGCTACTTTTGTGTCGGTCCTCCTTGTGCCACTGAAACAGCTCTGACCTGTCAAGGCATGCTGTGGTATCTGGCATCAAGACATTAGCAGCAGGTCCTTTAAATCCTGTAAATTGCAAAGTGGGGACTCCATGGATCAGACTTGTATGTTATTCACAGAAGCCTTACTGGATTTAGATCTGGGGAATGTCTGGGGACACCCTGCTGAACTCCTCAGTTTGATATAAAAAAAAAAGTGAATCATTAGACCAGGTCACCTTCTTCCATTCTTCCATGGTCCATTTCTGATACTTACGTGGCCATTGTCGATCGTTTCGGTGGTGGACAGGGGTCAGCATGGGCACACTGACTTGTCTGCAGCTGTTCAGACCCATAAACAGAAAGATGTGATGCACTGTGTGCTCTGACTCATTTCTATCATAGCCAGCATTAATATTTTCAGCAATTTGTTTTAGAGTAGCTCTTCACTGGGATCAGACCAGACAGGCCAGATTTTACTCCTCACACTCCCCAGTCCCCTCACTGCACATCACTGAGCCTTGGACTCTCACTCCACCAGTCACTGGCTCACCGGTCGTCCTTTCTTGGACCCTGTTTGGTAGATACTAACAACTGCATATCAAGAACAGCCTACAAGTCCTGCTGTTTTGGAGATGCTCAGACCCAGTCATCTAACCATCACAATTCGGCCCTTGTTAAAGTCGCTCAGCTGCCCATTTTTCTGTTTCCAGCCCATAAAATTTGAGAATTAACAGTTCACTTGCATAATATATCCCAAACCTTGACAGGTGCCACTGTAACAACATAATCAATTTTATTCGCTTCACCAGTCAGTAGTTTTAACGTTATAGCTGATCAGTTTTAGCTTTAGAACCTGATCTAGGCACTGCAAAGGTGTTACCTAAATCTGGTTCTCTTTCAGTAAGTCAGAGGATTGTCTGCAGTGCAGAGCAGCTATTCAGTACTGATTCTTTATGTATTTTTCAGTTCAGAGCTTTTTTTATTCTTCCAACTTGTCTAATTCTCTCTCTTTCTGATTGTGCAGCCCAAAAAACCAACCAAAAGGCGAGAGCCCATTCGGGCCAGCACTGCAGGAGAGGCAATCGAGAAGATGCTGGAACAGAAGAAGATTTCGAGCAAAATCAATTACGACGTACTACGAGACCTGAACAGTAAAGGCAGCAGCAGCCCAGCAGATAAGCCAGAGGAAGTGTCTGGTGTTGTTCCTGGACGTAAGAAGCTCACCCGCCGTAAGAAACAGCCGAAAAAGAGCAATCTGGGTCTGGCCAAGCCTGCAAGCCTCATGGGGAAAAGGTGAGAATTAACAGAGTTCCCTTTCAACACAGAAAGCTGTTTAGTGATTGCTGTTTTGTGGAATAATGGGTTCATTTGCACTGACGGAAGTTTTCTCTTATTGTATACAGCCATCTTTTTTTTTTATAGTAGTGCATCTTTTTTTGCAAGTGTTGAAATACTTCTTTTGTACCTCTGACAAAAGACAAGATTGAAGCGTTCTCACTGTCCTTGATAGAGTACTTTTTTCTTTCCATCTGTATAATTTTGTCTTGCTTTGGCTGACCTTCAGAGTCATTTCCACCAGGAGAGACCTCGTCATCAATTCTGGGCCAGTGTTTTCTGTTTGCTGTCACCTGGCACCCTGCGGTGCTTTCTCTAAGCTTTCCCTCTCTCCAATTAATAGTCCTCTAGGGCTCCAAATGTCTCTGTACGAAAAGTAATGAATCTGTGCCAGACAGTTTCACTAAGGGTTTTCATTATGTGATTTCTTCGCCTATGTTTGTTTCATAAATAACTAATTTACTAACTTTGTTTTTGTCAAGAAGAATCAGAAATGTGAACCGTAGTTGAGGTCCTACACATAAAACATTATAATTAGATGATCCTTACATTTTATGTTCATATAGAATAAGCCACATATTTAGAGGCTGTAGATTCCATTATGTGCTTCCTTTGAATATTTTTGAGAATAAAATGAGAATAAAATGATAAACATGGCTTGTTTTTGTCAGAGGTTTAGTAATAGTTTTTAACTGCTGAAATTAGCTTTGAACTTTTAATTCAAGTTTTTGTGCATAACGAAAACAGGTTTGCTATTAAAAACATATGTAATGCAAAATCACTTTATCCCCCTGCCACTGACTGGCTAAGGCTTATTAAAAGGTATTAAATTATGTCACGGCTGGCACGTGGAACAAATTTGACAATAAACTCTAATTTAGTTACAGCTTTGGTTGAGAGAAAACGTTTCATTTCCCTCCTGCCGGAGCATGGGAGAGCATTTAATGAGCTATCGTGGGAGGACAATTTGGCCTTGGTGCCTTAATTTCTTATACCAATCAAACCTAGCCATGATTTATTGACAAAACACACAATTGTTTTCTGCACTTTTGCCTGTGCAAGAATTACATTTTGAAATAACTAAAAACTATTTGCTTGATATGTGTTACTCACTCTCACTGAAGGATGTCATTTGAATCAGCTTAAAGTTAATGCACTACATTATTTAACCTCTGCGTATTTATTGTATTGTATTTACTCTGCAGAGTAAGAGCAGAGAGACTAATCTGTTTTTGTATATACAAGCTGTTCCTTACACTGTTCCTTAAACTGAATGACCCCACACCTCTCCGTTAGTGTACCGAAGAAAGCTCAACTCCAACATTCGTCACCCCCCCCGCCCACCCCCCACCGCCACCAACACCACCACCACCACCACCACCACACACACACACACACACTGCCAAGCTCCTAGAGAGGATGCCAAACCAAGCCCACTGCATGACCTCTATACTGACAGAGATAGAAAAGCAAAGCACTTCTCCAGGAAGACTACGGCATAAATGCCATACAGTACCTTTATTTTACTCTCTTTTTGTCTTTCATCCCTCCCTGTATACACTCCTGCATGTTGTTAAAGGTTCTGAGTGTTTAGTACGCACAGAGTTCATCTTTTGAAGTGCAAATCTGAACTTGTTGAGGCAGGAGGAGCTGCTTCTGAATCCTCTATGCACATATCTCAAAGAGAGTGACAACTCATCCAGACGTGTCTCCTCCCAGAGTGCTATGTGATGCTTGTCTGATCTTCATGTTACAGTACCTCCTCCTGCTTTGAAATCATAGCCAGGCTTTTGCCATGTAACACAGCTAAGATATTTGAATTTTAAAGATAGAACTCTACTGTATCTGTGAGGCTGTCTTGCCTAAAGGCTGGAGATATGGATATATTAGCCAGAGGTCAGAAAATAAAGGTAAGCGTTGATGTATGTGTGTGTTTTTGAAAGGGGCTGTTAAGTAAGCTTTGCACCACATTTACATCACACTGATGTTGTCAGAAATTACCCAAGTACAGAGCTACCCTAATGCATTTCACAGACTGTTACAGAGGCTACTTATTCCCAGTGGAAATGCAACATTTACCACAGCTAATGTCATTGTTTCCAGTCAACTTAAGCTTTTCATCCAGCATTGCTCATCCTACATTATGGGTTTGGCTACTTAGCCCCTACAACTGCAGATTTAGCACAGCGCTTTCAGCCATTACACTCAGACATCATTTCCCAGCAACCATTAATAGATCATGCCACATGGTTGATACTGGTGGAGCTCCATGTCACCAAATCCTTGAAGTAACCTCCATAGTAACCAGAGCAGAAAGGGTGCTGGGTTTTCTTATAGTCTGGTCATGTTGAGCCAGAGACAGCGTGGCCTCTAAGACACGTTGAGACTGTGACAGATTATGTTTCAGAAGGCTTTTCCCTCCCCTCGACAAAGCCTCTGCAACCATGCTTGCAAGCATGAAAGGGATGATACCCAAGAAAATTCCTCTTGGAAGAGGCAGGCAGGGAGAAGTCCAGATTAGCATGGATTACAAAGAAGAAGAGGCACAAATAGAGCATAAAGGGACGCTTGGAATTTTGGTCCAATGGTTTAACTAGCTAAACTTTGTTTTGTGGTCAAGCACACTAGCCAAGCCTTATTCTTTGGGTCATTTCATGCCTCACCTCCGACCCAAAAGGCTTTAGACCAGATTTCAAAACGTGGAGTCTTCTATTGTTTAGGGATGTGATTTATCAGTGGGCTGTGGTCAGCTAGTCTAGAGGATGCATGGTAGTTAGAATCAGGGAGCCACTTCCTGCTGATGGGAACTACATCCCTTATAACAGCTGGATGTTGCAGTCTAAGCAGTTTTCTCAGGGGAACTTAAAAATGTAGATTGCACATTGTTTTCTATGGTGACTAATGACCTCATTGCCAGCAAGCTTATCAAGTAATGAAAGCAAGATATAAGCAAATTCACAAGTCCCCGAATGAATTAGCAGTGAAACAATAAATTCTGTCTAATGAGGACCAGAAAGATTTATTTCAGTAACGCTACCTGGGATCCCCAAAGCTTTCAATTATAATCACTATTTTGATTTCACTTATGTGATTCAATTTAAAGTACATATTCCTTCAGTGCTCAGCCGAGATTAAATGTTTCGGTTCAGCAGCAGGTTAGGCGCATGGTGAACAGTTAACGCTGTAGCACCGAAAGGCCATCTTGCAAACCCTTTGAGCTTTCTCGCGTTGCTTTTCCATCTGCTCTTTAGGTGCTGAGGGAGGTTGAGTCAGTTACATTTCACATTGCTCAAGCTGTCTCAGCAGGAGCCCTCTCCCACTCTCTTCTCCACTAAGCCAGACTAGACCTCATCTGTTAATGGAGGCTTATGTCTCCTGGTGGCATCAAGAATGTGTATACGCTATGACACGAGCGGAGGTGGCAGGAAAGATCCTCTCCTGCTCTTCGGGTTTCGTTGTCATTCTGACCGGATGCAGCAAAGGGCATCATGATGACAGCGAGAGCTGCACAGCCACACACGAAGAGAAAATTGGTACTTCCTTTACAGCTACCCTGCGCCATGTCAGATTCTTTGTGTGATCAGTTTAGGGCATATTTACTCCCCCACACTGTTTTGTTCACTAGAAGGCAGGGTGGATTTAGCAGCCTCCACAGTACATGCTCATGAATGTATGTGTGTCAGCAAGCGATCAAGGAGCAATGGTTCTCAGCCTTTTTTTGGCAGCTGATGCCATTTTCAGGGTCCAAATTTCCCCATGATTCATGTTTTATACACATATATTCCTGCACATCAGGAGCAACACTTTAATTGTCATGCTTCAGAGAGGGAAAGATGGCACATTTTCATTTTTTACACAGTAACAATGTCTCTCTGGATCACTGTGTGTAAGATTAGGCAGTTTACACTCACAACGTTGACTAAGGGTTGGTTTTGCGACACACTGCAGTGTGTCATATGAATTTAGGCTGTTATATGCAACCTAGACTGGTACTTTGATTTGATTCAGGGGCAAAGCGTATCAGCAGTTAAATTTGTCACTTGTCATGTGTAAAGCACTACACCAGATGCAGTCTGCACGCTTCAAGTACACAAGATGTGGTGCATATTTATTTTCGTGCTTTGTTGAACCGGTTTAATGATTATTATCAGCAGTCTGTATTGACCATCAGAGTGTTCTAAATATGCATTATCACTATAAAGTTTATAAAAAGCAATCAAGTTTTCCCCTGTATGCTCTGTACCTCTCACTTCACTCTCACAGCATACACTGGTGCATTAGTTTACAGCCTGAACACAACACAGTTTTTGTTCTCTTTATATTATTGGGAATACACTGTAAAATATACCATTAATATTGTATTTTTAGTGTTTTTGTGAGAGACCACTCCCACAAAGCAGACAGAGCTATAAATGTTTCATATTTTATAAGATAAATGTATCCAGTAGCACTATGATTAATCTGGGAGCAAATTTTGGTGCTGTGCAGGAGAAAATGGAAGGACATTCATTAAATAGTTGAGGTTAATGAAATGTGTCCTGTGACCGAGGTGAGGTCAGTGGTGCCAGGGTGTATTCCCATCTTGTGCCCAGTGTTTACGGGCTCCAGATTTAACCAGAATGCACATAATAATGAAATAAAGAAATGTTGGTAAGATTAGAAACAGGTGCAGTTATTATTTTAAAATTTTCCATATGTATATACGTTTCTTGCTCTGGGCCATGTCTTATTTTATTTTGTCCTTGCCAGTATTTTGAAGTTGGCATCATGAAGGGTCACCGTCTGCCCATTTCGCACAGAAGGCATCCTGTGAGAAAATTGAGTTTGCAGAGGTATTAACTAAGCACAGTCATAACAGTGGAGGACATCCCCCCTCCTGTACTTCCTTCCTGCTGAACCACTGGAGAGGAAGATAGCAGGAGGATAATCACTTCTTCCCTCTCTGCCCTGGATCCCTCCTGCCAAGCGTCCTCCTTCAGCCTCCAGACCCTGGGGGGTTTCCTCAGTGGTCTGCAGGACGTGTGATAAGCTGTCTTGACACCAGGAGGTGTGGAACTCACCCAACTCTTAATGTATGCATCCTTCCAGTATCTTTTTCATCGCTCTGGAACTGAGAGCACGAGCTGAAGGTTTAATGACTTAAACGCTATGTAAGCGAGCTTTTCTCTGGTCTGTATTAGGTGCTTTAACTTTCCATCCTCTTCTCTGTGTGTGTGTGCGGTGAAAGTGTGATCATTGATTTATGTCCCAAGACATCCAGTCATACTACTTCCACAGTGAAAAGTAGAACAGTGCCTTTGACTCATGATTGAACTTTATTATGTTTTAGTCAATCCAGACCACTCTTGTTGTGGGAAAGATGTGATGGCAGGCTCACTCGCTATATCTCTTATATCACATGGGTGTGTCCTGTGCAGGGGCGTATTGGAATTCTGTTATATCCTGCTGACTTATCTAAACGATCTTTCCTGCAGCATGCAAAACATGGTGCTACTGGTCTCTTCTGAAATGCTCAGTCAGACAGGTTTGATATATTATTATTATTCGGCATTCAAACCAACAGCGATGTGACCAGTGTGGCCAGAAAGCATTAGCTTGAAATAAGATTGCGTGAGTTTCAGCCACAGGAGACCAGGCATTTATCACAATGTGAAATTGGGGTTGCAATGCAAAAAGATTTGCAACTTTATGCATGTGAGATGCAGACTGATGTGACCAATAGGATTGAGAAACGGTGAGATGACACCCCACCAACTCCCACCTTTAAACCTGTGAACATCTGTATGTTTTAGTTTCATATATTTCTTTCCTTCTCACAGCTGGAGATGTTCTCGATGCTGCTAGAGAGTTTGAAGTGCTAGATAAGCTGTTGATATTCACTGTCATCTGTTGGTACGTTGAACATTTCAAGCCTCTATTCTAACACCGGTAGATGGTGATGCACTGTGTGAAAACAATGTATACATATACATATATACACATATACATATACAAATCTAACATATTTTAGTGGGAATACATTAAAATTGTTATCAAAATGAGCAAGATATCATTTGTGCTGGAAGATACAGTATCTGTGGTCAGTTTAGGTGTTTAGCATACATTTTGTGGCTAGCTATGGTGATGGTGTGTGGCTATATGGAACTAACTAGTCGCTAGCAGCAAAACCATAGCAACCAGCAGTAAACTAAAGGTAGGGACACATACTACCAATCAAGGTAGAAGGATTTAAGTGACACAGGCTTAGGTAACACACGTGGTTCAATATATTCTTATCCATTGGTGTTCCAGCCTAGCCATTTATTCCATTAAAGTGACTGAAGCCTCACGTTGCATAATGGTCCCCTACTATTGCTTAAATCTGTCCCTTGTAATAAAATATGATCTGCTCTTTTAGCATCCCCATTCAGTCTGCATTTAGCCCTGTTCTGTATTCATGCAGTCTCAATATTGGATCAGCAGAATTTTTACTTCCCCCTGTCAGATTTCATTGACATGTCTTATTGACTGACTGGCAAAATAGACCCTACAGGGGTTCAGAGCTCATCCACAAAAGGCATTACAGCTGTACCAAGCTTTATGAGCTTACAGCAAGAGCCACTTGAAAGTGTTAGTCTACCTACAAAAGCCCAAAAGTTTAGAAGAGTTTGATCGTGAATCTTAAATCCCCTCTACAGTGACCCTGAACTCTTATATTACTACAAAGATGGCTGAGTGACTGAAATGTTAATGGCTGCTTTGTGGTTAATGTGACACCGGCATAGTGGAAGGACAAGGAAGTTTCATTTACATTGAACATCAGTTAAACTGCATGGAGTAAGTATTCAGCTGCCTACAAAAGTGAAGTCACGTATTCTGTAAGATCGTACAAAAAACTACTAAATACGCTGTCATTTTATCTTCTCTTCGTATCTTTTTGTCTCGCTGTGTCTGCCGTAGTGTGGGAAATTATTGATGATATGGCAACATGGGGATTGATTGTTAAGTGGATAAATTTATCTTGCGTGAATTCACCCCATTAGCCAGCTCATCTGCCATCTGTCTTGGAGTGGGAGCAAGCAGGCAGCCTGGCATCAGGATGGCGCCCCCCTCACCAGGGCGGCTCAGCAAGCAAGCCTTCTGCACTCTCTGTGGCGCTCCTGATGCAACAGTCTTTACACCCACTCTTTCATGGACCAGACACTCTAAATGAACCTATTTCCTTTTTGAATACGCTCTCACTGTGGCCACTGTAATTTTCCGTTGCTGAAGATGTTTATTTATTATTTTTCGACTTACGTTTTAGTTTGGATTTTTGATTAGTTGCATGTGATGTCTTATGGTTTACAGAGCAGAAGAACAACAATTACCAGATGCTGTATGATGTTTTAGTGTGGGGCTTTCCTAGCATTACATGGGATAACATGGAGTGTTTAGCTGATCCATGTGGAATTCTCACTGATTTTGTTGAGGAAAGGTAATCCATTAGATCTTTGTGGGATTTTATTTTTTGATTGATTTAACCCTCTCCCTATTGTAGAGACTGTCTTTGATCTGAAATCGATGTTGAAGCACTAATTATCTAATGAATATGAAATACTATATAAAAGTGCAACTCAGTACTTTATGCTTAGTGTTGAATTAAACCAGGTTCTCCGTTTAGCATGACCTTTGCATGCTTCACAAGAACAGTCTGACAAACTCTGATTTGCCAAGGTGTCCTTCACACACCATTGTCACTCACACCTAGCTCAAATGTTGTTAATGCATCCACACTGGCAAAAAAAACACACAGAAGACCGCCACATGGGAGCTGGCAAAGAATGCTATATGGGATGTCACTCCTGGTTGGCTGTATTTTGTGTGAGTTGCCAGCCCACAGGGATTGTGGGAGCTCACATGCGGATGTGCTCATCCCGAGCCAAACCCTGCTGGCACAAGAAAATAAAAACCACAACAATCGAAAGCGTATATGCTGAAGGGTCAGAGTTCAGCAGTCACATTTAGAGCGTCACCCCAAGATGTCGTCTAAACACAACACACCCACTCTTTCATCTCTTAAGAATTACGGTGGCTTTATGGTTTCCAGAGCAAACATCTTGCTTCTGTGGCCTCGCTCCATTAAGCACATAAAAGAACATTTGCTGGATAATGGGTTGTGTTTTTGTTTTTTTACTGAGCCGCCTAGCCATGTCCATGCATCAGTGTCATTCTAAATGTAATTCTGGCTCTAAATCGAATGTGTTTCAGTGTTACCTGTGCTCAAAGCTGTCTGACCTTTTTCACAATGTGCTGTCATAGTCTTTACACTATACTGTACATTACTACCTACTACACATTAAGCAGCAGGTTGAGATAAATACCAAGTGATTTAGCAAAGGTGTACATATGCTCAAGGTGAATAAAGGAGTACTATTAAACTAGAGGTTTTAGGTACACTCAGTGATGTACTTTTACTTAAGAAGAATGTAATTCTGAGGTACATAACAGGACCTTAAGGACCACTATTGTATCTTTTGAAGTGAAAGAAACATTTTTCTTTGTTTGTGCCTTGGGAAACAAAATGTACAGGCTCAGTACCTTTTCTTTCTTTCTTTTTTATTTATTTATTTATTTTTTACAGTAGGCTTAATTGAAAGTGATTTCCATCTCAGGACAGTTTCTCAGGAAGAAAGAAAGATTAACAAATTAGATAGATGTCTTTGTATGCGAAGTTATTCTAGATAGCCACAGCACTGAATTTGAAAATGAGATAAATTACAGCACTCAGAGTTTGATTGCATTGGCAGATGCTCTTACTGTATTTCAGGCTTTTTCAGATCCCATTATGATTTTGTAGACTCAGTCGGATTTTTATCGATTCTTCCTTTACTTCCTTCACAATATGAAATGGAAGGTCGTACAGAAATAATTGAAAGCAGTCGCTTAGCCTTTCCATTCCCTTGTAATGCCCAGTGCATTTGGGTGGTACTCCCATTTACTTCTACCTGGGCTATCTCCAAGTCCAGTGCTAAAAGATTGTATACACCTCTGATTCCCTCTAAGTAGAAGCAGTCAATAGATATTCTCCACATTCTGCCCAGAGGCCAGCTGCCTGCTGTCGCTTGCTCATGCTGGTAATTGTGTTAGTCGCAGCCCGCTAGAGGATCCAGGTCTCAGTCTGAGCGTTTTGCAGTATTGTGTTGAGTAACCTTAAAGCCACAGTTACAGTAGGGATCAGTGCCAGACTTCCACACACCAGTAGCACTTGACAGAGTAGCCTGGGCCAAAGCAGGCTAGACTTAGCTTGCCTTATATCTGGCAGATGGCTGGTGCTAGCTGTCTCGCTTAATGAATCACAAGGAAATGGAAGCCCCTCTGCTCGACGAGCAGCGAGCCCTCAGTCTGCATCTCGTCATCCTCCTCCTCTCTTTAAGCTGATTAATTACTGGCACTTTCGTTTATCAGCCAGGAAAGCACTCTCACATGTCCTCTGGGAGAACTCAGCAGGGAGGCCCAGTCGCCGCCCAGGCTTACGCTGTTGTTGGTTTGTGAGTAAATGTAGAGAGATGGATATGGCAGGTGGCCATTTTATATTTTTAAACTAAAAGTCAGGAACATTGTTGGCACATTGCTAATGGATGGGTTTTGCCTTAACCCAGTACGCAGGAAGCTGGGTATATCAAATCCTTTGTTTCAAACACACTAGCATCTCTTGAGTTTTTCTATAATTACGCCATGCGCTATGAATCTGCAGGTGATTCACTCATAAGAGACTGCACTGTGTACTATGCTGTTCATTTGCCAACTGATTTTGTCCTGACATTTTACTTGTATTTATGTTAACAGTTACCAGTAGGCGCTGGAGGCATTGTGTTCTTGGTTTGTCTCTCGATCAGTGTGTCCATCTATCTGAGATTGTCATTAGAATGATATCTCAAGAATGAGTAGTTGAATGTTTGTATCATTGTAACCAACAGATATACTGGTTAGCATTTGGAATTGACCCAAACCAGGTCAAGTCAAGGAATAACCTGAAGGATGAGAACCTGAAGCCCATCCACAACACTGACTTTGAGCGCTACTTGTTTTTTCTTTGTCGACTTATCGACAAAAAAAAAGACTTATCCTCCTTCTCCTACCACAGTGTATCAGTATGTCATCCTTTTCCCAGTAATGGCTTCTGCTTGCATCATCATTTCGCAGAAACTGCTTCTAGGTTAATGCACAGCTGATCACATCGCAGGAGCAGATGAACCAGTCGCACTTCCATTCACATTTGACCCTTTCCCAGTTAATGACTGTTTAATTTCCATTGGTTTGTCTCCTGTGTGAAAGGAACATGTGTGCAGATGACGGTGGTGTGTATTTCTTAATTGTGCCCAACATTTAAACATATATTAAATTGGTTCCATTGCACTTTACGATTCTCTTTATTTTAGATGTATTTTTTTAAAGAACCCCTGTATGATTCTTTCCATCACTGCTGCTTTAAGTGAATTTTGCAGCATTGCATTACTGACTACTGCTGTTTCACTCTGCAGTCCTTACACCAGTTCTGTTTAGGCTCCGTGGATTTGAACTGTTCTAAATGAGACATAAATTGTATGTTCTCTTCAGAGCCTCTCAAGATCTCTCTGCTCTGCACACAGAGGAGCAGCACAGGCACACATCAAGGTCATTTTCTCCAGATTGTTCCGTCATTTCCTGCTTCCCTTCTCCCCCAAGACTAATTAACTTTTCATAACAGTCTCTTTAATATTAGCCTTAAATAGAGCAGGATGTTTGATGTTGAAATCCGATTCCTGGCAGCTGTAAGCTAAGTATTTCATCAGTGCCAGGGGGTGTCTTTTCACCCAGCGGTGCAGCTCTTGGGCTTAACAAAGTGCTAGGCTTGAATAATCTGCAGTGCAGGAGGAGGCAAGGGATGAGACGGAATGCTTAACTTAGTTTTGAAGAGGAGCGCACAGCCGGTGATGAGAAACCGAATCCAGTGCTGCTGCTGTGGTTATTTCATGCATTCAGTCCGAGGTTTCTGTGGGATGTTTTACAGCTCCAGTGCTAAAATGATCTCTTTGCAAACTGCGTCTGCAGATGCAGTTATGAGTTATGATTGAAATATGTTCTTCTATCTGTGTCAGAGTGGATGCAACAGAAGCAGTGTGGTTTTAAACAGAATCATATTTAACACTCTAGATGGCCATTTTACTCTATAATAATGTGTCAATAATAACTTTTACCTTTACACTTTTACAGGCTCCGCCCCCTTATATCGTCAAATCACAAGAAGAAGAGAGCAGCTACACAGGTGAGGAAATATTCTAAATTGATTCATAAGGATATTTGCTTTGCTTTCTAACAGAGTTCATTTTATTTTAGAAGCAAATCAGTGAATTAATATTATAATAGCTATAACAGTTACATCCCCATGCCCTGTGCTACATGTTTCTCAATAATCATGTGGCACTTTATGTGGAATTCATATTTATTCTGAAGCCAGGATCTATTGTTCTGGATTGATTATTTGATTGATTTACTTTTGTGCTCTTTGACTTTCAGTGCATCAGAGATGTAGCTCAGATTAGGATTTGCTTAACCTGTATTTAAGTCTGACGCTGTGCTATGAAAGAGATAGAACGAGAGGGAGAAAAGGGGGAGAGGTATGTGCAGGCGTAGAGAAAGAGTGCACACACACACACACACACACACAGACACACAGAATGCTGGCGGGGGTCAACTGGGCCGTCGCTAGGCAACCTCCCGGTCCTGTCCTGGTTGCTGTGGAGTGGCTGCTCTGATTGGCGGAAGAGAGACAGCAAAATGAATTGGTGTTACATAACTGCATGTGTTCCTGTGAGGGAATCGGAAAGGAGTCACCATCAACAAACAATCATGAGCATTTATCTGAATTCTCTCTCCAATCCTAGGAAAGGTCTAAGGGGAAAATGTAAATGCACTGTGACTCACTACGAGAAGCTCTCAGAGATATTTATTATTGTGTTTGCTGAAGTTGTAATGTCAGCTTTGTCACAGTGATATGCCTGTACACAGTGGGAGAAAATGTCATGCCACTCGAGCCATTCCTCAACATACAAGACAAACAAAGGCCTTCTATACTGGACTACATATAGTGGAAAAGCTTAAAGTTTCACATTTGTTTGAGTCTCTAAATGATTCACCTAGATTATTTGCCATGCACATTCTTTTCTTGTTCAATTTAATGAGTCCCAGAGATTCCATAGCTGCCAAGCTTCTCAGTTTGATCAATTCAAGTTAGGGTTAACTCAGTCGGGGACTGACCCATTGCAGAGCGACTGGCTCTCTTTGAGGCCAGCAGAGGGGCTGCTTCTGAAGCTGTGCACAGTTTTCCTCTCCTACTATCAGTAGAACCCTGCTGCTGCTACCAGTCCTACAGAGAGACTGCCTCCAGAGAGCCCTCGTGTCATATATGCCAGCTATAATTAGCTTATACTTCCATACTCATCTTTGCTTTTCTACAACATGATAATTAATTAGGCCTCTCAAATCCCCAGGCGGTGATTCCTCTCAAAATCTTTCCTTCTGTTTTTTTTTTCTACTGTTCCTTATGGCTGTTGAAGGAGTCAATACTGAATACGTATATACTACATAAATGGCAGAGATCCAGTTTTCCCATTTGTTTCTTTTATGCACTTTATTGCTATATTGCTCCCCGCCATTGATTTTTAGTGGATGTTTTCTCAGAGTGCTGAATGAAATTGGCCTCAGTCTATCATTGATTAATGCCATGCTTCTTGAAGGTCAATATAAGCATGTCAAAAAATCAACACAGGCTGTTCTCCTTCCTGTAATTTTTAGATTGTGCCAAAAGCTGTGATTCTGCCCTCGGTGACCCCTGAGACTCCCCCTGACCCTACTTCTCCTACGGTCATAGAGAGTGGCCCTGTGACGTATGAGGAGCCCACTGAGGAAGAGGAGGACGAAGAGGTGGAGGAGCCTTGTGTCAGTGCCCTGAAGCTCATGGGAGGGAATGGTCAGTATGAGCAACTGACAGCGTCAGCAGTTTGAGTCATGAAGTTCCAGTTAGTGATTTAAAAAATATCTATCAGTTCAATTTCCAGACTGATATAAATAATTATATAAATCAGTGTTGTATTAGTTAAATAGATTTATAAATAAATTTAAAATGAACAACTGACTTTAAGTATAATCAGGATTATGTAAGTATTTATGAAGATCTTCACCACTTATGGTAGCAGACAATGTCACATTTTCTTTAATGCATAGATCCCAGGGCTGTCAAGACCACCTTTGATAAGTTTAAGACAAATCCAAGATCTTGAATATTACAGACAAAATCGAGGTCAAAGGGTGACACAGACCAAATCAATAGACCTAGTGCAAATAAAAGTGAAACCAAGATCAAGGCAAAAAGAAAGGGCTTCTCTGGTTTCTGTTATAATTCCTCTAATGGAGACATTTGAGAGTCAGCTGTGCACCTGCAAAATCACTCTGACCAATGGATTTAGCTATGCAAAAGCACTTCGGCAGAAGAATAGAGGACATACAGAGCTCTGCTGTTAATCTACATCTGAAAAGAAAATAAAAGAACATTGATTTATGCATTATGCATTTATTTAAAGCTTAATTTGGGTAATGGTCTTTTAGGCACACATTATGCATGTAATATGAATAATTGTTTATGTTTCAATGTTACATCGATCTTTTTTTTTTTACCAGAATTTCTCCTTTTTGATGTAATTTGAGCAGAACCTAAGATTCACAATCAAAGTTTAATGTTTTGTTTTTCCAATATAACTTTCATTAAAACTACAGATTTATTCAGGCTCTTGTGTGGGTCTGGAAAATTGCATGCAAGTTTTGTTGATAGGAAACAAACCAATAACCTTTTACCCATAGAGCTGAGTAAATGGACATACAGTATTGACCCAAAGTATTTTTGTGTCTGGACAAGACTAATACTCTCCTAGTAAGCACAAAGATCACTCCCCCTTCATCCCCCTTAATCCTATTTTTGACCTAAGAAGAAAATCTGAGGGAAACGTTCAACTGAGTTCATTTCACTTTATTGTCCACATGGGAAATTTGTTTTGCAGCTTAGTATGACAACGGCACATACTATAACAACACATGTAATAGTAATAAAACTACATATGATTAATAAAAGCCAAAGAACAATAAATACAATTATTTTTACTTTTTTATTGTTATGTGTGTCTGTATGTGTTCCTATTTAATACTATCTGCCCTCTTCCACATGTATGAGCTCACAGACACTCATGATTGACAGGAGGGGGAGAGCATGCCATCTCTCACCCAGACAGCATGGCCAACTTTTAAATCTAATTTTATAAACATTTTTAATCCAGTGTCTCAAATGTAATTCATAAAATCTTCCTCTTTTTCCAGAATATGGCTGTGAAGTCGAGGAGGAGGAGGTTTTTTAGTGTTTGTCATCCCACCAGCAAGCCAGGATTTCATCAGTCTCAGAGATATCTTCTCTCCATATATAGACAGGAGAGAGAGAAAAACAAGGCCTGGTCATGTGTGCTATTGTCACTACCATGCAGGAACAGTCATGCATCATTGGACTTGTTTAAACTCCTGCAGCATCTGAGACAATAGAGAGACATCTGATGTGTGTGTGTGTGTGTGTGTGTGTGTGTGTGTGTGTGTGTGTGTGTGTGTGTGTGTGTGTGACATGTGGAAAACACATGACTGAAGACCAGAAGTGTAGATTTTGTGTACTTGTACTATTAGACACATGCTAATCCAGCAGATGTGCGTTATTATAATTACTCAACTGCTTACCAAACCATGCACATGCTAATAGGAAGCATAATAATAAGCTGTTGAGTGTTTGCTATGTCAGCTTTATGATGCAGCTTCAGAATCAGTCGATGTAGCTTTCATATAGAATTGAAGCCCTCTCAGGTGATGTTTTTACGATTGAGGATGGATTTTATTGCCATCCTCATTTTGTTGACAATTCTGAATAATTGTTTATGGTGTTTCTAGTTTAACAGCAACTGTTTTAAAAAATGTCTGAAGGTGCTCTGTTAATAGATGTCACATTCTAAGGAAAAAAATTGTAATGTTACGTATTGGATGTATTTCTGTGTTGTTTTAGTCTGGTTAGAGTTTTAGCTTTGTTAAACTCTATAATACTGTCCCTCATGTTAGCATTTGAATGAATAATGTGTGTACTTTTGTGTAAATGTACATAATGTCTATGTAATGCCACTTGCTTTGTTTCCATGAAAATGCAATATTTCCATTTCAATTTTTAATTACGTACATTGCAGCAATGTATTATGCATCACTGTGTTTGTCTCTCATTCACTGTGTTTCTTATTTTTGTTGTTTTTCCTGTGAGCTAAGGTGAAACCCATTATATCACTTAGATTTCAGAAGAAAAACCTCACGGGCTCAGTGATGTACAGGAGGTAGACTGTGAACATTCCTAGGCGTAATTAAATTCACAATTTCCATGAGAAAAAAAGTCTATTCACCCACTTGTCAAGATTTTATTGTGCATGTTGAAAACAAAAAGAAAAAAACTCTAAAATGGAATATTTGCTAGAGTACTACAGTTCAGTTCATTAGTATTATTTGATATTTGATTTTAGGGCTGCTATTTTCTTTTCTCTTCCAAATCCTTTTGTTTGTCTTAAGCATGTCAGTGTCTAAATGGTTGTAACATGGAAAGATTCTTTGTTATACATGAGCTAAAGCCCGTATTATGATGGCTGCTTTTTAATGCTGGTCTCCCGTTTCTCAGTTCTTCATCTGGAAGACATGCAACCACTGACAGATCTGTCAGTGTGTAACATGAGATCACCCCCAGACCCTCAGGTGTGCATGCGTGAGTGTGTGTGTGTGTGTGTGTGTGTGTGTGTGAGAGGGCAGCAGATGGTGAGCCCTCAGTTCTCCTTGTGATATCATCGTCAGCTCGCATCACTGGATTGCTTCATGAGTCACATACACAGTTCCTTAGACTTCCATGCAGCATTCCCGATTTATTATCAGGGTGCACACTTGAAACCGATGAAACAAAGAGCTCACCTTGTGTAAATACATCTGGAAGTGAAACAAAACTCTTTTAATTCCTGGGTTCAAATGGACACCATGAATATGGATAAGGCAAAAGTATTCCTAAAAACTGTCCTCTGTTTTGTTCAGGTATTTCTTTGGTGTAGCGGTATGCTGGTGTAAACCCTTTAATGTGGCAGATTCCCTCACACTGCAGGTGCTGATGGAGTAGATGCCGCCAATCCGCCTGCCTCCAACCATGAGGCCGCTGGGTAATATGACACTATAATGGTCTGGCGCTGCAGCACTGCTGCCTGCCAATCATGTCTGATTTTATTTGTTAGCAGATGCTGACTATTTCACACTTCAACTATATCAGGTTCTTCAAAGACTGGATTAAACAACACAGCACGGTCTGCTCCGCTTCCCCTACCTCTGACTGAAAACCAGGCTCTGGTTTCTACTCCTAATTCTTCACCAGATTGAAGTCATCTGGCTTAGATCAGGGGATTCTTCCTAATTAATAGGCCTAACTGATTTACTCGGTTGTGTCATTTCAATGTCAGAATGTACTTGTATATGTACATGACCCAGTTTGCTTTTTAAGATATATATATATACATATATATATATGATGATACCACCAAGCATCAGCGTGATGATGATGATGGCAAAGGAGCAAACCTCACCACAGAGCGAGCCTCATCAATTTTTTAGTAACATCGCAAGTAAATGTTTGCCAGACTGAACTAATCATTTCCGACAAATTCACTAAAGTTTCTTAAACGCTGATTTTCCTCATACTATTGTGCATGCATGTTGATTACCTCTTAATTGCGAAGCGTTTTCCCGACACAGCTCATTACCTTTAATGACACAACAAAACATAAAAACAAACAGAAACATGAAATAACAACTAAACAGTGACAGAAAAGGCAGAAAGGAAGAAGTTGACTCACTTCTATGCCAAAAAATATTTAGCAGTGTGGAAGCACTTGAAAAGGCCAAACTCTAGAAACAAATTAGAGGAAAGGTGACTTAGGTGTGAAATTAAGTGAGGTGTAAAAAAGAAAATGGTCTGACATGAAAACGGAGAAGATTTACAGTGTGCCTAGATTATCATGGACAACGAGACTGTCACAGAGGGAAACTGCTATTTTTAAATGTGTTTTGACCAACCTGCTGGATCTAAACTGTTGCACAGCATTCAGAGAAGATGCCATGGTTATTGAAGAAGAAGTTGCTTTCGGCTGCTCCCTGTTCGGGGTCGCCACAGAGGACCAACTGGTCCGCACAACAACTTGGCAAATGTTTTACGCCGGATGCCCTTCCTGACGCAACCCTCCCATTTTTCCAGGCTTGGGACCGGCACTGCATCCAGTGGCTGGGTTTGAGGCAGTGGCTGGGAATTGGACCCGGGCCTTCCGCATGATAGGCAAGAAACCTACCACTGAGCCACCAATGCCCCTCCGTGGTTAATGAAACTGATTTATATTTTTTCATTCTCTGAAAAAAATATCTTAAAGCTCAGGAGACATTCTTCCATCTGTTTACGGGTTATGACTATGTACAGGCAAACCAAACCGTCCACTGTTTATGCAACAGCATTTCTTTTATCATAACTGAATGACTAGTAATATTTATCTTTATTTAGTTTTATGTTGGCTCTCTTTCTTTAGTTTCTATATTCTATAATTAACGATAATACCATAAAAGGATTGGATGTACAAAAGTTTCTCAATGTTATTCTTAGTCCCTGACCTAGTGAACTAGCATGATGATGTCTTTTTTTTAAATAAAGAAGCACTTCAATAAGTCGGTCTGTGAAGTGTATCTACTAAATGCTGTACATGTAAATAAATAAGCTATTTAAACCTGACAGTATAATCCATATCGTATAAAAATGCAGTTATACAATGCAGGCTACTAATTATACGATCCGAAGCCGATCAATCAAGTTAGTTACGCTAGTAATAGGATATGTCTGTCTTTCCAAAATGAAAAGATTTTCATGAATACCAGATTTCTCATGTAAGTGCTCCTGCTTGTTAAATGAGGCCATTGTCTCTATCATTGTCTATTCATATGCCATGAGTGTCATACAGAAGAACATGGATTCTCCTTTGAGTCTGGTTCCTCTGAAGTTTCCTTCCTCACGACATCTCAGGGAGGTTTTCCTTGCCACTGTTCACCTTAGTTTCGCTCATTAGGGAGCTAAATCTACACCTACATCTGGACTTCTATAAGCTGCTGTAAGTGTGAAAAGTGAATCAAATCATACTGTGCAGTGACACCTTTTCTCAGCAGCTGTAGCGTTAGCTGTTGCCTGTGAATTAGCATATAAAAAGGAGATGGTTTGTGATGTATGTGGTATGAGACACGGCATATCCAGGTGGACTCAAGGTTGTTACAGTCAGGGTACTGATTAATTCAAATATGCTAAAATAGTTTGAATATTTTATAAGACAAGTGGATCTGTAAACTTTTAGGTGGTGTATCACTTAACTAGTACAACAAAAAGTTTTAGACCAGTTAATTAGTTGGTTGGTTATTGGTTACTGAGCTATCACTGTTTTTGCTGACTTATTTGGGAGGATAGTGCTGTTTTTTTAACAGAATTGTGCTGCTTGTTTGTTGTCTTTGTTTGCAGGGTCAACAAGTGTAGAAAATCCAATTTCTCACAAATATGCTGCAGATGGCATCTGATGTGTCAGAGCTGAGTCAGCTAGTTCAGGATATTCAGTCTGAATGTGGATCCAAAATATTCTATTAAACATTTCTCCCCAAACATCATTCTCAGTGTCCCAACTGATACAACATCCAAAACCTCTGATGGTGAAAGTTTGTCACAAGTTTGGTGTGTCTTGTCCTCAAATGGATTTCTGAGCCACTTAAAGCCAGGGTCTGATTTTGGGAAATGTTCCTCCAATTGCAGGCTTAGAGTGTGCTTTCAAGCCAGCAACGATGTCAGCATTCAGCTCACTTTGAGCTGTAAAGAGAAAATCCTCAAGCGCTGGGAAAGATTTTTCTCTCAGCAATCACTGTAATTCCGTCATGCGGGCATCCTTTTTATTTGTGCTCAGATTCAATATGATACCATAATTGAATTGTTTTCATTGCTTCATTATCCAGTGTGTCGTAGCACAAAGTAATATAATAATGACATGCACTCTCCTTCATGGCTACATATTTTTCTATCACGCATAACTGTTATTATTGCAGGTTAGCGTTCTTTTACTTATTAAATTGTACCTCACTGCCTCGTCAATGTGCTTATAACATTTATGGATTCTTGCACTTATTTTTTTGGTAAAATGGTAGGTCCCTGATGGTCCAGTGGCAGGATCCCTCGCTCTCGCAGCCACAGCCTGGGCTCGATTCCCAGGCAGGGAACTGACCCAGCCACAGAGGGGTTAACTCCCAATGCCGGTCCCAAGCCCAAGGTTGCGTCAGGAAGGTCATCTGGCGTAAAACCTGTGCCAAAATCAAATATGTGGATTGGATGATCTGCTGTAACACCAAACAGGGAGCAGCCAAAGAACAACAACAGTTTTGCTAAAATTGTGCAGCACTGTTACTCTCCATTCCCTGTAGCAAACAACAAAGCAACGTGTGACCATTCATTTACTATATACATGTGCAAGTGACAAAAAAGCCACAATTCCTGTGCCAGGAACAAACAACAAAGCAACATTTGAAGTAAGATTTTCTCAGTTCTGTACAAAACATCATGAAGCAAAAACAGCCTCAAATGATTGCTCATCAGTCCTGAGGCACATATGGTCCATTGTTTCTTCAGTTCCCTACTCACTTGCCCACTCACTTTAGATTCTACCTGCAGTTATTTCTCAGTTACTGTTTCCCTCTAACCATGATTTCTTTTTATCTTGTCATATAAAACCTCTCATTAAATGTGTACAGAGACGATACAAAGAAAAATGAAGCTTGGAACGAATTAACAGAGACAATTGGTGTCTCTGGTGAGAGTATGTAGCGAGTATAGTTAGCTTGCTTTGTTAATTTTTACTGCAATAATAACTGGACAGTCCACAATTGCAACAGACAAATGTACGTGTTGCGACACAAGACAAAATACAGGCGACATGAGCGACTTGTCCCCTGCTAGTGTGAACACAGGGTTACTGTGAGCTCAGTTCCAGCTTCTTTCTCACTTGGCCACATTGCATAAAGGTATCTGCCAAATGAATAAATGTAATCTAAAATCTGCTCTGATTCTACACACATACGTAGCTGGGCACATAGAAGATTTATGGGTGGCTTGCATTGTGGCATTTGGCTGCTTTGTAACACTTCTTCTTACTTACTGCAACTTTAATTCTTGCTCTCCTTTTCCTTTACACAGCCGTCTTATGAATGCAGCACTGTCACATATCAGCTTCCTTAACAACCTCATGCTTGGATTGTTTTCTTCCACACTTTATCGCTTTGGATAAAAACATCTGCCAAATGAATAAATGAAAATGTAACATATTAAAGCTCACAGCTGCTGTAATTCTACACACATACATGCTCCTTCCTACAGAGAAATTAGCTTTATGATTGACTGCTTTGTGACAATATTCCTGAATACCGGCACTTATTCCAACTGGTGAATTCGGTTACGGCTTACTCTCTCCTTCACACAATTGTTTTTCACTTTGTTAAATTGGTGGAAATTTTGTCTCGCAGCACTGTCACTGTCAGCTCTTTTAACAGCTACATGCTTGGATTGTATTGTTCCTCACTCGGTCGCTTTGGGTAAAAGCATCTGCCAGATGAATAAATGTAAATATAACATACTAAACCACACAGCTCCCAGGATTCCACACACATACACATGCATTCAAATGGAGGATTTATTGAGCTCCTCGATGTCTGTCCAGCGTAAAACATATTCTTTAGAGCTCCCTAAGGATTTCTACGGAGGGCTGTTGTGTTGCTTAGTGAGTTTATCTCAACAATAAGATCTGTTTGGATGTAGTATATACACACCATCTAAGCATGCAATGACTCTGGACATGTAACACACGGTTGAGAAGAAGTGATATGCATGATAATGAAGGGCAAAGCATACTGGATCCATTAAGAGACGAGCATTGGGAAGGTTGCGGGGTAACTCGCAGGGGCTCCAACTGAATTATCTATTGGAATGCAGACAGGAGCCACAGAGCCTCTGAGAAGGGTAGAGTCCCGCTACCCACAACCCCCTCCGTCTCTGAGCCATCTGCTGCTGCGCCGTTCCCTCTGCCTCCTCTCTCCCGTCTCCTATATAAGCGCTCTGTGACAGGCGGCACCCGCGTGCTATGGAAAGCTGGCATGTGCTTGTACGCTGATCCTACACTCTTTCCACTCCAGCATTTCCATGCGAGGGTTTGAAGGGACTTCTATGTATAAATACGCAGACGTTGTATATTTATAGGGATTATAAATTGAGCGACTCATTTTCTACTTGACTTTATAGCCTGGCACTGGATGATAATGCTGTATAAATGTCTATTTTTATCCTAGCTCATGATGTTCCTGGGTATTTAAATCTCTCTCACTCTCTCTCTCTGTAATGTAGTCATTCATGCCTTATAAGAAGGCTCCAGTCTTGAATAATTATCCATGATTATTCCAGTAGAGATGACCCACTCTCTCAGCCTAGCTGTCTGTGGCCTACAGGCAGTGTCATCACACCCACCATCAACACCCACCCCTGAAAGATTACTATACATCTTCCCTTCTTATATCCTCTCAAATTTTCTCCTTAAAAAGAAAGCAGAACATCTTTGGATTTCTTAGGAAGATGCAACCAAGCTTTCTTTTTTTTTTTAGGATTGTAATTTGTCACAGATCTTGTGCTATATTATCAAAGGTTAGATCTTGTGCTCATTTTCAACAAAACAGTGGAAGCTGATGTTATCCAGTTGTTATAACCAGAAACTGTTTTAAAATCGGTCACACCCAGCTTTGTGAGTTTTAGCCGTGTTATCGTTTCGTTCAGTTGGAGTTGAGATAAAGCCCTTATATCAGTGTTTGTGGAAAACCACAACTCTCACCTACGTAGGCGTTCTCCATGTGAGAATGAGTGAGAGATCATATTTTGATATATTACTAGTTTGCTTTATGGAACAGTCTCAACATGTACAACACTGCAGCAGCTGTTCTTCCTGTATATGTCAGTCTGCTGAGAATGTGAGTCAGAGCACCAGAGCAAGACTAGCGAGAGAGGAGTGAGATGCTACAGACAGATTTATGTAGACCACACAAAATGGAAGTGTTGATGCGGTGATAGATAGCCACCTGAAATCCCATCTATACATCAACACAGCAAGCACAAACAACACAAAGAGCTGCATTATGCCTCTTCTCTCTGGATCTATTCTACAGCAACAAAAAGCAAAAAAAAAGTTAAATCCAGCACCGTAAAGTGTTCCATGGTCGAGCTTTTACTATGATCTTTTTTTTTTTTTTTGGTTGTTTTGTTTTACTAAAATAAAAAAGTTGTTGGGTGTATCCTGTGGGTGTATCCTGGAATGTGGGTGTATCCTGGAACAAGTCCACTCCAAAAACAAAATGGAAACATAAAAATATTTAGATAAGAGGAGTACAAGTTATTGGGAAATAATTATGTGTCACTGTCTCGAAAAACCCTTTACACTGAGAAATCTGTGAGCTATTACAGTATAACGTTTTGAAAGCTATGTTTCTTTTTTCACCATATCTTCCTACAACCGATGGTGTTATCTGTACTTGAAGCCTAAGCAACTTTAAAAAGATAACAAAACCATTTTTACATCATTTTACATCCCAACATTTTGAGGAAATTAACTCACAGAGCATCTTATTAGGAACACCTGTACACTTGCTCATTCAAGCAATTACCTAATCATGTGGCAGCAGTGCAGTGCTTAAAATCATGCAGAACTGGGCCTGTGGCTCCAGGCAATGTTCACATCAACCATCAGAATGGAGAAACAAATTTAACCTCAGTGATTTTGAATGTTGGTGCAAGAGTGGCTGGTTTGATTATTTCTACTGCTGAGATTTTCAACAGTCTCTAGATATTGCTGCAGTAAAGAAAAAAAGGCAGTTCTGCTGACAGAAAGACTTTGTTGAATAGAGAGGAGAATGGCTCTACTGGTTCAAGCTGACAGAAAGGCTGGAGTAACTCAGATATTCACTCTGTACAACTGTGGTGAGCAAAAAAGCATCTCAGAATGCACAACACATCAAACCTTGAGGCAGATACAGCAACTACGAAAGCAGAAGATCACATCAGGTTCTGTTTCCACCAGTCATCATTCTAATGACTGATTCAGCATGATAATGCACCAGGTCACAATGCAAAAGTCATTTTAAACTGGTTTCATGAACATGACATGAGTTCAGTGTTCTTCAGTAATCTGTCACCGGATCTGAATCCAGTAGATCACGTGTGGGATGTGGTAGAATGTGACACACTCTGCAAAAATGTACACCTGGAAAAACTGCCTGAATTGTTGAATGCAGTCATGTCTACATGGAGCAGAATCTCAAAGGAACGTTTCTAACAGCTTATAGAATCAAGAATTGAAGAATTGAGGCTGTTTTAAGAGCAAAGGTAAGATATGGCCAGTTTTAGTACTGCTTAGTGAGTGAATGTTTGTATTCATAAAGCAGAGGCCTCAAAGTGTGTTATGTTATAGGAAGAAATGCCTGAAAGTCACTGTTGTACAGTTCTACATACTATCTTAAATAAGGGAAAAAATCCATTAGTATTTTGTTAAAAATCCATTGTGGCTGGATTTTGGAAATGATAACTTTTAATTGAAAAGAAACACACACACACACACGCACACACACCAACCAGGCCTAACCTTATGACCACCTGACTAATATTGTGTTGGTCCCCTTTTTGCTGCCAAAACAGCCCTGACCCATCATGCACTGTGTATTCTGACACCTTTCTATCAGAACCAGCATTAACTTCTTCAGAAGTTTGAGCAACAGTAGCTCGTCTGTTGGATCGGATCACATGGTCCAGCCTTCGCTCCCCATGTGCATCAATGAGCCTTGGCCGCCCATGACCCTGTTCACCACTGTTCCTTCCTTGGACCACTTTTGATAGATACTGACCACTGCAGACCGGGAACACCCCACAAGGGCTTCAGTTTTGGAGATACTCTGATCCAGTCATCTAGCCATCACAATTTAGCCCTTCGTCAAACTCGCTCAAATTCTTACGCTTGCCCATTTTTCCTGCTTCTAACACATCACCTTTGAGTACAAAATGTTCACTTGCTGCCTAATATATCTCACCCACTGGGTGTTATTCACGTCACCTGAGTGGTCATAATGTTATGCCTGATCGGTGTACATATTTATGGTTAATAGCTGTGTTTCTCACACACTGGGATATTGTGATGAAGAAACATTTCTGTTGTATCAAAAACAGTTGTGAAAAGGTATGTCTAAATTGAGCTGCTGTCACTGTATGTTGTCAGCTCCCAGTTGCCTATTAAGGGTCTTTCAACAAAATTTAATACATAGAATCCAACTACTTCAAGTCAAGTGATGTAGGCTCTCAAACATTTTTAAGGTTTGTCATTATTAATATTTTCCTGCCCCAAAATCTATGGTCATCAGATGCTGAACATCATGAGCTAGTGTAGGGCACTAAAGTGGCACTTTCTGAGGAGGCATTGTTGGAAGATGCTAGATTGAGAAACACAATTGAGCCATCCATGCAAGATCCGTTCCTGTGGAAAACATCCACACGTCACTGTCTGTGTTTACTCTGCCAGACACACTTGATTTAATCTGCACTTGCATTTTTTTGTCCAACAGTCAGACCCAGTTGTGTTTCTCCTATTCAAGAGTGCAGTTCCTCTGACCTTGTCAAACTGGGGTGCTTTGGAAAATAAAATAAATGGTACGGTGTGAAAACTTCTCTGGAAAGACTGCTGTATGGCCAACGGGTCAGAGATGGACAGGTCAGACTGCATTGAAACTCATTCTTGTGTTGACTTAACACTCTCGAGCTCTTGATTGCATAGAGCTAAAATGTGTCTTGCTCAATTTAGGGCATGTCAATAAATCAATGGTTAGGATAGCTAAGGTGTCTGCTGCTGTCTGAGGAGCAAAGAGTGAGCATGTCAGCCTGTGTGTGTGTGTGTGTGTGTGTGTGTGTGTGTGTGTGTGTCTTTGTGTATTTTGTGTACCATTTGCAGGTCTATGAGCTCTCTGCACTAGTCATTTGTTAGTACTCCTCTAACAGGTGAACACAGGCATTCAAGATGTCTGCTCAAATAGTCAATCAGTTTTATTGAGGGAAGGTCAGCTGTGCAGTGCTGCACATGATAATCAGGATTTCAGGCTGATCGGTCAGTGAGGATGGAAGTAGACTCTCTCTAGGTGTGTGCATACACACACACACAGACACACACACCATGCACATGTTCTAGTGCAGTCTGTAGCATGTTTTAAATCTGAATGGGAACGTAAGATTCAATTAGACTCACTAATGAAAATCCACCTGAGATAAGATTTGCATCTTCCTGACATACACTCCCAGCACATAAGCTTCAGTGGCTGAAAATCTAACAAAAAATAAAATAAAAAAATTCAGATCGTTCCAGTGAAGGCTAAACTCTGTGAAACTTGTGTAGTTACAAATGTCAGTTGAGTGAGTTTAATATTTTTATATGCACTGGCAATTGAATGCAATCAAAGCAGGAATAGATTGTGAAAAAACATAGACCTTACTCTTTTTCACACATTACTGCACCCACACACCCACACACAAACACACAAGGGAATCAAATGCTGATAGATGATTGTAAGTGTGGGCCATAAGGGTGCCATTTTTACCTGTCAGGGGACCTTTTAGACGTGATTACACATGATTAATACCTTTCTCCATCATAGCTATTCATTACCCTCCTCTCTGTCCCTGAAGAGCTCGATCACACTGGAACAAATCACTCATGGCCTATTTCAATTTTGGCCTCAGCAAAAGGCATCCGTAACAGCCCCTGCATGCTGCGATTTAATGACTTTTATGTCTGTCCTCTCAAATATGTTGTGATGAGTGCAAATAGCCCTTTTGTGACGGTTCATTCTGCCGTGTTTCACCACGGATCAGCTTTTTCACGCTCAGATGATAAAGCACAGTCTGAGAGCCGTAAAGCCGAGACAGTGGACTGTGGGAGCAGATGGCTGCTTTGAGCATCTCTGGTTCGAGCATTTCTGTAAGACAGCAATTTAATGCTGAACTGAAACACAGAGGACAAAACACGTCAATCATTGATTGCATTCATTACGCTTGAGTTTGCGTGAGTGAGTGGGGAGAGATTAAATCCTGTCAGAGATTTTGGAAAGAGCCTTTGTCATTTTTAGCTAACATTTCACTTTAGGATTTGTTGTTTAGAGTTTGTTTATTAGAGATAGAATTACACTGATCTCAGGGGTTTGTTTTAACTAAACAACACTAAACTTGCACTTCTGTCATTTTTATGTAATTTGTGCATTGATTGAATGGTGTATGCTTAATCTAATTACATTTGGTTTCTCCTCCGAAGGCATTTGGGGGGATGATGGAGTAAATAATCTACCTTGTTTGCTTTAATTATTCCCAAGACTGAATTTCGTATGCTTCTTCTCAATCACTGTGTCAGATGTGTCAGCAAAAAATATCAGCCCAAACAGAGATCTAGTGGCATTTCACTCCTCGCAATCACCAGACATGGCTGTCACTAATGGGCTTCTTCAGTCTGCAATCTGGGCTGAAAGAAATCAGTCCTTGCCTCACTACTTCATACCATTCTGTAGATTTTTTCTCAAGACTGTGCATTGCTTGTGCTTGGTTCTGCAAAAATCGAAAGTCACCTTAATATTTTATTAACAGCAAAATGATGCCTTACGTTGACTTATAACTCATTCATTCGTTGTCTACCGCTTATCCGATCTATACTCGGGTCACGGGGAGCCTGTGCCTATCTCAGGCGTCATTGGGCATCAAGGCAGGATACACCCTGGACAGAGTGCCAACCCATCGCAGGGCACACACACACACACACACACACACACACACTCTCATTCACTCATGCAGTCACACACTACGGACAATTTAGAGATGCCAATCAACCTACAATGCATGTCTTTGGACCGGGGGAGGAAACCGGAGGACCCGTAGGAAACTCCTGAGGCACGGGGAGAACATGCAAACTCCACACACACATGGCAGAGGCAGGAATCGAACCCCCAACCCTGGATGTGTGAGGCAAACGTGCTAGCCACTGTGCCCCCCCTTGACTTATAACTAGTATTGTCTATTAGTTTAAGGTAAAATATCTTTTGCTGACGAGGGAAAAAGAGGCCTCTAATCTGTAGTAGGCCAGACTCTGTCAACAAATGATCATCTAACAGGACATGAAGGTGTGTCTACTTACTTGTCAGTCATAGTTTGTGTGCATGGTTTTAGTGGAAACTTGCTAACCTCAGCTATGTTATGCCGAAATTGCTGACTTTACATCTCTAAATAATAAACAACTGCAGCGCTTGTACTCTTTCCCAGTAATGCAATTGTTTGAAACTCAAACCAGCTGTCCAAGGCCACTTAATGCTGGACTTACTGACTGTAGACATGGCATTATAAACGTGCTTGTGTTTGTGTATTTTTGCTTAATATTTTAGAAGCACAGTGCAGTGAAGTTTCTTATACAAACTGCAGTAACACAGGCAGCATTAATTCTGCTGAAAGAAAAGTTCAATGACAAACAATCTAAATAATGCAGACTGAAAGTATGTAATAAATGTAATAAGATTTTCTTCAATTCATCTAAACTGAAATGTCACAACTAGTTGAATGGACAAACATTTTTTTCTCATTTTAGTGTGCTTACTTTACAAAGGTGATTAGATAGAGGAATTAATGAGTTGGGCTTTAGGCATTTGGTCATTTGCAGTGTGAAGTGAGGCGCAAGGACGCAGCTGTGGTTGTGCACACTGCTGCCTGTCTTCTCTGAAAAAAGCTTAAACAAGACACAGCCACACTCATAAACTGTTACATAACATTAGCAAGTTTTTCAACTAAAGTTTTGTGATGCAATGACAAACTCTTTCATCACTATGTGATCATTTCAACCACATTCATTTAGCCATATGCTTACTAAAAATGTAGCTTGGTCTGAGCAGCCACACCAATTGGCAAACACAGGCATTTTCTAAACTACTGCCACTTATACAATAAATTACATTTAAGATAATGACAGTGATGCAGGTAGAAATTCTCAAGCATTTACTTATCAATTTAATCAAGTAATAGGTGACTGGAAATATGTTACCAGTTTGGAAAAATGATATACCAGTTTGACCATCCTGGTCTGTGTTTTGGCAGCACATCACATCAAGCTGGGAAACAAAGTGAAATGGAAGGAATTAAATCTTTTTTTAAATTCATTTTCTGAGGTAATATGTCGGCTAAATCTAGTATAAAACTAATAATAACCTAACTAAAAATAATAAACAATTATTAAAAAATAAATCTTAATTACATTCAAATTAGCTGTCCAGATTAACACTGACAGTATGATACAAAATGAATCTAACATATTGAGAGTTTTTATTATGCCTTTGAGGCAGGATCTACCTTCATGTAGCATTATAACCTGACTATGTGACCCTGACATGCATGCATGTTCACACCAACACGTGTAAGAGTGTGGGTGAAGAGGCAAAGAGTGAAAAAGACTTCACCCTCACCTAAACGCTGACTACTATGTCAGTTCCTGACCTGTGCACTCTCCCTGCAGGCTCACAGCTCAAGGTTGGGTTTTCATTCTGGAGGGGAATTAAAGATCTAACTAAGGGCAGAGCTTAGGGCTAGCTCCCCCTGAGCAATGAGGAGTGCTAGCAAGCTGCTTCTCACTTGCATTGCAAAAAAGAATCCATTTCCCCAGGTATCAGCACACATCCATCATCTCTTAGCCCTCACTAGATCAAAGCCACTCTAAGCTCTGGGGAGACAGTCCTCCTGGAAGTAGTGTACATTTCTGAAAAAACAAAAAACAAACAATGAGACCTAGGGACACATGATACCTATAGTGGGTTTATGGGTTAATGGAAAAGTTCAGCCTCACTAATGTATTGAACACTAAATGGATGCCACTAGGGACCAAGGTCATTGGTGACCCTTCTGACCTCCAGAGTTTCAACATGAGTTTCACTGATTGCTTTGCTTTACAGTGAGAAGCACCTCTGTTTATACTAAGCCAATAAATACTGTTCGAGGTATAAACCTCAGGCTTCCACATAATACAATATGATTTATATGGCAACAGTTGATGATACCAAGGAATCTGATGCGATATGATATTTGATTGTGATTTCATAGCCACGAGTCGATTTGCAAGCTCCTCTGTGAAACATGGTGGTGGTAGTGTCATGGCTGCTTCTGAAACATGCTCACTAATCTTTATCGATTATGTCAATAAGTCATGATGGTAGCAGCAGAAACAATTCAGACCTTTTACAGGAACATTTTGTTTGCCATTTTATCCCAGATTTATCTATCTATACATAAGTACATCCGTCATCCTCTTCTTATGCAAAAGCCTTTATTAGATCAGCACCAGCAAATCCAAGATCAGCAGTTTTTTGAAATACTCCTGTCAGCCCATGTGATACCTACAACCATGCCAGAGTTAAAGTTAAAGTGATCACATTTCCCAATTCTGATGTTTTCAGAGAAAATGAACTGAAGCTTTTGGACTGTGTCTTGATGATTTTGTGCATTGTGCTGCTGTGGAATGATTGGCTGATTGGATAACAGCATAAATGATCAGCTATACAAATGTTCTTATTAAAGTAGATGGCAAGTGTATGTTCATTGTGGTTCTCACCAACTTATCAATAACCTCAGGTGAAAACAGAAAACCCACAATA
Organism: Hemibagrus guttatus; assembly: GCA_033459395.1. Lineage (NCBI taxonomy): Eukaryota > Metazoa > Chordata > Actinopteri > Siluriformes > Bagridae > Hemibagrus > Hemibagrus guttatus. Next base: position 7,013,347 of record JAUCMX010000019.1, read on the forward strand.
TGTAGTCACTTTTTCCACAAAAAGTAAACCGATATTCCGAACACACTTGCTATATCCGTAACCATTAAGGGAGTAATCATCAGCCATGTGGTACTAAAGAGATTCACAAGACTAGTTAATCCTAAAGAGGTGTGACCTCAGGGAAGTAAGATTATAGCCATTGGCAGTTTGGTGTTCTGGAGCACTCAGGTGTGTGTCTACATCATAGCAAGAAGAAAGGACCTCAGCCATGACCTCAGAGAAACAATTGTTGCTGCTCATTAATCTGGAAGGGTTATAAGGCCATCTCCATATAATTTAAAAATTACCATTCTACAGTAAAAAGGACGGTTTACTAATGGAGAGTCTTCAAGACAGGCCAATCTTCCCAGTAAACTCAATCCAGGGTCAGACAGTCTAATGATCAGAGATATAAAGAAATGCCCAAGAGCTACATCATGAAGGGCTCAGTAAGCACATTAAATGTTTTTTTCTTTCTTGAAAGCAGAGCCAAAAATTAAAGAATGGTTTTCATGAAAGGATAGCTAGGGAAAAGCGTTTTTTTCTCCAAAAAAGAATATGGCAGCATTATAAAACTGTATCCTGAACAAACACAACAACAGAATAATATCCTTTAGACTGATGAGACCAAGATGCAGATGCAAGCACTCGGTCATACTGACATTTAAATTGCTAAAGAAGGGAAAGATCAAGGTGCTGGAATGGCCAAGTAAAAAGTCCAGACCTCAGTACAACTGAGACGCTGTGGCTGAAAGTTAACTGTGCATGAATGACTGCTCTCAAACATAAAAACAATGCAAAGCAATGCTGTAAAGAAGAGAAAATCCTCCAAAAAGATGTAAGAGACTCCTACAGAAAATAATTATTGTTGCTAAAGTTGATTCTACATGTTACTGAATTATAGAGAGTACTTATTTTTCCTCCACCACTTATTGAATTTTGTTGTTGTTGTTGTTGTTCTTATTGTCACTTGAGGTTACTTTTGTGTTTTACAGAAGTCGTCTCTTCTTATTTGTCTCTAATAAATAAAAACATAGAATTGTTGAGGGTTGTCATTTCCCATGGACTTGGGGAGAGTGGGGCACAACCACAATAGTTTTCTGTAGTTCGTGGAAAAGTACTTATGGTTCATTAATAAATTATGAAAAGCAAATAACTTGTACATAAAAACATGAGGCAAATGTGGTTTGTTTACATACTTATCGCTTAATTATCAATCTGTATATCTATGAATTAGTTTAGGCAGGCATGATCTTTTCACTGTTTCACAGCCCCAGTACGTGGCAGATGCTGCCTAAAGGTAAACAGTCTTTTCTGAAAATATCCTGATGACTGCAATAACCAACAGAGAGCTTCTCCATCACTCCTGCCTCCTCATTTGTTTTCTTCAGTATGATAATCTGTGACAATCTGTGGATCGTCACATGACAGCTATGCCTCACCTGCTATCTTATTGACTTGCCCCTCATTACTATGAGTTCTGCCACTGACAAAACACTAGCAGGTTACATCTCTGTCTGTTTTTCTTGGCCTGTTTCATACTATTGCAGTAAATAAGAAAAATCATAAAAGGCAATTGTATGAATTTACATGAATAATTGCATGGAACAAGATATATAAGCTTATAAACGAGAGATTAAAATGATGCTAAATATGATTTGTTTAAATGAACACTAAACAAAGCGCTGAAAATTGAACTTACTTATGCTGCTGTAAAATTATTTTCCCCCTAATATGTGCCCCATGCCAGTAGTGGCTCAAGTGGTCTGGGTTGTTGATTGTAAGGACAGAGTTCGAGTCCCAGCACTGCCAATCTGCCACTGTTGGGCAACTAAACAAGGCCCTTAACCCTCTCTGCTCCAGGAGTGCTGCATCATTTACATTAGTGGTATTTGACAGACACATCTTCTTATTTTTGTACAACTGAGCAATTGAGGGTTAAGGGCCTTGCTCAGGGGCCCAGCAGTGGCAGCTTGGTGGATCTGGGATTCAAACTCATAACCTTCTAATCAGTACTTAACTACTAAGCTACCACATCCTCTTATCATAACTGCCCTGTATCATAGTTGCCCCTGCATTCTGACCCCAACTTCCTCAGCTGGTATATGTGAAGAAAAGAATTCTACTGTGCTGTAATGTATGTCTGGTGATAAGAAAGGTTTCTCTTCTTCTTTCTTTAGCCCCCTCTCCCCTATCACATACCCTATCATGGCATAACTGGCATGACGATGGAAACTGGCATCCGTTATGAACCTACAGGATCTCATTTTTACTTCCAGTACAACTCTTCCTAAATCCATATCCAGTGTAAATGACATCTCTACAGAAATGTTAGTTAACACAGAGAGAAATTGCTGCTCGCTTATCATCCAACTAATATATCATTGCCTGAAATGCTAAATTAAAATAATTAAAACTTCACAATCCTCAAGGATGATTTTGGGACTGCTTCCCTTCATAAAGAAGCTCCACTCACATCTCCTGACATGCTTGTCAGGACTGAATTACCGCTCAAGATGTTCCACTTGTAAATTTATTAGCACAGCCGCTAAAATCCCAGGCTCTAAAGAAGATTTTTCAGTCACACCTCATGCATCAATGCAGGAGTTATTTACTGAGAAGCCTGAAAAAAAAGAAGATTTTGTTGAGCACCTTCATACCATCAGAATGAAGGATTTCTCCGTTTACGTAGCAAGACGGCTCAATTAATGTGTTAATGGCTTCTTTTAATGATTTGCATCATTTGCTGTTTTGTTTTCTGAAAACGTTGTATAACACTGAACTGTATATGTAAGGACTAAAACATGGCATGGCATGCTATTATAGGAAAATAATCAACGTATAATGCGATGTAACCTGACATGAAGTGCTGTTTATTCTTTTCCAATAGCACCATGTCCCAGTGCCCCAAACAATTTCTTAAATATTGGGGATTTTATTCCATTATATTTCTGATTAATGTTGTGTAATGTCCATAAAATGAGTTAGCTCTTTCTTATATTATGTTTAAGAGGGTGATCCTTTGTAGTTTTCACATTAAGCCTTGTCGTGTTTGCAGTCTTTGTCCAGTCCTTGACCTTGTCTCCTGCAGGTTGCTTGTGGACAGTGTGTGGGGGTTGTTGATTGTTTTCTTGACTTTCTGGACAAAAAGTCCTGCCACTATTGGACATCACTCAGCTTTCTATGCCAGAGGCTGCCACTGCTCTAATTGAATTCATTAATCGATTAAGGGTCCTGGACAAGAACACCCCCTGAGGCAGGTGGCTTCACGCTAGTTTCTTTGTCACTTGATCCTGTGGAGGAGGACAGGCTACATCGAAGCCCCCATTCCTTCCCTAGAGCTTCTGGACATTTTGTAGCCTTGCTCAGTGTCTGGCTTTCTTGATCTCCATCATTTAGCTCCATGGCAACACCATGTGGGGCCCATCATACTCTGTCCTAACCGTCCAAGCAACAAGGAGGGGTCGTGACCTTGCTTGAACTTTGACTTTGGGCTCTCTGTTGACATGAAGCTGGGTAATAAAAATCAGATCACTTGCCTTTATGAAGTGCAGGTGGAGAGACATGCTGCTTAATCAAAGGAGCACACATCAGGGAGTAGGGGGCCTGGAGAGGGCTGGACAAGACAGATGGATGCAATTAGAAAGAGAGGGAGACGTGGATGTGCAATATTAGAAGTCAAAAAGTCCTCTGAACTGAAACCAGATACATAAAGATAACTGATAATGTGTGTTTAACTTTGTTAGAGTAATATTTTCATCCTATCATTTTTGTTTGTAGTTCAGTTTTATGCTCTTTAGCATGAACTATTCTGAATCTGTAGGCATGTGTGAAGATAATGTACAGTGTGCTCCAAAGGTCTACCACCACAAATGCTTATATTTCATATTGTTTCTAATTTTATACAACAATTTTCATTCGTGCGTCCCTTTTTTGCTTTAATGACACTGTAACTCAAGCTGGCATGGACTCCACAATTTTGTGCAAAATCTTCTCATCCGATTCAGATCAATTCGATCAGTGTCGTTTGAACACACTTCAGTAGAAGAGATTAGATATCAGGAAAATCTGACCTTTTGTACAAAGCAGTTAACAGGGTCAATAGCACACATCCGCTTACATTTAAATAGGGAGCTAGAAATAGTGCAGAGTCTTAAAAATTAAATATTCACTAATAATCATTAAATATACATATTGGAGGTTTCTTCAAAACCTTCTGTTTATTTTCAATTTTAAATAAAAAAAAGATTTTCAGTGTGGTCTCGGACCTTTGTAGTTAGAATTGTTCTAAATGTTCATTAATTTAGTTTAGAATGTAAAAAAGTGTATTTTATTCTCAATGAAGCTCATATACCATGTTCATCATATCCTATCTAACCATCTGGCTTACATATATCCTATTAATGTGCTTATCAATATTCATCAGTCGTAGTCTATTATTCATGAAACCTCACACAGTGGACATTTATTTAAAATCCATATAGGATGCAGAAAGCATGCTATCATCACGGCAAATATGAAATAAAAAGATAAATGAAACTCCAACCATATAGATTAATAAATAATGACTAAAAGTTATGCAAATGGCCTTCATTTGGAAATGCATTACTCTGTGGTGCAGACTATAGATGAGAAACGTCTTTTGTAGTAACCTAATGGCTACTAAATGATCGAGACATCTATTAGAGTCTAGATTATGGAAGCCATCTATTATGGAAGATGCTATAATAGATTTGACATTTCACATCGATTATTGAGCTTATTTGTAGGTAGGATAGACAGTGAAAGTTTTGTGTGACTTGTGTTTACTGTTTCACACACAGTTGCTAGCTATTCTGTCAATCCAGTGAAAGAAACCTCTCTTTTCTTGCTGTTCCACTTGCAGTAGAATGAGAAACAGAGAAAGCTGTTTGCGTCAAATATTGAAGGCTGTGTACATTCATAGCACAGCTCAATGCATGTGGATTGTTGTTTTCTATATTTTTAAAGAATCAAAGGCATTTGTGTTCAGGGTTTGGCTTCATCTCCTTCCAAATGACTGTAGCAGAGATATTATGAGCACTAATGTCTGTACACACTTACTTTCATACTGCTTATGAGTGTAACCGCTTGCCAGAGGCTGAGTGGGTGTTTGTTGATCTCTGGGTAGATCTGCACGCCTCAGAGTAATTATGAACCTTGAAAGCTAGTATTTAAGCATTTTGATTGCGGGGGATATTCCAGGTGTGTTTGTAGGTCTAGGCTGAGATGAAGAGTTATCATACGTGTGTTCATAAGCAGTGTGAAATGTTACTGCACCTAGGTGAGGATCCGGCACCTACTGTAAAAGTTTGTTGTGCCTCATTTTTATGTGTTTCTGAAGCTGCGCTGCTAGGTGGCATTTATTGGATGGATTTTATTTGGGTAGAAATATAGCAGAGTGACTTGAGGAGAATAGCTCTCAGGCTGTAATTCATGCGGAGGTGAGAGTGCTCACAATGCTGACCTTTTTTTCTTTATATACCAGTTTAACATATTCCATCATACACAGTATAATGCCATAGATGAGCAATGGAAGAATATTTTCTTTATTTGCCTTGATAAACGTAACAAGTTTGTCTGATTTTCTCCTGTGGTGTGTCATGTGACAGTTAAATTTGATCATGAAATCACACAAATGATTTCACATCACCATGAAGCCAAAAGTCACCTGCCTTTCCTTCCTTTGGCTCAGGTTGCAGTTTAAAGTGAAATATAATGTAATACTTCAGTGCAGCTAGTATAAAAATGGGAGGGTTGCATCAGAAAGAGCATCTGGCATAAAAACCTGTGCCAAAATAAAAATATGTAGATCAGGTGATCTGCAGTGGCGACCCTGAACAGGGAGCACTTAAAGGACAACAACTTCAGTTGAACTAATTACAGCGAAACAGCCCTGCTAACTTACTAGTTAGCTTCCTAGTGTTAACTGCACCAGTGGTTGGTATGTGATGTTAGTAGCTAGCATGTTCTGCCCTAAACTAATCTAGTCGGATTATTATGTTGTATAATTTAACAGCTTGCAAAATGATCAAGCTTTATCCTGTTATATTGTATAAATAAACTAGAGCCAAGTTGGCTAGCAAGCTAACAAGCTAGCTATAACTGATATAACAAGCTATAATTGATTTTGCTTTAGTTTAATGAAAAACAAAATGTCCAAGATGGTTAGCAAGTACACTTATTATGTATTATTTTTTAGAACAACTAAACTGGCTGTAAATACACACACTTCTTTTTCAGCCCTGTGTTACAAGCCTCCATCTGTTTTAGACACTTGACCGCTTGCTCTATAGTCAAGTGACTTTTGTTCTGTTCATTCTTGTTTTTCTACATTCACCCACTTGGATCAGGAAATATTATACAAGTGGGATGAGAAGGCAAATGAATTTTTATTTTCACAGGGACTTATGGAACTGTCCATGTCAGAAACAGAGTCCCTTGTGCCTCCAGCACTTCAGAACAGTATTTTCAGCCACCATCTGGCTCACCAGTATTGTGCAGCACAAGCACAGATTAAGAGAGAAAATGAGAACACTTACTTGTGTTGGCATTTGTCACTGTCACTCTGCCCACAGCTCCCAGCCGGCAAAATCAGTTTGGTTCCGCTACCAAAATGGTCTGGAATCAAGCAACCATAGCGTTAGAGTTTGGGAGTTCTGTCCTTTTATTAATGCTGACACAAAGTTATTTATAGTGCTTTCATGTCACGTTGCACTAATTATGAGATACTACTGAGCTGTTCATTTCTCTGCTACGTCCTTGGAAACCTGGAGGATATGTTTATATAATAATAGCTATGATGGCTCGCAGGTGGCTAAATGACTAAACATGAAGCGTTTTAACCTTATTAAAAGAAACTACATGAAATAAATTGTTTGTTTATTAAAAATACCCAAGAGAGTACGAAAATGGATGAGGGACAGCTCTACATGTTTACCTTAATTAAAAATTTGTAGAAAAGTCTTTCTGTTCTCCTGTCATCCTAAATATCTAGTCAGCTAATTACCTGTCAGTAACAAGCACACATTTGTCACAGATCAACAGGACAGTCTTTACATTGCTCTTTTGTTTCAAATTGTACTTTCCACTAGATTTTGGAGCGTGACTGTGGGGATTTGTGTTTCAGTCAAAAGAGCATTAATAGTAAGGTCAGGTACGGATTTTAGGTGAAGAGGTCTGGTGTACAGTCAGGGTTCCAGTTCATCCTGAAGGTATTTAATGGATTTGAGGTCAGGGCTCTGTGCAGGCCATTTGAGTTTTTCCTCTCCAACCTTTGCTTCATCTATGCCTTCATAAATATTGAAAAATGTGATCTTTATGCACAGAGGCATTGTCATGCTGGAACAGGTTTAAAATTCTTAGTTCCAGTGAATTCTATAGCATACTGTGACGTCCTATATAACAGTGTGCTTCAAACATTGTGGGAATAGTTTGAAGCACTGGGTGTGATGGTCAGACAAAATAATTTTGGCCATATAATGTAGTTTATCATATGGTTTCTGTGGCATAGTTTTCCATCTGTGAAGCTGTTATTACAAAGAGCGTTCCCGAATCTTGCTATCCAAGAGATTTTGAGCTAAGATACTTTGAAATATTTTACAGATACATATATAAGTAGATTCTATATACTACTAGTTCTACATTTATTATATATTGTACAAGAATTACTTGAAAGTGAAACTGTTCAGCTGTGGAAACTGATGTTTTTTTTTTTTTGTTATATTTCCAACAAACATGTGTGATAAGAAGTGATGTCTTAAATCCAGGCTTGCAGGTAATGTAGAATTAACTGGTAATTATGAGAGACATACAATCTTTCAGGATGGAAAGTCATAATAGCCATAATTCCATTTTAATAAACTGAGTGCACTATTGTATTGCTGCCTTTTTAAACAACAGCATTAAAAGAGAAGACTTAACCAGACTACACACACACACACCTTCAGCAATTTTTATCGTCATGAATAGTCTTGAACTCCATGAGGTGGGATTCACAACACCAATCAGTATAAAAGCTATTATATTTATTAGTTATGATTCTTAACCTTTTGACTGGTCACTTGAATTGAATGAGTTTAATCCAAACCTCAAAAACAATTCAGCTTATAAATAACAGCTGTTGAAGGAAAGTTTTTAGAATGTAATGTAAATGGTTCCAAAGAACAGGCAATATTTTACTGTGCACATTTAAAATAATGAGCGTAATATGTGAACAATATGTGAACAGCTTTGCAATATGTGGACAGCTGGATTATGCTTCTAAAATAAACCTGCAGACGGGTCTGTGGAATTTATTTTACAGTTGAATGAGTGCAAAACATTTTTAAAGCAATGAAGATGGTGAAAGATTTAACTTTGGTTGTTAAAGACCATTCCCAAACCAAGCAGTGAAGACATTAATGCTTCTAATATCTTTTACACACCATGTTTAGAAAGTTCCCTATTAGATTAAACAACTTTGCTCTTAGATTGATGGAAATGTGGGCTAGTTATTTCTGAGGTTATACGTTATTTATAATGAGGCAGCACTGTCTCTTTTTCTTCATCGTAAAAAAAAGAAGTGGTTTTATGTATGTAATATGAATATGGGTCAGGAAGGTCATTTTAGTCTTTAGTCAAAGTGAGCCTCCAGGTAGCTGATAAGACTCATTAATGCTGCGAGTAGCTCATGGGAATCGCATAGTGGCCGACTGACTGACATCAGTAATTGTGTTGAACTGTGTCGCTGTTAGGGTCAGTAGTTTCCAAATTTCCTCTGCTGTCTGTAAAGGTGTGTATTGGCAGTCGGCGATTAATTGAGGCTGCTGGAGGACAGCAGCAGCAGATGGTCTCTCCCCTGCAGCGGTGTCATTGCAGCTCAGACAGCAGAGACTGGGGATTCACTGCCACAGACATACAAGGCTGTGTACAGGTTTGAGAGGACGACAGAAAGCCATTTTCATCACAGGTGGCGAGCTGTCAGGTGGCACTTTGATTTGTTTTGTGCTGCTCTCCGCAAAAGGACCAATTCCTCTGTCACCAGGGAGACAGTGACTCAGGTGCTGGGAAAATGATATCCGAACAAATCCACTGGTAGCAAGGGAGCATGTTTATTACATCAACACAATCATGTGTATTTGCTATAAATTGTGGCTTGCAGTTTTTCTTATCTACTATCATCACACCTTCTTTCCTGAGAGATGGCAATAATTTTCATTGAGTGAATAATGCGAAAGTGCTTCCTTTTTTTTTATAGGTTTAAATAAGATTTGTGAATTACTTTCCCTGGCTTTATGACCACATTAAACATTAAAAATTAACTGAATTAAGAATTAACCTAGAACTGGTTATATTTTTCTTTTGGTGCTGATTCATTAAAAACATATATGATACTCTCTTTATTACAGTGTTTCATGAATTGTGGGTGCCAAATTAAAGGCAGAATTAAAAAATAAATCTATAAATCTTTATGAGAAACGGAAGCTTTCTGTCCCTCCAAACAATTTCCTTCAGTGTTTTGGCTGCGATGATCAGCAATGGAGCACTAAATAACCTAATGCACAGCAACATCAACAATCGACTGTATGTTTTTGAGGGTTTCCCTCTTAATATCCGTCTGTATTTTCCCTATGTGTCTGCCAAATCATAATCCATATCCTTCATTATTATTCCTCACAATAATGAAGACATCTGTCTGCTTTGAGTGGAGTGGCGAGTGTGTTTGCACGCTCCCGTCTGCTGCCGAGCCACTGCCAGGCATCAATATGGGGTTGCTTTCGGGCACGGGGCCTGGCGAGAAGCTGCCAGACTAATGCCAACAGTTCCCTACAGCTCCACCCACTAATCCTGCTGCCCGCTGGCACAACCTCCATCAACCCCTGTCCTCTACTCCTTTTAGATCCTTTCATAGGACCAGGAAGCAAGAACAGAGGCCTCACACAGTGATTTATATATCCTGCAAGGTGCTGACTGGTGTCTTCTCTTGCTGGTGACATAGTTCTGTTTATTCAGCTTGCCTTGCATGTTTGTTTTCTCCACTTGTGGGGGTCATGGTGAACTTCCTTTGGACCACATTGTTGCTTTCATTTTTATTTCTTCCTCCTTTTTTATGTAGTAAAGACAATGCAATAAAGACACTTGAAATTTTCTTTACTGTATGTGACTACTATATCAGACTTTACCAGAATATTCTTTCTTATAGTTTTTCTAGCTCTTAACAAAAGGCAATTTTGGGACAAGCTTGGGATTAGAAGAATGTACAGAAGCAGGCATAGCATTTATTGTATCGTAATGTAAAATAATAAATGTTACTATTTGCAATATATTTAAACCTGATAAGAAGTCATTTTGGGTTGCACAGTATTGCAGAGGTTAAAGTTGCTGCTTTAAAGGTCCAGGTTTCCTGGTTCCTGAACTTTATTCTGGAGATTCTGAGCAAGTTCTCCTGGGTTCTCTGGTTTCCTCCCTCTTCCAAAAACAAGCCAGTAGGTAAACTGGTTACTCATAATTGTTAGTAGGCATGAATGTCAGTCTTGATGATGGCCTACTGATTGATTAACATAATATTAAATATGTATACCTGCCTTATAGGTCAGCACTGCACTGTGAACAGTATTATATTGTGTAAACTGTCTGTATTGCGCTGTCTTGTATCGTGTTGCTTTATGTAGCTCTGCATTTTTAGGCAGCAAAATAGTCCTGGAGGAACGTTGTTTCATTTCACTGTGTACTGTATATGACTGAAATGGGAAAGTTTCTGGGATAAACTCGACCCTGACCATGGTAAAGGGTTTTACTGAAGTTGAATGAATGATGGAAAAAGATATCATCTTTTGTTTCTCTTTCCTTTACTGTACACTGTTTCTGCTATTTTGCACTACAAGATTACTGTACATGTTGACTTTGCTCTTCTGTAACATTTTTGTCAACCTTCTCCTGCACACTCATTCACTTCACAAGTAACTGTTAGGATTCCTCCTCATTTCAGTTTATCATGTACTGGAAGTGGCAGTGATATACTGTATGTGAGAAGTAGAACAACCAAGAACATTTCCATTTGTTTATACTACAGTGGGAACCTGAACCAGGTTTTTATTTATTTATTATTTTTATTGTTTTGCAAACCTGTGTAGCATAATGATCTTAGTCACCTTGGCAAGCACTATGAGACTCATGCAGCATAAACATCAGCTCCACTTGCTGTTATAGATTTATCTGTAAAATAATTGCATAAAAACATGCTCCAACCTAAACAGTATATCTAATATCTTAAAGCACATTCCAAATATCTTAAAGCACAAAAGTCTTTCCAGCTAATACTACAGTTGAACACATTTGCAAAGAAGAGACTGCATGTATGTTGCAGTGGTTTAGTGTTTAACATATATGGAGGATATACTGTATATTGTATGTAGACACACATCCTATATTCTGCTGTCCAAAGGGGGTGGGGGGAATGTTGTTCTGGGATAAAGAGCTCCTTCTCCTTCTTCCTTCCTGTTCCCTCTGCACAACTGACAGCGCTTCCTTTCCCCAAGGAGAAATAGACCGACCTTGTCCAGGCTGGCGCTGATGGATCTGTTGCTCCATCTGGCCTGCAGTAGGGACATCACATCTCCCACGTGTGTATCCCATAAAGCCCCTGGCTCCAGTGGGACCGACTGTCACTCTAATCAGATCAACTCTCCCCAAGACAAGAGTGTCCACCTACCCTCTGTCTGTCTTCTTTTGTTCCCGTATCCTCTGTATGGCCAGAGTCACAGGAGACATACAGGCACCAGGAATAATCTGTCACCATGTTGAATAAGACTGCGTTGTGATTTTAGTGACATGCTCTTATCAACAAAACTGAATCTGCGTGTACTGAATGTCCAGTAAAGACTGAAAACTGAATGTCCAGTAAAGGGCAGTAGAAAAGAAAGAAAAAGAGAAATCAATACAATTCTATATCTATTTTATACATTCTATATGAATAATATAGAAAGCATTCAAATAAACAATTAATATTGCCAGAATACTGGTACATGAATAGCCATATTTTTTTTTTTCCATTTTGTTTTTCCATTTTGTTTTTCCATTTCTATCTCAGGCGTCATCGGGCATCAAGGCAGGATACACCCTGGACATAGTGCCAACCCATCGCATGGCACACACACTCATTCAGACACTACGGGCAATTTAGGGAGTCTAATCAGCTTAGATGCATGTCTTTGGACTGTGGGAGGAAATCGGAGTACCTGGAGTCACACACAGTGAGCGGGACTCGAAGCCAGGACAAACGTGCAAACCACTATGCCACCGTGCCGCCAAATAGCCATATTTGAATTTTTTACATTTTTTAAATGAAATTTAGTTTAATTAAACAGTATGGCTTCTAAGCTTATTATTAAGCAGATTATAAAATGTTACTTGATCAATTCGATGACTAAATCATTAAATCATCAAATTGTAAAGTGTGTGAAGCTGGCGGTGATGTGGTCTACATTTTATTTACTTTTTTTTTGGTCCTGGAAACTGTGGACCATTTAACAAAAACTGTGGAAAATGAACAAAATCTAACAAGAAACTAGCACGCACTTATATACATAGCATATACATAACTTTTTAACTTTATTTAACTTCTTTACTCTCATAATCAGTTCATTATCATTCTCAACAAGGCTTTCTGCCAAGCTTTCTACCTAATGTCCGTACTCAGTTTTGGGTTTGTTACATTCCTGAGAGATCAGAAAAGTTTGTTGGACATGCTGTCGGAATCTGATGTGAAGTTTATGAGTCAAAATTCCTGCTTCATTTTCCAGCAAGATTTTCCTTTAATAATTATTGAGAGCATTCATTTAGAAATTACAAAAACATGTGCAATAAATGTACAAGTTTATTTATTTATTTAGCAGCGATTTGTTGCCCTGTGCACAGTGTGAACTATAGAGCACTGGCTCTATACAGTAAATCAAAAACATGTTTCTTTCATAAATTTCAGGCCGTTTTTTTCTAATATGGTAGAAATATGATTATTTAGGTGCTCAGAAAAGCTGTGCTTAGATTATTGTTTAGTGCACTTCCTGTTTTTATATATCTGTTATTTGTTCTTTATGTGTTCATTCTGAACAGTTCGTTTATATTCAGTTACGTCTCTAATTTACATGCCCAAAACATGAATCTCAGGGTGATGTATTAAACAAACAAACAAACAAACAAAAAAACCCCAACTGACATTGTGTAAGTAAAATGGACTGGAGTTCAGGGTCAGAAACTCCACCCTGAGTAAGTCAGAAGTCTGGAGTGATGTGCGCAAAATCAATATTAATTCCTCATGCATGTAACTCATCTCTGGATACAGCTGTGGACAGAAACAGATTTTAGATATTGCCTTATCAAACATTCAAACCTTGGCACAATGCAGTAAGGTTTTTTAGTAGAGACCCTCACAGTCAGAACTACACAACTGGTAATGCACATGTCATGTGTCATGGTTATACCGAATTGCTGTTTGAACTACATTACCCATCAGCCCCTGTGTGTTTCCTTGTCACATGTCTAACAAATCACTTACTCCTGTTTCTCATAGCTCCTTTATAGACTCCACTTTAAGTTCTGGTTTTTGTGTATCTCTTTTTCACATTTTTGCTGATGTGTTTTGTTTTGCTTTGGTTTCCATAGTCTTGCTCCTAATCTTTTTGTTTTGCTATTTTGGTTTGTGTTTCCTGTTGATTTGCTCTTTGTACACTGTCCACAACAGAAGTCTGCACTTCTATCCTTCACCTCTGAGCATCCCTGACACACAGCCACAAATTTTAATTCATGAAACCCTCTTGATGAATGGATTTGTGGTTTAATTTTACAAGCAACTGAAGAATTCATGTATAATTCAAGTGTTGTACCAAACTGTGCCTCTAGACCAGATCCTTTTTATTTGTGGGTAATGTAGGGAACCATTAAAAGTGAAAATAGAACAACATACATGAAAGAATTCCATTACATACTAAATCTTGAATGCCACTGAATTTCACATATTAATTATAAACGATGTGTAAAATGTTGAGGGTTGATTTTTCCTTAAGGATTGGCATGTGGTTACAACGTGTGTGTGTGTGTGTGTGTGTGTGTGTGTGTGTGTGTGTGTGTGTGTGTGTGTGTGTGTGTGTGTGTGTGTGTGTGTGTGGTGAGGTCATGTGTGAGGTGATGCTGGTGGAGGGTTGGGTTGTGAGTTCAGATGGTCCAGAGGGAGTGACTGATGGCTGAACTAATCGAGTGGCTGAAAGGCCTCAGGGTAAGAAGAGCTAAAGGTGGACAAATGCAGCAGAAATAAAAAGCGAGCTGCTGATGGTTGGGGAGATACAGCTGGAGCTTCTAAATCTGAGGACTGCCAGGTGTGATTGCATGATGTACTTCAGAGAGAAACAAAAAAGAACCCATGTGGATAAATATAGTGTTTGTTTGGCTGAAACTAAATATGAACTTATATGCTGTGATTAAAGCTGTCTGGGTCATCTCCAGTGAAAATAGGACTGATTACCTGTTCATGAGAAATAATGAATTCAACTTTCTTTCTGGCCTCTGCTTATTAGGATTGCTTTGGTTTCATTCTACATACTAGAACATGTAGTAATTCAGCATCTTAATCAAAGATTAATGGCAGCTCAAGTAAAGATGCTTCATTAAACTGAGATGAATACAGGTTTCATGTTAGTGCTTTTCTAAATCCACTTGTGCTTTTCACATTCAATTTATAAATGCTACAGTATGTGTGACTGTCTACAACCTTTGCCTGGTTTTTATAACCATGCTGAAATAGTTAGATTGTGATGTAGAGACTTGGAGATAAGCTGCATGTATTTTGCACCACAGTGTTCGTAAGATCTATAGCTGAGATGGTGCTATTGTGAGATAAACTCTCTTTAGAGCAGAATTGCGAAAATCTATCCAGCGTTTAATTTCCACACTGAAATATGTTCTGTTCATACTGTTTCTGTTACCAATCTGTGTTCATATGATCTTTTTATTCTCTATAGATTTTCTCCTTGTATAGATAAAACCATTTTTTATTGTAGATTATTTTCTTATTTTATTCTTATGACATGAACAATCCTCCAAAGCATTTCTCTGGGTTTTGCACTGTGTATAGTTGTGTATATAACCAATAAAACTTGAATTTAGTAAGCAATAATTTCACTCAAACATTGTGGGAAGTACTGAGATATTTCTGGCACCACTAGTTCATCTCAGTCTAGAAACTGGGTTCCAATACTGAGATGAACTAGTGGTGCCAGAAATATCTGATCCAGTATTAAACCTTTTACTGATTCAGTTGTTTAATTTATTTATTTTTTATTCTGTTCAAGCTATCAAAAACTGCCTGACATAGCTATTCTTATCTCAGTAGATGTTTTGGCTAACAATTTATTTAAGGGCAGTGTTTAAATAACTGCATAATACCCACATAGTATTGTAATCAAGTTGATGTAACACCTGAGTCAAATGATTGTGTGAATGAATCTTGTGTTATGACACTTTTCCAGATGTTGTGTAGATCCTTGTGACCATTAAGTGTTTTAAAAGCTGGCTGCAACATGGACATAAAACTCATAACATATACATAAAATATACAGTCATTAATTATTTAGTCCAGTGGTTAGGAGTTCTAGTGTGTTGCCCAGTACCATGATTTCACTGTCAGAAAACTGACTAGATTTACATTTGGTAGCGAATATAATGTAATGACAAATAAGCCAAGCTGTTAGCTAGTTAAGTGTAAATACATAAATACAGAACAAATAAAATCATGATCATGTAGCACAGTGCATTCGGGCTTTAAACAAACTGTCACCACATGGCTGGCCTTTCAGATAGGAGATTTGTTGTTGTGTCCTCACATCACACATAAAAGCATGTTGATATGTTCAACCAAGGAGACCAACTCAAGGAGATGCCTTTAAATTAGTTCAGGAAATTTTATCCTAAATGTCATGAAGCCCCTTTAAGTTCCTGTGATATTTTCATATTTTATATAGCTACAACTGTTGCATAACAGAAAGGACCAATCATTTCCATAAAGCTTTCACATTATGGATAAAATAATCATTATGTCATATCAAATTGTAAATACAGAATGTTTTTAGTATCTCAGACCATCAGGCACCATTAGCCTTATAAAATAGGATGGATCAATAGTGACTCATAATATCACTCATATATTATAACATGAAGTTCTAAGCAAAACAAAGTGATATTCATAATCATTGTGGGTGAGACATCATGCAAGAGAATACCTGTTCATTACGAATGGCTTTAAATGAAAAATGTGTGTATCGACCGAGGATTGGGAGAGCACATGACAAAGCAATGAAGCAGGAAGACACGTATCAGACAGAGGAAGGAGAGTGAAGTGCAATCACAACCAACCAAATTTACTGCGCTAATAACACTGCTGCATGCTCTTCGGTTGTCTGGATACAAATTGGCTTAGATCTTTGCTTAATGCTTGGCAGTTATGGTGTAACACAGTTCAGATCTAGCACACTTGCGTCATCTAGTTCCTCATATTAGTTTAACAGCTCTTTGATTTATAATCATATGGCGTCCTGGAGGGCTGCATGCTTTGCTGATATTGTTAGCTGATGTAATTGTTTGGCCAATTGGCCCAGTGACCATTTTCTTCTGCCAGCCCACTATATTGAATTGCTTTGATAATTAAATGAGTTCAGCAAAAGACGTGAGTCATTTCCCAGAAACATGCATCATTTGAAAGATTTTATCTTGATTTTAGTTAAGATAAAACAAAATAAACAAATTAAAATCTTGTGGTAGGTAAAATAAACTTGTCCTTAATGTGAAAGACTCTTAAAGAGAGAGGAAAAGGGTTTGGGCGTGTCAGTAAGTCAGAGCCGAAGCATCATACAGTAGTAATATACTGTGATTTAAGGGAGCATCTGTTGCAGCGTGCCATAATAAATAATAAAGGCGGATGACGTAAGCCAGCTACAGTGATTCAGTCACCATGTGAGACAACCCAGTGAGAGACGCATGGTGTTTTGCCTAGCCATATTGGATTTAATATTAGAACAGCAGTCACAAAAAAGCTGCACAAAAATAAGTTCATGTATCCTTTTGTACTCATTTTAATGGATAGCATTTGAGAGGAATAAACTCTGTATGCTTGTCATGCGGTATTCTTTACTCCTTGTGAAATTACACTATGAATTGAAATGAAAGTTGTTCATTCATGCTTCTGTGGGAGAAGGTGAACACACAATACTCTTGCTATTTACGGAGTTATAATCTTGGGAATGGTTTCGAGGAAATTGGGAAAACTAGAGGCTGAGCACAAACTACCTAATATCTAAAGTAGAAAAAGTGGGAGCTCAGTGGTTAAGATATTGGATTACTGACCAGAAGGTCATGCTGTCAAATCCCACCAGTGCCAGGTCCTTGAGCAAGGCCCTTAACCCTCAACTGCTCAGTTGTGTAACTGAGAAAAAATGAATTAAGATGCTTTGGACAAGGGCATCTACCCAGTGCTGTAAAATGTATCTGATGCTAATCAAATTCAACAAAACAACCAGGAAATTCATCATTTCCCTCTAAATTTGACTAAAGTTACACTAGAATTGTTCTCCACTGAGCATCAATCAATGAGCTCCATCTTATTGCGTAACATGAGCATTGTGCTTGTACAATCAGAATGTTCTTTCCTCCTGATGTGGTGGATTACCACATGAGTGGGCTGTTTAATATGAAATTGTGAAAATATTGTTAGCACAGCTCCATTTGAATGCAGCAATAATTACAAAGTCTTTGTGGTCAAGCACACTTCACATAATTGTTTGCCTGAGCTATGCAGGCTTTCTGACATTTTCCCCTTTTGTAAAATTGATTAGAGCTGCAAGTGTCTGTGACCTCAAGTCAAGTCAAGAAGCTTTTATTGTCATTTGAACCATATACATCTAGTGCAGTACACAGAGAAATGAAACAATGCTCCTCCAGGATCATGGTGCTACATAAAACACAGAACCACAGGAGAAAACACAGAACTAAATACACTGCATAGTGCTACATAAAATGTACATGTGCGAATGTGTGCAGTACAAAACAATAGACAAGGGACAGTGCAGGCTGACCAGTACACAGTTTTGTAATAAATAAAGTGCAAGAGTAAAATGCTGTGGATGTAAACATAGACAGCTAGCAGCAAACAGGTTCATCTACCAGTACAGGATTCAATAACCACAGTGACACAGCAATGCAGTTCAAATATCAATAGACAACAATAGGAAGAGAAACAAGTTAGTACTGATGATCCATGTTAATACAACACGCACAGTTAGAGTTTACAGTTCAAATACAGCCATAGTTTTAATATTTCAACTGATTTGATCAGGGTGATGCTTCTAAACTCTCTTAGTCAGTGTCTTGTTATTTGGAGTGTAGCTTGAGACTGCTAGCCTAATGCAGTCACTCAGGTGGTGCTAGTTATAAAGCATT
Source organism: Hemibagrus guttatus (assembly GCA_033459395.1). NCBI lineage: Eukaryota > Metazoa > Chordata > Actinopteri > Siluriformes > Bagridae > Hemibagrus > Hemibagrus guttatus. The sequence continues at coordinate 7,031,827 of JAUCMX010000019.1, forward strand.
TGTAAATGTCCTTAGAAAACAACTCGTTTTTTCATTACCGTTATTGGACCAAATGGCATACTGTTAATTGTTGTTTTTTTATGTTTCGTTCTTTGTTTGTAAAAATTAACCATCAGTGAAAGGGCTTCTTCTGTTTTGTCAGGAGTGGATTTTGTGGAAAAAGTAATTGCTGGGGTTTTAAAATCATTTTTAACTTCTTTTTTTTTTTTCTTTGCTCTTCAATGAGTCTTTAAAATCTCATGGTAAGTGGTGTGATGGTGCCTCTAATTACCCCTTTTTGGCAATGCTAAAGCCTGGTGCAAAAGCAAGCAGACAGTCTTTTCCCATTAGACAGTAAAATGGTAGATTTTCACCATCTTTAGTTGCTCAGGAATGTTCTCCTGAAGAGAGTTTGCACATTAACAGTGCATAAATGGAGATAATGTTCATTAGCTAAGCAGCTTCACAGCAGTTTGATGTGACAAGTTACCTGCAAAGCTAATTTCCTAGCTGTACTTTGTGATAATTAATGTTTTTTCTGGGCTACTCCCTGCCCTTACAGTTTCACCGGCAATTAATTATATAGTGATATTTAAAACTAGCTAATCAAATGTATTGCAATCATTGTCAGTACATGGATGATCTATTAACATGTCTCAGCAATTGACCACTAGATCTCAGTCATCAGTTGGATGAGCACTAATTAAAGAAGGAAGAATTTTCAACCATTTAATAGTGAAAACATCCTTTCGTCCACAATGACAGAAAGATATAGAGCAGGTCAGGAATGTCAAGTATCAAAATGATTTCTGAAGTTCCACTTGAAGCGAAGACTTCAAGAGGTCAAGGATTTATATTGACCGAAAGCACATAAAGCTACTGTGTCTTATAGACTGCTGATACTGTTCATGTTAAATTCAATTAAATTATTTTACTATTTTATTCTGGCACATTTAACAAAGCAGCTTTACAGAAATATTTACCTCTTTAAATATCCACCTAAATGGATATGCTATATAGTGACGGGAATCAGGAGGCAGGATTGAGGATGTAAGTCTTTCCGTTTGCTGCTCTGAACAAATAAATCATTAGTGTCCTAAACAAACAAGTGAAGGTGAAGTGAACCAAATGATATAAGGTTTAGCCTATGGAGCCAGCACCTGTTTCCAAGAGTAAATAACTAATCCTCAGTAGGGAAGCTACTTGGAAGGTCATTGTCTTATTTTAAGCTGTAATGTGCAGGTAAATGCACACTTTAACACCTTAAGCACCATTTCCTCCTCCCCTGCCTATCCCCTTCCTCATGTAGAGCTTGTGTTTTGCATTGAAATCTCTCCTGTCATTGTGTAAAATGCTGTATTATATTCTCCAGACTGTCTGTGGGTGATTGGATCACTGTCTGAGCCAAGGCTTAAGTGCTCAGGGCTCAGGCCTGCAGCTGGTAGGTGAAGGTGCTTGATTTCCCCCTCACTCTAGTCCAAAGAAGCAACCGATGCATTCTTATTTACAATATTTTGCCTGTATTTGAAATGCCTCATTGGTAATTATCTTAGATGAGCACCAAAGTAAAACAATGGCACCTAAACAGTTTACCAGAAAGCAGCTGGATGGATGAGAAAGACACTGACAGAGGACAAACAAATCAGCAGCAGTACATCCTGTTCACCTGTAATCTACACTTGAAAATAATACTGAATTATTTTTGCATTTTATATATAATGGTGGCTGCATTTAGCTAGTTGGGTTAGGGAGCTGGGTTGATGTGACTCAAATTTGCTTGACCTGAAAGAGAACAGGGATGTTTCATCAAGATTCATTTTTCCAGAAGTGTCCACTGCACTTGTTGAGATGATGCTTGAACCAAAATTAAGGTAAAAAAAAAAATCAGATGCAACTCCATGAAATGTAAGTTCTGGTTTAACTCAATTTGTAATTTGATAAGAAAATTTATCTTTCTGTAATATCTAATCAAAATTATGCAAGCAATTTTTTAATACGTAGTTTAGCTTGATAGCCAGTGTTAGCCTGCCAACAAAACATATATATTTTGTACGTTTATATATAATATATATAATATATATTTATTAAATATAAATATATTTATATATATATATATATATATATATATATATATATATATATATATATATATATATATTTTTTTTTTTATTTATTTATTTTTTTTATTTATTTATTTTTTTTAAATATGAATGTTACAATTTCAAAAATATTCTTAGGTATGTTTAACATGTATGTTTAACAGGTATGTTTAACATGTTTAATTATGTTACTATAAAGTCTCCTAGTCTAAATTATTTAACCATTTCTCAGTAATATCTTAGATATACAGGAGTCAACTTTATGCTAATCCTGTTTCGATAGCCATTCCTCATAATGATTATCAACCCAGTTTGGGAGTCCAGCAATTTATCCATTTTACCCAGCATGCAACGTCAACATACTAAATCTACCTTGCTGGGTTAAAACATCCCATACTGGGTTGGTCTATATTTGTCCCAGTGCTGGGCTTTAAAATGAACCTAAATTGGGCTATTTTGAGCCCATAGTATAGATTCTTGCCCTGCATCTAAAATGGCAATTCCATCCACACTACATGGTGCGTGGTCTGACATTGGTGCAATGCATGGTGGGATTTCATGGCAGTCTTGTTCTTCAGTATGTTCTTCCTTATGTTTTCAGAAATGTTTTACGAAAACTAGTGCACTATATGATGAATAGGCTGTGTTTCAATATTGATACTAAATAAATAAATAAAAATTTTAAATAGGTTACAGACTGAATTTTCAGTTTAAACAGTAGTTTGAGTGGAAGAGGTGGCCAGCACTAAGTCCCTGAGGGGGAAAATAGTTTTTGTGTTTTTAGGAAGTGAGGACTAAATCAGTCTAAAGGCAGTAAAGTGAAGGATTTTCTCTGCTCTTGAGGCTTCAGTCGACGTCTTGGGATCTGTTGTAGATATAAACAGTGCAGTTTACATAGGTCTTTTTTGTACTGCCTGACAGTTGATTTGTGTGCCACACTTCAGAGGTGCTCTAGCCTTTTAATAAACTGGATCCTGAGCCCACCTAGTATTATGGCAAGTGTAAAAATATAGAACATATATATCTTGTGCCTGGCAGAGATTTCCCACATGGCATCCATCTTTCCCAGTGAGGTCACTTTTCAGTGCTTTGGCTTAGTTGTGGAACAGCCTTTCAGAAAATGCCTTCAGAGTGGCCATGTATATTGTGCGACATCTTTATTTTTGCCCTGGTGTGTATTCTGGAAGAAACTTGTTATTTATTTAGTTATTTATTTATCTAATTCATTTATTTATTTCTGCTGTGGTGGCACCAAGATCCACTTGTGCGTGCTTGCTAGAAAGGCTGGTCTAATTTTCATAATGCCACACAGTGACAGAGCCTGCTGGCTATCACTGTGCAGATGCTCTATTGGGTGGGGGGGTTAAGAAGGTGGCTGCATTGATTTCCTTCTGGATGCTGAACTGAGCTCCATTCCCACATAGCAACAGAGTTGCTCACACACCAACCTCCACACTTACCTGATGCTAATCTCCTTAATTGAGTGAGCCAGCTACAGTGTAAAGGGAATGAGAGGAGAGGGGAGAGGAGTGGTGCTGAATTGATTAGGGCTGTGAAGATTATGGTGCTTTCTCTATTTACCTGAAGCCAGATTTCTCTTGTCTGCTGCTTTGCTTTTTGTCTGATAAAGATCATCCTTCTCTTTCGAAGAGCATTGTTTTTCCTAATTCGAATTATTGAGTTTGTGGTTTCATGTTGTTGCTGATTATCCCTAGAGAAACTCCCTTGTACTGTTTACTGCATTGCTTAGAACTGCACTCATTAAATCGATACACTCTGACTGTTGACACAGGGACAAAAACCTATGTAATAACATCCCACTATTATATTATTATGACTAGACCAGTGATAACTTATCAAGTCAATATTTATTTCTTTGCTTATTTTCATAAGGTTGGTAAATGAAGACTGTTTGTGACCTTTCCCTGTGCCTGTGGTCTATTCCTAATGAGCTAAATTGACAAACCACATTAATAGGTTTGTCTGGTGAATGGCCTTCTCCACAGTGGTTGGTCTTGGCTGTCGTTCAGAGGGTCCTCCATTATCCGAGTCCAGCCTTATTGCACTGGCAGCCCCCTGTGAGAGGACTGCATGCGGTTCAAGTAGAGAGTGTGAGGACTCTGTAATTAGAATCTCTGCATCATAGATGTCACCTCTCTGGGAAAACACAAGCAGTAAGTGCAACTCACTGCAAAGAGGCAGGGGGTGAAGAATAAGAAAAAAGTAAGAAAAAAGGCAAACTAAGTTTCACAGAAGCCTGACTGACTTCAATCTCCTGCTGTAGAGAACGTTTGAGCAAGATAAACATCCCTCCCTGAGCGCAAGACACAAACATTACTTTTATGCCACTCGTCACATTTCATCTTTGCTAACACACACACACACGCATGCTCACACGTTCTTCAACTCACTTTGGGGGAAAAAGAGAGACCACACAGAGACCAAACTAGAGAAGAAAAAATGTGTGCTCTGCACATAATCAGATATTTACCATGCTGCACCAGTAGCAGTTAATAGAAGAATCCCAGATATGACACCAGTTGAACTACCAGTTCACGTTCACCAGTCTGAACTACACTCACATCTATCTGGAGATGTCAGATGCCCTCCATTCTCATGTGATCTTGACTACTCTAGTAATTACTCTAGTAATTCAGTAAAACTGCTAATTTTTGCAAAGACTACATCCTCCACAATGAGGATCCTGAAGGATATGTCTCTATAGGAGCCAAAATGTATGAATCTGAAACTTTATTGTCTTTTCTGAGAGATTAATATTTCATATTCTACTAATTGCTTAAATGTGTATCATGTCCAATTCGGTAGCATAATGTAAGACAATTCACAAATGCAAAAGTTAATATTATTGTTCTATTAAATTGTCTGAAAGTGCTGCATAATAAGCTTTTTGGATACACACACTTCCAGATTCCATGTTTTTAGCACCTGGAGTTTCTTATAGATTACAAAAAATTGATGTTGTTAAATTAAATTAAATAAGGAAGCCAAAATCAATGTAGAGCTTATTAAATTCTTTCATATCCTCACAGAGCTCTGAATAAGGGCTTTATTATAAGCAGGTGAAGTTGGAGAGTAAACCTCTAAAGCCTATAGATTAAAGAATTTTGGACATTGCTAATGTTAACTGTAAAATATAAATGCGTGGTGTACAACAAGTGTCTAATTAGAGTGCTAAAGATTTTGGCCTTTTCCATTAACCAATGCCAAATGAGCCAAACTCATGGCAATGTGGCAAAATCTTTCACTTCTTAACTGTCATTGTTTCCAACAGTAGAACAGTGGCTTTGGAAAATGATATTGGAGTGCAGTAAGAATTGGCCATTACTGTACATTTAGGGAAAACCCTACAGATTTCTCTCTATGCAGATGTGTGACCTATGCAGGATTTAGGGCTTAAATGTTATCTCTTAGGAATTGACCACAGAATTAATTTGCCAGAGTTTTCTAAAGGGACAAACCTTGATTTAACCTTTCAAATTATACTCTGCATAAAACGGTCAGAATATAGAAAACAGCAGGAGTGGAATTCAATTTTCCAAACGTTTGTCCTGCTTCTGTAAAGAATTTACTATTATTAAATGTAGACCATTGTTACTATGATTTGCACTTATACTTGACCTACTTGACCTCAATGTCCATATGGTGGTTGTTCAGTACCCATCATTTGTTCCTTACTACTTTTCAGTGCTTAGGATTGAAGCTACCTCTTCAAAATCCCTTCAGAAGGTTTCTTCATGGTCTTGTAGTGGTGCACGGCTGAATAAATGGCAGAGAAAGGGATGAAAACAAAGAGCTCCTGGCCTAGGAAATGAGATCTCCTCTCCAACTCAGATTGGAAGTGCTGGAGGTCTGAAACCTGATAGCAAGGTCATCTGCACATCAGCAGCTCTGAGTGTGTACGAATCTGGCTGTAAATGGTTGCCCAAGGTCGAACACTCTCAACTGTCATACTTCACTGTCAACACTGCCATTATACCCAGGGACTACCCTGCGAGAGTGAGAGGAAATATAGATGTCTAATCGAAGAAGGTCAGAGCTGTCACTAAGTGGAGGCTCTGCTGGCTGTCATGCAGACTACCCTCTGTTTGAGAGATGAATGGGAATGACAGCCACAATCACGCATGAACCTCCCCCTGTGGCCTGTTTTTGTGTTATATATATATAGACCGGATTCAAGAAGATAGCATGAATCTCAGCGAGTGTGTGTCTAAAAATATTTGTATATAACATTTGTGTGAAGGTCTTGGACAATATGTTTACTTTTAAACAGAAATGTCAAAAAATATATATAGAACATGTAGAACAAGGGAGTCATTCATCCTCAGTTAATGCTTTATCCTGGGCAGCCTATATCTGGAACACATGAGGAGGAAATATGCAGTACAACACACATTCATAAACTCATTTTGACCTATGATCAATATTCTGTACCCAATACACCTACAGTATATTTGTTTTTGGTAGTTATGAGAAAACTGATGGAAACCTCATGTGGACATGTGGGAGAACATCATTGTGAAACACATCACAGACTTGTGTATTGATATTTATTTTTCTTTTCAACAAATGTGCTACACTATGTGTAAAATACACCCCCACAGTCTGTCTGTATGTATGTTGTATCTGTACTGAGCCATTGAGGGTTAAGAGCCTTGTTCATGGGCCTAGCAGTGCCAAATTAGCAACCCTGGGATTTAAACCCACAATCTTCCAATCAGTAGTCCAACATCTTAGCTACTCTGTGTGCGTGCGTGTGTGGGGCAGTCAGTTATTTAAGTTTAAAAAGAGATGTCTCATCCCCAAACAAGAATCAAGACTTGAGAAATATTCTGTCTCCTGTTGTAACCTGTGGAGTTTCTGTTTGCCTTTTTCTATTAGCGTGGAATGTCTTTTACGATCAGTGTATTGCACCGAGAGATGAAGGAGAGCTCTGTGAGTCATGCATGCATAGTGACACAGTAGACTTGTGTGTGGGTGGCTGTCACAGATAGAGGGAGGGAGGAAGAGAGGAAGGCTTCCCCTATAACTTACAACAATAACAAATAGAGAGAGAGAGAGAGACAGACAGTCAGACAGACAGAGAGAGAGAGAGAACAAACAACAAGAAGATATCAAAGTCCTATTCATCTTTAGTCACGGGAGATGACAGCTGTGAGCAGAAACACACCTGCAGATGGAGAGTCTGCTTAGGGGCTGTAGGCGAGGTTGAAGGCAGGTGCGTCGGAGATGATGGGGTAGTGGGTGGAGTTAACAGGCTGGGTAACAAATGTGAAATCTATTCATATATATTAGTGCCATTATAGAGACTGCAGTGGAAAAGGCACTCCTCAGGCATGCCAGTCTGTTCTCAAAAGGCCTGGGAACCACAGAAAGTGTGAAATACTATTCATCTATTCAAATCAGCAGATTACAGTACATAAAAAAGTACAAAATGTTTTTATTCTTCCCAATTCCATTGTCTGTACCGCTTGTCCGATCTATCATCGGGTCACGGGGCGCCTGTGCTCAGGCATCTCAGGCGTCATCGGGCATCAAGGTAGGATACACCCTGGATGGAGTGCCAACCCATCACAGGGAATATTCACTCACGCAATCACACACTAGCAATTTAGAGACTCCAATCAGCCTACAATCATATCTTTGGACTGTGGGAGGAAACCCACCAAGCACGGGAAGAACATGCAAACTCCACACACACAGTGAGCAGGAGCAAGACTCGAACCCAGGACGTGTGAGGTGAACGTGCTAACCACTAAACCACCGTGCCGCCTATTAAATGTTTTAATACTTGAAATTCAAATTCAAATCATATTTCAATTTTATTTGTCACATACAAAATCATACACAGTACATGTAGTGAAATGCTTTTTCCGACTGTCCTTGTTGCAAGAGAGGAACGTAAAAAGGATATAAATAAAATAGATATTTAAGAAGATAGAAATATAAAAAAAACTATAAAAATAATAAAATAGAAAAAATAGAAAAATGTTTGAAAGAAAAAATATGATAAAATATGAAAATCCAATAGGATGTGAGATATGCATATAAGATATGCATATATATACACACATACATACACACACATACATACAGTGGACTGTTTGAAGCACGTAGGGATCATAGACTGTTCCAGGGAGAGGTTGAATATTTCAGTGAACACAGGTGCAAGCTGGTCGGCACAGGCCTTCAGGACCCGACCCGTGATGCCGTCTGGTCCTGCTGCCTTCCTGGTATTCACTCTCTTGAATGCCATTTCTCACGTCGTGCTCTGACATGAAGAACACATTCTCCTCTCCGGCATTCTCTGCTGCCTATAGCGCTGTTAGCACTGCTAACAACGTTAGCACTGTGAGCTTCAGCCTCAAACCAAGCGTAAAAGGTGTTTAGCTTGTCTGCCAGAGAAGCATCCACATTCACCATTCTAGAAGATGGTGTTCTGTAGTCCATTACTGTTCTTGGTCCCTGCCACAGACTTCTAGAGCCACTTTGATGAAATTGTGAATGTAAATAAATGACAATATTAATGTCAACATTGTTATTTTGGTGAATCACTATAACAATATTAATCAAATTTTACATTCTCAAATATTACTAATTACAGCATTCATCATATAACCCTAACCCTGCAGTATACATTACAGTATAGTTTGGAATTCATGTGTCTAATCTTTCATTATAACAGTATTAATGCACTTATTTTCTGTGACACTATAATAATTTATTGGACCTGAAAGGCACAAATTAAAGCATGAGCATCAGTTTAAAAAGGTTTGCCTCAGAGAAATCACGTTAGCTGACACTTTCATATATATGGCAGAGGGCAGATGGTGCTTTCTTTCAAGTCTGTTACCCTGCCCTGTAATGCAGGCCACAAAAATATGTGATTGGCCAGCTTCACACCTCTCAGAGGAAGCATATGTTCAGTTTCACCTTTGTTGGTAGCTGCCATATGATGGGGAGCGCTGCTTTGTTGGGGAGACCCAATAAAACATTTCAGTGTACTGAAATTACTCTCTTGCTAAACTCCTCAGTGCTTCATCGGGGTCTTTAATATGCCACCAATAATATTGAACTTCCTCTGTAATGCAATTCTAGACCTAATGTACTGGAGCTAATAAATACAGTGAACAGAGTAGATAATATAGATTACAACATATAACAAAAACATATATATTACATTGACTGAGTTTTAAAAAATGATGCATTGGTAGTTTATTCAGTTAAATTCAGTTATTGAAAATTCAAAGAAATAATTTGGAGGAGTTATGAATAAGCAACTGCATTTATTTGAGTTCCCTGTTCCCAATCGTTTAGAATATGAATATAACCTTTCCTTGACCTTTATTGTCACAAGAAAGTGAATGTGCTTATGTGACAGCAATTTGCTTTTAGTATTTTACATCATAAGGGAAAATGAGGTTAATGTTAAAGTAATCAACTTTAATAACAAAAGACATCTAAACTCCGGGTCATCTCATCTGTTCCACAATTCGAGAACATGAGGAAATGTGTGAATGCTATAAGCCATGTAACCAAGCAGATGTTGTCATGTTTGCCTTGTGCTAACCTTGGAGAAATTTGCAATTTAATGCTGTGAACTAGCACAGTGTTGTGTTTGCAGTAAACTTGTTTGGGCTCTGCAGTGCTGTACCACACTCTCTGTGGATCATGCCACATTGCACCATTTGTCAAAGCTGTCACAGCAAGCACACCTCAGCAAACAGGGAAAATGCAGTCTCTCCATATTACCATCTATCAGCTGAGCTAACAGCAGTCATAGAGGAGAGCACAAGGTTAATGAAGAGAAAGATTATTGAATGAGACTGCTGATTCTCTAATTAGTTATAGTTTACCCCATAGTTGATATACAATTAGGGCAAGCAACAGGCAATGCAGTCACCTTGGAAAAATCTGGAATGCTCCATGTGTATTAAGATTTAGAAGTGATTTAACACAACTTATTTAGTCTATATGAGATGATCATAGATCAAGATGATTATTTCATAGAGACTGCAATAATAATCAGCCATATGCCTTATTATTTAGTGACTAATGACAGAGTGTGCGCCTTATCTTGGCTTTTTTTTAATATAATAAATGCCTGCAGAGCTTTCTATTTCACTGTGGTTATGTGACAGATGCATTAATCAGGAAGTGCACTGCAGGCTTTGTGTTCTGTCTTTGAAGCTAAAGAGATAAAAATCTCCATTAATGGTGAGACTTTCTTGTATTAGAGATTAAGCAACTGATGCTACAGTGCTGTCGTCTTTTGACCAGCCTTACTGTCTTCAAAAGAAACAGTGCAGTTTAATTTGTATTGGATAACAGGGGCACTACTGTGAAAGCAGGCAGCTGAACGAGGGTGATACCACAAGAACTGACAGTTCTATTAGCTTACTGTATGTTGCATAAGTGTGCAGTGGGAAAGTCCAGTATAAGGTAGCAGAAATAAGTAGAATCAATGATGCATTTAAACCTGAAACCTGAATTTGATATGGACAGGTGAATACATGACATTTTTATTTAAGAGGACTGTTGCTAGGCACCTTGGCCTACACGAAGAGCATAAAAGCTAGCAAATGAATGAGGATAGCTAGCATTTAGCTTTTTCCCCCATTAATACCAATCCACCAGAAATGACATTTTCCTCTGGTAAATGACTAAAGAATCACTGCAAACTAAAATTACGCACATCACACATCAGCCATATTGCTTTTCCCCAGTGTTCCCATGTGTTTTTCTATTTACATGTCAAAATTTGCCTCACAATGTGAGAAAATGTCAATTTCCACGGTCATAAAAACCACAAGCTATGGAATCTTCCTCATATCACCTCATTTCAATGGTCCATCAGTATAGAGTGTTCCACATATCAGCACTACTGTTGTGCTTTTCACATTATTTTAGCTGATGGGCTGTCATGAAAGCAATTTAAAATCAATTTCAGTTTAAAATGGTTGCTTACGCTACTGATTATGAGTGAGAGTTTTTATGCTGACAGGCAGTATGAGTGAATTTCAATTCAGGCAGTATATACAACTAGGCAGTATTATAATGCCTATAAGCATTATTTTACCCGACATAGTAGTGTGAACTTGTACTAACATTTTATGAGATCATATGAGATGCCATTTAATCTAGCCATGGGGGTCACAGTCCAGTGACTTCTGTGCCGGTCCCAAGCCCGGATAAATAGAGAGGGTTGCGTCAGGAAGGGCATCCGGCGTAAAACATTGCCAAATTTAACCATGCGAATCGTCAGTACGAATTTCATACCGGATCGGTCGAGGCCCGGGTTAACAACGACCGCCATCGGCGCCGTTGACCTACAGGGCGCCGGTGGAAATTGGGCTACTGTTGGTCGAAGAAGTAGAGGAGGGAGGAGAGTGCGCAGACAGAGAGAGAAGAGGAAAGGTAAGAGTGTAGGACTGAGAATAGGAACTCTGAATGTTGGTACTATGACAGGGAAAGGTAGAGAGCTGGCTGATGTGATGGAGAGAAGGAAGGTGGATATACTGTGTGTACAGGAGACCAGGTGGAAGGGTAGCAAGGCTCGTAGTATAGGAGCAGGATTCAAGCTGTTTTATTATGGTGTGGATAGTAAGAGAAATGGGGTAGGTGTGGTCCTGAAGGAGGAGTTTGTGAGGAATGTCCTGGAGGTGAAGAGAGTGTCAGACAGGGTGATGAGTCTGAAGTTAGAGATTGAAGGGGTGATGTTGAATGTTGTTAGTGGTTATGCCCCACAGGTAGGTTGTGAGTTGGAGGAGAAAGAGAGATTCTGGAGTGAATTAGATGAGGTGATGGAGAGTATTCCCACGGGTGAGAGAGTGGTGATAGGAGCGGATTTTAATGGACATGTTGGTGAGGGGAACACAGGTGATGAGGAGGTGATGGGCAAGTTTGGAGTTAAGGAAAGGAACCTTGAAGGACAGATGGTAGTGGACTTTGCTAAGAGGATGGACATGGGTGTGGTTAACACTTATTTTCAGAAGAGGGAGGAGCATAGAGTGACTTACAAGAGTGGAGGTAGGAGCACACAGGTAGACTACATTCTATGTAGAAGAGGCAATCTGAAAGAGATTAGTGACTGTAAAGTGGTAGTGGGAGAGAGTGTAGCCAGACAGCATAGGATGGTGGTGTGTAGGATGACTTTGATGGTCTGTAAGAAGAAGAGGTCAGAGATAGAGAAGAAAACCAAGTGGTGGAAGCTGAAAAAGGAGGAATGTTGTGAGGAATTTAGACAGAAGTTGAGGCAGGCTCTGGGTGGTCAGGTAGTGCTGCCAGATGACTGGGAAACTACAGCAGAAGTGATCAGGGAGACAGGGAGAAAGGTGCTGGGTGTGTCATCTGGAAGGAGGAAAGAAGATAAGGAGACTTGGTGGTGGAATGAGGAAGTTCAGGATAGTATCCAGAGAAAGAGGTTAGCCAAGAAGAAGTGGGACATGGACAGGACTGAAGAGAATAGACAGGAATACAAGGAGTTACAGCGCAGAGTGAAGAGGGAGGTGTCTAAGGCCAAGCAGAAGGCATATGACGAGTTGTACACTAGGTTAGACACTAGAGAAGGAGAGAAGGATTTGTACAGGTTAGCTAGGCAGAGGGATCGAGATGGGAAGGATGTGCAGCAAGTTAGAGTTATTAAGGATAGAGATGGAAGGGTGCTCACAAGTGAGGAGAGTGTACAGAGGAGATGGAAGGAGTACTTTGAGGAGCTGATGAATGAGGAAAATGAGAGGGAAAAAAGAGTAGAAGGGGTGAACTCTGTGGAACAGAAAGTAGATAAGATTAGAAAGGATGAAGTCAGGAAGGCTTTGAAGAGGATGAAAAGTGGGAAGGCAGTTGGTCCTGATGACATTCCGGTGGAGGTCTGGAAGTGTCTGGGAGAGGCAGCAGTGGAATTTTTAGCTAGTTTGTTCAACAGGGTTTTAGAGAGTGAGAGGATGCCTGAGGAATGGAGAAGAAGTGTGTTAGTGCCGATCTTTAAGAATAAGGGTGACGTGCAGAGTTGCAGTAACTATAGGGGGATAAAGTTGATGAGCCATACAATGAAGGTATGGGAAAGAGTAGTGGAAGCTAGGTTAAGGAAGGTAGTGGAAATTTGTGAGCAGCAGTATGGCTTCATGCCCAGAAAGAGCACAACAGATGCAATTTTTGCTCTGAGGATTTTGATGGAGAAGTATAGGGATGGTCAGAAGGAGTTGCACTGTGTGTTTGTAGACTTGGAGAAAGCGTATGACAGGGTGCCAAGAGAAGAGCTGTGGTACTGTATGAGGAAGTCAGGAGTAGCGGAGAAGTATGTCAGAGTGGTGCAGGACATGTATGAGAGGAGCAGGACAGTGGTGAGGTGTGCTGTAGGTCAGACAGAGGAGTTCAATGTGGAGGTGGGACTGCATCAGGGATCGGCTCTGAGCCCCTTCCTGTTTGCTATAGTGATGGACCAGTTGTCAGAGGAGGTCAGACAGGAGTCTCCTTGGACAATGATGTTTGCAGATGACATTGTGATCTGTAGTGAGAGCAGGGAGCAGGTGGAGGAAAACCTGGAGAGGTGGAGGTTTGCACTGGAGAGAAGAGGAATGAAGGTCAGTCGTAGTAAGACTGAGTACATGTGTGTGAATGAAAGGGAGGGAAGTGGAACAGTAAGGTTACAGGGTGAAGAGGTGAAGAAGGTACAGGAGTTTAAGTACTTGGGGTCAACAGTCCAGAGTAATGGAGAGTGTGGGAAAGAGGTAAAGAAGCGAGTGCAGGCAGGTTGGAATGGGTGGAGAAAGGTGTCGGGAGTTCTGTGTGATCAGAAAATATCAGCGAGAATCAAGGGGAAGGTGTACAGGACAGTGGTGAGACCGGCCATGCTGTATGGTTTAGAGACAGTGTCACTGAGGAAGAGACAGGAGTCAGAGCTCGAGGTAGCAGAGCTGAAGATGTTGAGGTTCTCTTTGGGAGTGACAAGATTGGACAGAATTAGGAATGAGTACATCAGAGGGACAGCTCATGTTGGACGTTTGGGGGACAAAGTTAGGGAGGCCAGATTAAGATGGTTTGGACATGTTCAGAGGAGGGACAGTGAGTATATTGGTAGGAGAATGTTGGACATGGGGCTGCCAGGCAGGAGGCAAAGAGGAAGGCCAAAGAGGAGGTATATGGATGGAATTAATGAGGATATAAAGCTAGTGGGTGCAAGGGTTGAGGATGCAGAAGATAGGGATAGGTGGAGAGAGATGATTCGCTGTGGCGACCCCTGAAGGGAAAAGCCGAAAGAAGAAGAAGAAGATATGAGATGCCATTTCCTGATGTCCAACACTTGCTGTTCTTCTGAGTTGCTGAATGTCCAGTACTGGTGTCCATATGTGAATTGACTGGTTTCACTATTTTATTGCTGAAAAAAATTAATGCCATAATCTAGTAATGCTTTCTAATCGTTTTTCTAGTGTATGTTATTAAATTAATGATTAGAAATGATCTGAATATGTAAAATAATTATACTTTTAATAATTAATGTTTATGCACAGTACTTTGTTGGATTTGGCTGAATGATATTCCACTATATCTACTTGTATACCACAGTAATGCTAAATTCTCAAATCTAATTGGTCAGATGGTATTATTCAAAAATAACAAATATTATTAACATATATAATATTATTAACAAACAAAAGCTCAATATAGTAAAGATTTCTGTAAGAATTTACACTGACCAGGCATAACATTGACCAACATGCCTAATATTTTGTTGTTCCACTTTTGCTGCCAAAACAGCCCTGACCTGTCGAGGCATGGACTCCACTAGATCCCTGAAGGTGTGCTATGGTATCTGGCACCAAGATGTTAGCAGCAGATCTTTTAAGTCCTGTAAGTTGTGAGGTGGGGCCTCCATGGATCAGACTTGTTTGTCCAGCACATCCCACAGATGCTCGATTGGATTGAGATCTGTGGAATTTGGAGGCCAAGTCAACACCTCAAATTCATTGTTGTGCTCAACAAACCATTCCTGAACCATTTTTGCTTTGTGGCACTGTGCATTATCCTACTGAAAGGGGCGAGAGCCATCAGGGAATACCGTTTCCATGAAAGGGTGTACATGGTCTGCAACAATGCTTAGGTAGGTGGTACGTGTCAAAGTAACACCCACATGGATGGCAGGACCCAAAGTTTCCCAGCAGAACATTGCCCAAAGCATGGCACTGCCTCCGCCGGCTTACCTTCTTCCCATAGTGCATCCTGGTGCCATGTGTTCCCCTGGTAAGCAACGCACATGCACCCGGACATCCACATAATGTGAAAGAAAACGTGATTCATCAGACCAGGCCACCTTCTTCCATTGCTCCGTGGTCCTGTTCTGATGCACATGTGCCCATTGTTGCCGCTTTCGGTGATGCAAAGGGGTCAGCATGGGCACCCTGATTGGTCTGCGGCTATGCAGCCCCATCTGCAACCAACTGTGATGCACTGTGTATTCTGACACCTTTCTATCAGAACCAGCATTAACTTCTTCAGCAATTTGAGCAACAGTAGCTCATCTGTTGGATTGGACCACACGGTTCAGCCTTCACTCCCCACGTGCATCAGTGAGCCTTGGCCGCCCATGACCCTGTCACCGGTTCACCACTGTTCCTTCCTTGGACCACTTTTGATAGATACTGACCACTGCAGACCGGGAACACCCCACAAGAGCTGCAGTTTTGGAGATGCTCTGATCCAGTCGTTTCTAGCCATTTCAAATTCGTACGCTTTAAATTAGGGAATTCCTGCATTTCAGTTGCTTTCTTTCTTAATTCTAGCTATCTTTCTTTCTTTCTTTCTTTCTTTCTTTCTTTCTTTCTTTCTTTCTTTGTTTTGCATTTTTGTCTTATTTTGTCTTTATAAGGAATAAGAAAAAAGAGAGACTAGTAATGTGACAACTGTTTATAGCTGATTTAAACACTAAATGTAGCTATAAATGGTTGAAAGGTATAATGCGTGGTATGTTAATACATTTTCTACATAAAATGTAGTTGTTGGCACTTTGGAGAAACTTTAGTTTCCTATATCAGCACATCGCATGCTGTTGATTATTTTCCCAAACAGCATGCACAGTTCTGTCTTAGTCCATAATTATTGCAGGGGCACAGCTGAATCTACAGCAGCAAAGGGGAACTTTTATGATGTTTTAAACCACACTGCTTTATTCAGGGCTGTTTTTTGTGCTTTTGATGGAAGAAGACTGAAGCACCTTGACTCAATCAAGTACTACTTGAAAGGGCCTTTCTCTTCTGGTGTCCACTACTACCTCGGTGTGAACAAGTAGACATGTGCAGCTTCACATGGGATGAAGTGTATGTTAATGTTGGGTTATGTTTAAAACCTCCCACTGACCCTCATCTTCTCCACATTGGGTTCCTTTTTAATTGGCTGCTGCAGGTGTAATTCAGGTAGAATAAAAGACAGCATAAAATGTGTGTGAACAAATGGACAGAGTTATATATGCTGTGTTGTGTTGTAAGAAGACACTGCTAATATATGTGAAGCTGACTTGCCACTTATCCGAGCAAAGACATAAAATATTAAAGTGCTTGTCAACACAGAAACCATCTCATGGCTCCCTTGGGAGATACATGTCTGTTTCATAAAGCAGGGGCTCTGTACAACTGACCTGGAACAGAAACTCACAACTCAGAGCTTTAGAATAGCCGACTGCCGTGAATGCGAATGAGCTTCTGACATTGGCCGTGAAGCATTGTTACAGGATCTGTGAAAACTGCAGGCCTCTAAACCCCATAGTAGTGCTTTCATTTGGCTCCTGTTACACGTCTGCACCTCCTCTCTATATGCAGTCTAGCAGTGAAGCAGTTTAATGGTGTCACCCGGCAATCAAAGTCCTTTCTTAAGCTTATGTGCGGTTTCTAAGCCTTTCCTAATGGGCAATTATTGTACAGTCCACAAGCGCTCTTATGAAGTCACTTTGTCAGCAAGAGTGTATGAGGTGCATGAATAGCATTGCTTAGGTGTCGCATTTTACAAATCCGTTTAGATATTCAAAGTAAATGCATTTTTGTTAGAATGATCTAAATTACAAATTGGGAATTCCATTGTCCCCAAAATTTGCCGTTTGTGAACATGCCTACCTAGGCTGCTTCTGGGCAAAGCTCATTTCCATTGTAAACATTGAATATTAGTGCCGTTTCATATGACTACATCTGTGCTCTCTTCTTATCGTCATTTCCTAAGTAATTATATCATTTGTCTAGTCTGTGGAGTTGATTTAATGATGGGGAAATCCTTTGAATATGCATAGTAACTGAAGTGTGAGCTTATTAGCATTAGGATGTAAGCTAAAATGATACTTCATTTGCATTGGCTGATGGCTTTTGTGTCATTTTCCTGCTCAAGTCTTATACTGTGCAGTGTAGTGTAGCTGTGCTCAAGAACATAGACAGAAATTAAATCTGATTACGTCTGGTTGCATTAGCTACGGTAAGCATTTTCTCAACCTCACATTGTTGATGTGACTCGAACTTTAAGCAGGGAAGGTGGTATAACTGCCACTTACTGTTTTTATGGATGAATTATTGAGCAGTATTGCTGACTGTCCAAACTGTAAGACTTGGTGTGGGGAACTGGGGAGCAGGTTATCACTCATGATCCCTTTCGTAAACACACCAGTGCTGTCTACCTCAGATCTGCATTCAAACTGCAATCTGCTCATAATCTCTCTCTTTCTGTCTTTCTCTCTCTCTCTCTCTCTCTCTCTCTCTCTTTCTCTCTCCTGCAATAATCGATATTTGAATTTATTCATTCTAACTATATTGACCGGTTACAAAATTATTTTTCAAAGCATATTACAAAATCCATCAACAAAAGGGCTTTTGGAATCAATTAAATTATATCTTTGTTACCAATGCAGTACTCTGCAGATCTTTTATAAAAAAGAAAACATTTATATTTTACACATTTGTTGGCTTAGATGTTTATTTGATGACTTTTGCAAGATGTTAGATTTCCAAAATCTACAAAATGTTTTGAAAGAGGAGGTCAGTAAAGAAGAAATCATACTGTTTAATGGACCACATTCAGAGCAAAGGGGTGGGGGGGGCTGGGGTGTTTGGGGGGCTGGGGGGGGTGCTGTTTTTACCTGCTAAAACAGAAGCAAGTTGGAGTCAAATTCTCTAGAAGAACTGTAAAAGCATTTTTAATATTTAAGACTTTTTTACAGTACTTTATATGAGCAAATATGTAAGTCATGCTCCTAAAGGGAAATGGGTTTGCAATGGGTAGTCACTCCAGCACTACTGAATGAATACAGCTGTTTCTTTCTCCCTTATGGAGGTAAAAGACCCATCAGAGCATCCAGGACTTTTGCCAGCCCCTCCTATCGAAAGTCATCAGCACTAAATGACACATTACATGTGCAATTAGACAATGCCCTTGTTATCAGTCATATTAGCTAAGCACGCCTACCCAAATTACTCTCATTAGGAGAGAAGCACTCGGGCACGTTATTATCTGATGGGATGCAAGCTGCTTGACTGAGTGCTTGCTGTAGAGTTGGAAATAATGTCCAGATTTACTGTTAATGGGATGATGCATAGTGCTGCTTATAAGAAAACAAGGTGGAAAGTAGAGGGGTGTCACTTCAGTTTTTGATCTTTCAGCCCAATTAACATACAAAAGACCTAAATCTAGCTCAGAAATGTGTGTACTGGTTAAGGGAGATGTTTTTATCTTTTATTCAGCTTTTCTGTAGGAAACAAGGTCACCGTCATGTACACACTTCTTATCCTCTCCATAATCCCACTTTCCCCATTTCTTCCAAGCTTTGGAAAATATGTGTAGGCACTTAAAGTTTCCCTTTGTTTGGAGAAATTCATTTGATTAGATTTATTTCAGATTAATTACTATAAAACAAGATTTTGGTGGATGTACAGTTTTTTTAACTAGCCCAATTTGGCAATAAAACTGTGACCTGGACAACTGTGGTTATCTGTGCTATCCTCTGCTTCTCCCCCGAGCATAGGGCAGTGTGGTTCCCGTCTCAGTGGGCCTCTTTTAGCACTTGTCCTAGTTCCCATTTTTGACCACTAGGTGCATGGAGCTAAATGGGGCAGTGAGCACATCCACTGTAATTATGAAGTACAGCTTTAGCCACTGTGGCTCCTGTCACTCAAACTCTGCACTTTTGACAGAAAAAAAGCTTCTTTTCCATTACATTACAGGCTTTGTGGAACAAGAAGAAAGAGAAGAAAGCCTAATATCTCTAATTAAATTCTCTTGTTCAATTCCTCTGTGAGAGTTTTATACACTCTTTCTGTGAGCGGGATTGGTGGCCTGACAGACAGTGGTTCCAGATGTTGCCTCATTTTCATTCGTTGTATGCTCTGAGCAGATTTTTACTTGTGTTTCACCTCAATTAGAGGTGCTCTACTCTCCAGGGTCAATGTGTGCTCCAGGAGCCAGTGGGACTATGACTCAAAATTTATTCCAATCTCCCACTAAATCCTCCACCCTGCCTTTAGCTGCATATGAGGCCTGTCAAGCAGTGATAAGTGTGTGTGATGGTGCACAACCATGCACATCTGTTTCACTGCGACAGTTATATGCAGTCATGCTCATTGTGATATGCATATTTGTTTAGTGATATAAGTCTACCATATGCCTATGCACTGTTGCACACACTATCCTGACTGTAAACACGATTTTTCTTTTTACAATAATGCAATTTTGGCAGGCATGTTCCAAATACTCTCCAGCAGTCCTTGCTATTGGTTGTCTGTCAGGGGTAGAACAGCAGAAAACTTAATGGCACTATAAATTAAAGCTGAACAGTAGCCATAACTAAGATCAATGAGCGAGGCTGTGTGTGAGTGGGTAAGAGCGCAAGTGCATGAGCCCTGCCATTGTGCACTAATGCCTGACGGATTGAGGGGCCATGCTGTCTGTGGAAGGCGGCATTAGTTTTGCTGGCCTTGTTTGCTCACGTGAGACTCGTGAAATTAACAAAGCCAGCATCCTGACTTCTGCTATTACCTCATCACTCATCCACATCCTGTCAGTATCAGCCATGCTCAATATACTTCACTAACCGCTCCTTCAGCCCATTTATAATAGATATCTAAAGATAAAAATTGACAATATCACTATTCTAAAAAAACGTCTGTGTATGAAGTTTCTGCCACTCAAATGATAAGGATGTCACTCCTTCAGGCTTTCTGAACAATTTTGAAGGGCTCCGGGTTCTTTATCTCTCCTGCACTGCAGATCTGTCATGCAAATGAAAAATGGGGACGGATGAGGATATTTTGCTGGAGACAGCTTTTTTCCAGGACCCCACCATGACCCTTTTGTAAGTGCTGTCTAAGCTGTCTTGAGTTGTCAGGGTGACCGCTAAACTCACACACAAGTGCGCACTCATTTAGACAGGTAAATTAACACTTGGTTCCATAATGACATTTTCCCAGATGTCTTCTATCATTCAGAAGGGGCGCAAAGCAATTTTATCTCCAAATGAAGCCATTGGGTTTGAATAATGAAAATTATAATACAAGATGATGCTATCGAGACTCACAGGGACTCTGTGTTCAAATTATAGTTTTGATTCTCTTGTGTAGTGGAAATGGTGTTATAGCCATCACTCTTCTCTGGCTAGTATAACGATACAATAACTCAAACGCAAGAGGTATTTGACATCAAATAACTGATTTATATATTCCATGAGGGTTTGTTTGACTGCTGTGCTTTAATGCTAGTGTATTATACTGTATGTGGCTCAGATATGAACGTCAGATATGCTGATGGATGTTTAAAGGTCACGGCTCAGGGTTCCTTCTGATAGTCAGCGTAACAGGCAGACACTGTATCTGTCTGATGGCATTATTTACCTCCTTGGTTCTCTGAATGCAGGTGCACTACATATAGGCTCTGTAATCTCTCAGGCATGCTTCAGTCTCTGTGTTACTGCACACTGGGATCTGGGGGGATCAGTGTAAGAAGTGTATGTGGGTGCATCATCAGCCAGCCCCCATGCGGTAAGCCTCATCTGAGCATGAACAGCTTTCTTATTTTATTTTCTCCGCTTTGACTCCTTCTGTCTGAATTTCTATCTTCCCTCAGGGTGCAAAATGCATGCACTCTTTCACACACTTGTGAAATTTCCTCAGTTATATAACAGCATGGCAGAGGCATGTCTTGCAGAAACATACCAGGCATGAAGCATACAAATCCACATATACCCATTACAGCCTGTTCTGGAGAGGAAATGAAAGGTGCCTGACATGGGAAGACTCTGCTCTGTGTGTGTGTGTGTGTGTGTGTGTGTGTGTGTGTGTGTGTGTGTGTGTGTGTGTGTGTGTGTGTGTGTGTGTGTGTGTGTGTGTGTGTGTGTGTGGATAGTGTGGGTGTTTTGGGCTAAACATGAGGATAACCCTGACTACACCCTTGCAGGATATTGTTTTGGTTTAAGAAGTTTTCAACTAAAATCAAATACAGCCATCAACCTTCAGTGTCCCCTCCAAAGCCATACCACATATACCACTGCTGCTTTGGCTTATACTATTCATACTACTAATACTATCTACTACCAAAATAGCAACAGGGTATAGATTTCCATTGTACCAACGACGCCAATATGATTTACTGCTTGCATTGATTTACCGAGTACCAAATCAGAGGTTGGTGGTTTAGTGGTTAGCATGTTCGCCTCACACCTCCAGCATCCTTGGTTTGAATCCTGTTCCCGCTCAGTGTGTGTGGATGTTTGCGTGTTCTCCCTGTGCTTGGTGGGTTTCCTCCCACAGTCCAAAGACATGCTTCTAGGTTGATTGGAGTCTCTAAATTGCCCGTAGTGTGTGTGCCCTGCGATGGGTTGGCACTCCATCCAGGATGGGTGAGATATGCCTGAGATAGGCACAGGCTCCCTGTGACCCAATGATAGATTGGATAAGCAGTACAGACAATGGAAAATCAGAGGTTTATAATTTGTAGTGTCCCACAAGATAGACCTGTTATTTCATTTTTAAATTGAAAAGCCAGACTCCTGCCGAAGGTACCTACAGCTCCTTCTATAAATTTTCATTTATATTGCATTTATATATTCCTTATGTAATTTATTGTCTGTAATAAAAAGCTAATGAAGTCTGACAACTGTTAGAAGTGGCTGCTGTGACTATGCAAGGTATTATTGATATAAGTACAAAATAATACATGCAACATTAAGTAATATTGATTCATATTTTCTGTCAAAAGCATTTGTTTTTTAACTTCTTATGCCAATGTTACATAGCTAGTTCTGCTATGACTGTGTTTACAATGCAACTGCTCTGTTCCTTTCTCTTCTGCTCAGTATTGTGGGGATTTAACCTCTAAATGTCAACACACAGTAACCATGAAAATGTAATTCACTTCTCCCAAGTGAATCTCAGAGACAGTTACAGTGTGCTACTGTGTACTGCAAACTGGCTCTGATTGAAGTGTACAGAAAATAAGTATGGTATTTTGAATGCTGCCTCTTACTACTGACATGAAACATAAGTGACAGATAAATACAACAGTGTCTCCTAATTACAGGGTTTGTTGATACTTTGTTGATGTTCATCATTTGATGTTTTTCCAGGCTGGAGGAGTCAAAAAAAAACCTATAAGAGTTTTTAACAGCTATTTTTATTTAGGGCTATTTAATGTGAATGGAGGCCAAGTATTCCAAAAATGACCTTCAACTTAAAAAAAAAACAACAACAAAAAACCCACCAGATCATTCATTCATTCATTCATTCATTCATTGTCTACCGCTTATCCGATCTATTCGCGGGTCACGGGGAGCCTGTACCTATATCAGGCGTCATTGGGCATCAAGGCCCACCAGATCATTTATGATCCAAGTTGTTTCTTTATTTTTAGACAACAAAACTCCCCCAAACTGACTGTGTCACAGGTCAGAAAGCTCCAGGTCAAGGTTGGTGCAGTAATACAGTGGAAATGCTTCATGTTGCAATCCTTGAGCAAGCTTCAAATTCTCAGAGGAAAGCACAAAGTCATGACACAGGCTGCTGTAAACTAAAAAAACATAGGCAGAAAGAAGGGCTGAGTGATGACCAGTTACAGAGGAGTATCATGAATTTATGGCTATACAAAAATAGCAGTCATCAATGACTGTAGACGGTCATCACAAATTTATTTCACACACCTGCCTAACCCAGTGAAGCCTATATTTAAATTCTCACTCACTATTTTTCAGAAGTTAAGGACATGCTGGTGTGGGCCAGCAAACATTTTTGACCTCTGTGAGGTTGTTGTGTATGAGTATGTTTGTTTTGATAAAAATATGTGTATGGGTTGGGGAAGTGTGTGTGGGTGGGTGGGTGAAGGAAGCTTTCGCTCATCTCTGCTTTGCCCACACATTCGCTTAGACAGACGGTGCAATGCAGCAGGCAGTGACACAGTCATAAATATGAGCTCAGGGAGACGGAGGCAAAATTCAATTTCTTGTCTGAGCAGAAAACCTTCACACCACCTCTTGCTGTCACCATGGAAAGAGAGAGAGAGAGAGAAAGAGAGAGAGAGAGAGAGAAGCAAGAGGATTATGAGTTTCTCCCCTCTGTTGTCCCCCTCCCACTTCCCTCCTCCTGTCGCACGCTAGGGTTTTTCCTGATTCGAAATAAGGTAAAGGTGGCAGACTGTAGAATATGGTGTGGACTACATCTTCACTCTGTCCTGCTACAGTATCTGCCTGTGCTGCAGCTTCAATTTCAGGTCTTCTAACCTTACATTGTTAATAACATGAGCACTGACATTAGACATCATGCTACGCTGATAAGTCTTGACCTGCCTGCTGACTTTATTCTTGTGAAATTCTTGTGAAATTCTCTGTGATTCTATGAGCCACATTTAACTAGAAAGTATCCTGTGGTGTAATTTAGAAAACCGCTGCTGGAAGCTTGAGCAAGCCTTTTAAACCTCATCATTTCAGAACAGCTGTTAGTCACAAGTCAAATATTGTCATTTATTCACTGGAGCCTTTCCAGATGTATTGTGAAGTTATTTTCAGAATGAAATTACAAATTAGAAAATTCAGTACTTTCTGCAAAAAAAGAAGTTTTGTCATTATGACAAAGAAAGGTGCATAATTTGAGCAAGGTAGCTGCCTCTGAATTCTCTGAAGACTGAAATACTCAGCAGTTGTTCTCCTAGCTCTTCCTGAACCTAGTTGTTCTCCTAGCTCTTCCTCACACGCCTGCATAAACAGTAAGCAGAGCATCGAACTTGCAAATCTTTCAGCACTCAGCAAGACTGTACATATATCTGCCTGAGCATTTTTTGTAACTAGTAGTGTGCTGTGTGGATCCTCTACTGTACATTTCTGCCTGCTGTAGTTATACACACACACACACACACACACACACACACACACATGCAGGGTCATGGAGTGAGAAGCAAGGCTTCGTCTTACCAGCTTTCCACTCAGCCCAATGATAATTAAAATATTCAAGATTGTTATACAAATAAAATTTAATTGAATTTTAAACAGTGTTAACAGTGGACATGGTCACAAAGCAGATTTACAGATTATAAATATATATATATATATATATATATATATATATATAGCATAGGAAACATTGGATAGTGTGATTATAAAAAATTTCCCTTCTAGAATTGTATACTTTATGGTCAGAAATTGTATGAAATTTAACCATGAGGTTAAAAGGTGGGTTTCTGGCCATCCAGTTGAAGACCTGCTAGAAAGTTACAGACCAGATCAGAACCATATAACTGCCTCCAACAAAGAGCACTGAATGTAGATTACACAGGTACAGTATATAGCGTTTTAAAATAGCTAGCCTCTGCACAAAAGCCCTGGGCAAGTCACCTGTACTGTCAGGCAGAGAGAATAATAATGATAGCAGGGTGTCATTATCAAACTGTGTTCCACCTACTGCAAGTTCACCTGCAGTGAGACAAAGCTTTTCAGATAGAATGGAAAAGAAAAAGAGGTAGCAGTCCCTGACATTTGACAGTCCCTCTGGGCCTCTCTTGGGAAATTAAAGCCCAGGTCTCACTTCAGCCTCTTGAGAATTCTTTCTCTTATACCCACACGAGTGAGACGGGTTGACTCATACCAGACTGTGTTTGTCCTTAATGGCATGCCACAGGGGCTGTGCCCACGGAGGACGGCTGCATTACGGGGCTGAACACTCCCCGGTGAGATCTTCGTCTCTGGTTTAACCCCCATTCTGCCTGGAACAGTCATTGCTTTGATATGAGAGCCGCAGGCATAGGATTTGGAGAGCAGAGAGCTGTTCGCATTTCTACCATCCAGCACAAAGGGGCTTGCGGCAGGTTGGCAGCACATGAGCTGATGCATTTAGTTGCTAATATAGATGCTAATGTGGTTCAAGCTCTACTCCAGAGCTGCATGCCTTGTAGGTTATTTCTGTAATGAAGGCAATTATACCAAGTTCAATAAAATGACTATTTATGAACAGAGTATATTTGCAGTGTCTAGTCAAATCCAGGCCCTGTGTTCTACATCATTTTTAAGAAGTGCATTACTGTTGTGTAAGTATGGCTTTTCTCTCTCTCTCTCTCTCTCTCTCCCCTCTCTCTCTCTCTCTCTCCCCACACACACCACACACACACACACTCACACACACACACACACACACACACACACACTTTTATTATTGGTTGTGCCATTTTTTGAAAAGGTAAGGATTTTCTTTTTCAAGTGTATTATGTTCTCCCAATGTGTCCTATATTCCACACAGAATAACGGTCTGACTGAGCCGACAAAATTCAGAAAGAAGCATTTCTTCATGTAGCCATAGCAATTAGAGTGGTTAGACACTTTGGTGAGATGCTTTTAATCTTTATAGCTTCACCATGAGCTCTTTTTTTGGGCACCACAAAAATCTGATCTGAGCTGAGCTTAAAAGCATTTGTTCAAAGTAGGTTACAGGACAATTTCTGAGTCGTCTTAATCTTGATTTTTTTTTTTCTATTTTTTTTTTTTTTACTTTTATCAAATCAAAACTTGCAGGTTAGCATATTTAAATAATGCTTGTAATGGCCAATAGGTTCCTGTTCTTTCAGCTTGTATTTTTTTTTCTCCTAATTCCCCCTCATTTATTCCTCACTGAATGACTGTATTTGCTTAAATAAGCTTTGTCACATAAATGGCCTAAACTAGACAGCTAACAAAGCTAATTAATATGCCATGAATTTTGGCTAGCCAATTTGTAGACCATCTTTGCTAGGCGGCAAATTATTTTTCAACTTGACTAAATACTTGATCAACAAGTATGATCCAGACATCTGCATATCTGTTCCAACAGAAAAATGAACCAAAGCACAGAGAAAAACTACACAAGAATGGCTTGAAAAAAAACGAAGTTTGTATTTTGGAAGGACAGCATCAAACCCAGATGTAAATCTAATTGAAGAAACTGTGGCATGAACTGAAAAATGCTGTTCACTTACATTCTCCTTCTCCAATTTGGAGAAAATTGCAGAGTGGGAGAAAATTTGCATTGAGGAATGGAAGAAAATGCCAAAATAAAAACAAACAACAACAACCAAAAACCCTTAAACCTATAATCATTGCAAAAGCATCAATTATGTTTTTGTTTTGTTTTTTATTTTCATTTCAAAAACTTTTGTGGACATTTAAATATTTAATTTGTATTTCTGTAGAGAGTTAAAAGAAAAAATATATCATATCAGAATGCTTATATATGATATTACAATACAGCAAAAAGAGAAATAATTACTTTCTGGAGGTACTGTACATCTGTCCTGACCTGTGAAATGACTCTGATGGCAGATTGGTGGTCACTTACCACTACACTTACTCCCCAGCAGCACATTTTCTGACAATACAGCATGCAAGTCACCGAACTTCTCTGTAACAGCATGGTCTTCAGGCACTCGAATGCTATTTGCTGTTTCACACAGGTCTTTTTATACCACAAGTGCTATAGGTTCAAGCTACTTTTCTACATTTTGCCTCTCTTAGTTGCATTTGTTCATTGTTTCATGTTCTTTTTATCACTTCTCCTTTTTCCCAAGCGTTTATTACCTGTTCTTGTCCTGCTGTGTTATTCTCTCTGGATCAAACTACAGAGATTTTTTTAGATACGAACATGTTCATGGATGACGGCCTGTTCACGTTCATGCTCACGACCTGCATGTCGTGTTTGTGTTAAAGACCTACATGGATGTCTCCTGGGGGAGTATTTGTAACCCAGCGCTGTAGACTGTGTGGATATAGAGAGCTCTGTAATCCGTGAGTCACCACAGCATCATTACCCTAGTGTCTAACTAGACACAAGACAATTCTGCCCCTCCTTAATACTATCACAACAGCCATGCTACCGAAACCAGAGTGAGAGACAGACTGAGATTTAAATTGTGGATAGACAGGGTTGGTGTGATGTTCTTGCTTGTCTCAGCACACAACATGGAATTTGAGAAAAAAAACTGTCTTGCTGTCTCTGTATGCCACAGCAAGGACAGAAAAGGAGACAAGAGTGCCGCATTGTCGTGGCTGGAAAAGTATCATTCCACCCATATTCATGCATTTAGTCACCCACTCATTCATTTACTGACTCACTTGTGTCTCTGTTTGTGCCTTGGGGTCAGCGTCCTGCCCTTTGTTCTCTCTGGGGGTTCCTGTGTTTATAGAGGCACATCTGTCACTGAGATGAGGCTGTCTAGAGTGTGTGGAGTGTAGAGGTCAGTCAGACACTGCTACAACTATGTGTGTATCATAAATCCACACACAGAGCTAATACAAAACAGTATAATAAGTGAATCTGTACTGTACCTATGTATGTAATCCAATGTGAGGATATCCATCAATCTTCCCTTGACCTGATTCCCAAAAATATTTGGGCAATGGAAATTCCACTCCATTAACCCCCAAGCCATGCAACTTTAACTTCCTGTCAGAAATAAATAGTTACTGTTAACAATATTCCCACAGAGAACTGTTTTCAGACACAAAGCATTGTGTAAGGCTTGAATTAAATCAGTAAACAAAGATACTTGTCAGTACACAGCCACTAAAAGAATCACCATTATTGTCATATATTTATCAAGCATATTAAGACAAGACTCACTTCACAACCTCCCACATACTACTATGTATTTCTAAGAATATGAAAAAGCTTATTAAAGAATATACTCAATAATTTTGTACACATACACCCAAATGATCAAATAGTTTAGTGATTGTATGAAACATACTCAAAAACTATTACAGTTTTTCTTTCTTTCTAAAACCAGAAATGCCACCATTGTTAACAATGAAAGAAAGCTTAGTAGGTGTGTTCCAGGACTCTCCGATCCATGTGTACCTTAAGCTATATGTATTTTGGTCCAGGAGCCTTAAGAACCCCCTCTACTTATACACCTTAGATTACTACTTTCCATGCACAGCATATATTTTGAGTGCTATTGCACTAACATATGCTACACCTTGGTGTTTTTTTTATATCTGCATTTTGTTCAAAATATTTTCATATTTCACATTCAGATAACCCTGTAATTCTAAAGCACATGAAGGAAGCAATAGAATGGTGGCAGAGTGGCTTCATAATAATGTACAGTAATATCAGCTATTCAGCTCTGTTATAGAGGTATCCATGGTTCTGTCACATTAAATGAAGCTGCTCTTTGCTTACCACCTGCTGCCCTACTACTCAGCCTCATTCATTACATGTAGCAAATTTTTTATCTGATGCAATGCTAAGTGTAAGCCTGTTGGTGCTACTAAATGAGGCCACACAGCACAACACAACACAAGACACCTGTTTCCAGTAGCAAACCCTCACCTCATTTGTTTTATCTATGTTTTGTTTCCATGGAAGATGACCTGCCTATTTGTCTCCACCCACACCCCACACTCCATTTCCATTCCTGTTCCCAGAAACCTCAGGGGTCGACCACTGATGAGGTCATGGATGGAATGAGTGAGTCATTGTGTGACCGGGTTTTTGCACTGTACTCCACCCTCTCTTGGGACTCACATGCATGAATACTGCAATGGGACTAATTCTTTTTTACTACCAGTTCACTGAGCAAAAGGTTGCAGTGAAGCATGTGTTATTTAAACTTCACGCCATTTTAAGAGGTTTGTTGGTTGCTGAGATTTATATTAGCTGAAGTTTGGATTGTAATCATTTGACACTGCAGTGATTCATCATGGCCAAGTGTCTGGCAGTGAAATTTGCACAGGATGTGATGATGCAACTGACATGGTTTCTAATTTCATTTGTAGAGCTGGGAATCAGGAATAACACTCATTTGTTTCAGTACTGGTCAGCTCCACTTATGTGTGGAATGAATGTTATCCTTTCCACAAGATTGTCAGGGTTGTGCTTATTTGGTTTAAGAAATTAACTTGCATTTGCAGTATTCATTCCCTTATTCTGTTATGGTGAGATAATTGCTTGGAAATTGAGACTAGCTACACAAAAGGCACTTCAACTTCAATGAGAAAGCATGGACGAATGACCTGGCCAACCTTGGCTTTTGCACTTAAGTTACAACAGCAGTTCTATCCATCTTACAAACACTGAACAGACCAAGCAAGGTGCAGAGAGAGGAGAAGAATTTGGATGAGTAATAGTAAGAAAACCCAATGTCCTGAGCTTGTGGATTTCCAGTCTAATGAGCCAGGCTGCTGTTCTATAGGCCTCCCATGAGCTCAGCTGATTGGCTTGTGTTGTTACTCCTGTATGGTGCTGTCAATACAGTAGACCTGCCGTGAAGCTGGATAATGATGAGTGAGGGTCTGTCCAATCAGATGTAATTATTTTTTTCTTTCATCAGAAGCCCACCATGAGGTTGCTCCTACTGTTCTCCAATGGGCAAAATGTATTTACTGAACTGACAGAAGCAATCACTGCCTAGGGAAGCCAATTCCTTTCCTAAAATGGGAATTAATTACTAGTATGAAGAATAATAAATTAATTGTGTTCAGTAATTATAATTTTCTACACACGTGGTTATAATTATGCACAGTATTGTATGATTTCATGATTACAGCACACATCTAGAGGGGGGTCCAAAAGAAAAAGCCTACATTAAAGATGTGAGATAGATAGATAGATAGATAGATAGATAGATAGATAGATAGATAGATAGATAGATAGATAGATAGATAGATAGATAGACAGACAGACAGACAGACAGACAGATGAGTTCTGAATTTTACAATATTTCAACATTTACAATAATGTTCAATATCTAATTTTCAAGATTCTGCACTATTTATATTTCTCTATTAAATCTAAGCAAATATGTGATATTGACTCTGTTAACTGATTTTCCTTATGTCTAATCTCATCTATTAAAGCATGTTTTCAGATGGCGTTCTGAATTTGATCTAAAATGGATCATAAGGTTTGTATAATTTTGTTAAGACCAGCTCGAGTCACACTGTCATTAAAGCATTACCACCAAATACTAGGAAGCAAATACTAAGAAATTTGTAAATATTTGAAAGATTCTACTTTTCACTCAAGCTGTTGATTGATATCATTTGTAATAAAGACTGTATTAGAAAACAATGCAAGAAATGAAAACAAGCATTTTCATTGTGGTGTGTGTGTGTGCACACAAGTGTGTGCACATGTGTGAGTGTGTGTGTTTGTGTGTTTGAGAAAGCTAAGCCAGGAGTTTTGTGCAGTTCCACTGTTTAGCAGAGCTCAAGAAGATGCACTCTTTGAGAATGAAGAGATTAGGAGCATTTGAGTGAAAATCCTGATTGCATAGGAATTTCCAAGAAAGAGGAAAATGAGAGAACAAGAACAAGTGAAGCCTTTAACGAAGAAGAAGAAGAAGAAAAAGAAGAAGAAGAAGAAGAAGAAGAAGAAGAAGAAGAAGAAGAAGAAGAAGAAGAAGTGGAGTTCTGCTTTCATAAGAAGATGTGAAGTATGTAGAGGAAAATGAGAGAACAAGAACAAGTGAAGCCTTTAACGAAGAAGAAGAAGAAGAAGAAGAAGAAGAAGAAGAAGAAGAAGAAGAAGAAGAAGAAGAAGAAGAAGAAGAAGAGTGGAGTTCTGCTTTCATAAGCAGATGTGAAGTATGTAGAGGAAAAGTTGGATGGGGGGAGAAGACTGAGAGGAAAAGTGATGGAGAAATTAGATGGTGTGTTCTACCCTTATAATGCAATCAATTCTGGATAAAATGTTTTTCTTGTCTCCTTTCAGAGTGTGATGCACTGGGCTCTCATTGGCATTTCTGGGCTCCTGTCCAGCCATGATATAATAAACTTGCAGACAAAAAGGTATTGCTGCAAACAGTCTTACAGTATCTCTCTCTCTCTCTCTCTCTCTCTCTCTCTCTCTCTCTCTCTCTCTCTCTCTCTCTCTCTTTTTCATTCTCTCTCGAATTTCAAACAACACATACAACAAAGCTATTACTCTCTTAGTGGCTAGATTTCATGAGTAGATGATTAGATATCAGTAAATGTAAGTCACATACCAGTTCTGGTTTTAAGTCTTCACACAGCTTAAATGTTTTCCATCTCCTACATTCAAGTGCAGCTTTAGAGAACGCAATTTACACAGATTGTTTAAGTTATTCTTAGAGGCGGATTGATAATATAAGAGCTTATATTTGTTTCCAGTAGCTCCCGATCCAAAGCCAAGATAAACTTTATAACTCCTCCATAGTGTGACATATATTCACTAGCCACTTTAGGAACATCTGTACATCTGAGCTTTTATGCCATTATCCAATTATCTGATGATGCAGCAGCAGTGTAATGCATAAAATCATACAGATACAGATCAAAAGCTTCAGTTAATGTTCACATCAGACATCAGAATTGGGGAAATGTGAACTCAGTGACTTTGACAGTGACATGGTTTTGGTCAAACAGGCTTGTTTGAGTGTTTTAGAAAGTGCTGGTTACCTGGGAATTTCATAGACAGCAGACTATAGAGTTTGCACAGAATGGTGCAGTTAAAAAAATAAACAAAAAAAACAGCTAAACACTAAACCTTGAGGCAAATGGACTACAACTGCAAGAGACCACATCAGGTTCCATGCCTGTCAGCCAAGAACAGGAATCTGATGATACAGTCAGCACAGGCTCACCTAAATGGACAGTTAAAGACTGTAAAATGACCAGGTGATGTATTTTTAGTTGAAGACCTTTGAAACAATGAGCAAATGATTGCTATTGATAGATTCCCAAAATATTCTGCACAGTATGACCAGGTTCTTAAACTAAAAAGGTTAAAAATAAAAGGTTTTTTGATTTCAGCTTAAAATTTGCAACTCACATCACCCTGCACAGACATATCCAGAGCCAGCAAGCTCTATGGTCAATCTGGTGGCATTAGCATGTGAGAGAGCAGGGACAGGCTAGCCACATTGTAGAGGTGATTTATCACTGTGAGAACTGTGCGAAAGCCTGTGCAAGCATTCTCACAGTGCATTTAACAGACAGCCGATACAGCTATGGCTTTGTCTCAGAGACACTGAAGGATGCACATATTAACCTCTGCGTGTTTGTGAATGCCAGGGAGCTGCTCCAGAGGAGCTTAATGTCTAAAATATGCTGCAGTCCCAAAATTGCAAAAAGAAATGCATTCTATTTTTGGGTCCCATAGTGACTCAATCTGGAATATGAGTTGTCAAGAAACTATCAAGTAATAGCTTAAGAACACTAGAATGGCAGGAAATGTGCCTCGTCAATTTTCCCTTAGATGGAAAAACATTTTTTGAGATAATTTAATCTCAATTTGAATGAAAAATTTATCAAGGCTTTACAGCTTTACACATTATGGAAATAATCAAGAATCATTAATAATGAATTATTTCCCCACATATGGTGTGTGTCATGAACACAGATGCTTGAAGAGTGGATGCAAATGCAGGTCATTTAAATAGGAACAGCCCATAAAAATGAAATCAGTCCAGCAAACAATCCAAAAATAACGGTAGGCAAGAAACTGGGTCAGAGGCACAGGTCATACAAACAGGTCTATACGGGCTTGGTATCGTCACAGACACTAGAGAACTGAACGTATACCTTGTAAAGATAAACTGAAACAAAGGTACTGAAGAACAGTGCTAACAGAACATACTATACAGATAGATTGTGACTGGGACCCAGGTCTGAGAAATCCACAGACATGACACTGAAAGATCACAGATCTGTGTCTTCCACAACAAGAGTTTGCATTTTAACTAGCAAATTAATATCTTCTGCCTAGCATCTTCTCTCTCTGAATTACTCTAACACCATAGCCTGTGTACATTAGTACAACTTAGAATGAAATCTCCATCTATCTCTTTAACTCACCTACTATCTACAGGTCAATGCTCATAAACTCTGAAGTCATGTTACTGATTATAAATAATCCTAATGACGGGAGCTTCCCAGTTAAGACTGAGTGGATTAGCTTTCTGACTCTCAGCCTGAATACACAATGAAGATTCCGCTGCAGCTCTGCACATATTGTTCGTGCTGGGGATCAGAGAGCTCCAACGTGCAAAGGGAAAAAGGAATTGCTTTTTGCTGCAGTTTCAATTATGCACAATTTCACTTAGCATTCACACAGGATTAATGAAGAAAAAGCCACGTCTCTTTCTTAAATTCGTCGACTAACAGATGTGTGAAGTGATAAGAAAGTGGGGACCTTGTAGAGGAAATGGAATAGCTTGTTGAGAACAAGTTACTGTGCTGAAATTCATGGAACAGCTTCACATAAATCACATAAGTAAATAAAAGTAAATCAGTCTGTGCACTAATTAAATCTTCAACTATGAAAAACTGAAGGCAGAGTTATCCATGATGAATGGATCCCTGTTCAGGCTGGAGGCAATAGTCTCTTTAAAACATAGTAAGTGTGGTGTGTTTGATGTGGCTGCCTGGGATTTTTGCAGTCAGTGTTACATCAGAGTGTTTTGTTTTGTTTTTTGTTTACTGGACTAATGCTGCAGCTCAAAGCTCTCTTGTGCACTGAGGAGGAATTAATGCACAGCAATTACACCTCCACACACACGGCTGAAAGGAAGGATGTTTGGTGGTCAGGATCAGAAGATAAAGGGAAGCCAAACAAAACACTCTTGAATTTGCAAAGGTGTGTTACAGATGCGTTTATATCTGTCCCCCAAAAAATCTATAGCATACACAGGTAATAAAAACTAATAACACTAAGCTATGCCTTTTAGTGCAAAGTATTCTTTTTCTTTAAAGTGGAAGTTAAATGCAGTGTACCGTTAAAGCTTGTTAAAGATGCATACTGTGAATTTATGAACCATTGTCGCTCCTTTGAGGGTAATTTTTCTGTATTTTTTTTTTCAGCTCGTTCTCACTCTTTAGAATTTGTAACAATTCATATGAGAAGCATTTGTACCTTTTCTTAAAAACTTTATTTGCATATGATCGAAAACAATCAAAAGATTTGCAGGAATGATTGATTAGATTATATAACAGTAAGGAATAATGTAAAACTTCAAGGTAATGTTTTATTTGATTGCAGTATTCATAGAGCTACATAACACCTTAATGAATGGCCTTAATGAAAACATGGCATAAAAAATTCTATAAATATTTAAAAGGCTCATCCGAACATGCATCAGCTCTCACAAAGACAGCGATCAACAATTTAAATGTCAAGTTGACATGACACCTGAGTCAGTGTTATACAAATTGTTAACATAATGCTGGATTATGACATTTGTTTTGTTGAGTTAAGTTAGAACACAGTGACAAGTGATTTTATAGCTTAGTGTACTTCTGGGGTATCATTATGCGTTCCATAATGATTTTTTGATATAAAATACCTTACTAGGTGAGGTTACTTAAAAAAATAAACAAAAGAAACTTAGTAGTGGTTTACTGAACTCAAGTACTTGGTGGTAACATCAACATAATGATCTGCTGTATGACTCTATTCTACATTGTGACAATAGAATGTTCAAAAGTTGTTTATTCACTGTATTGACAGAGTAATGTATATTTTTTTCTAGCACTTAATTGAAGTGAGAAAGATTTTCATGAAACTTTTTCACAATGATATTCATTTGTTTGTTCATTTGTTTATCTTCAATAAATTATCTGGGTAATAGTGGATGTAGGGTCTATACTGGTACTGTACTGGGCATGATGTGGGACTAAACCAGGGGTCGGCAACCCCCCCGAAAAAGAGTAATAAATAAAGGCTTTTTTATTTACTTTTTTCCAATGGAATATCTCTTATTTTACAGATCTAGGTGGTCTTGTTACATTAAAATAAAGTGTTTTAATATTTCATAGCTCAAAATATGCATCACATGCTACATGCGCTGCAGGTCGCCACATGACAGATAAATTTTTCTACTTCTAGTAAGCTAACTATAGATAAATCCCAAAAAAGAAAAGTCTTGGAAGAAAATAAAACATTTAATGCTTTATGGACAGATTCATTTGCCTTCACTTCATATGTGGTGAGAAATTAGCAAACAATAACAAAATCTAATGAAGAAAGACATTTCCAGAACAAACACACAGCATTTGCTGAAAAGTCCAAAGCTGTAGATTGACAAAGAGCGATTTCGGATCTGCTGCGGAAACCTGAGCAGAGCACAAGAAGGTTTCCTTTTTGTAGTTGTATAATTTCATAAATGCAACAGACTAACTGGATATAAAAAATTTTATTCCATGTTATCTTCATTTTAGGGGTCAAATAGGTTTTGTGGCTCCATGTAAATTTTATTCAGTGGGAAATGGGCAAAAATGGCTCTTTTGATGTTGAAGGTTGCAGACCCTTGGACTAAACTCTGGCTGGGATGCCAGTTCATTCCATGGCACCATGTGCACACACACACACACACACACACACACACACACACACACACACACACACACACACACACACACATTCACATTTTATAAGCAGTTTACTTACATGCATGTTTTGGGAAGTGGAAGAAGTCAACAACATCGACTCTACCCACTGTGCCACACTGCCCTCATGCAGGTTACAACTACATTGATTTACAATTTGGTGTAAACACTCACACAAGTTAATTTCAAACTGATGAAAGAAGAATGCATGACTGCTTACGGTGACTGTTATGAAAGTTCTATATATGGTAGATTTCATGCAGTCCAGTGAACAACATTAATGATTCCCATTCTTGCGCTAACTTTGACAGCAAACCGCCAAATAGAAGGTTAAACGCAATAATGATCCTGACTTGGACATAGTTAAATAAAAAGAAAGACCGATACACATGAGGGGATTACTATTTTTCTCCCAACCTTTTGGATTTCTGATGTAGTTTAGATATAGCTCACTCTCTTGATGCAGGGCTCAACCTGAACAGCTTGGGCTTCTGCCATTTTTTAACAAACACGTTACAATGAAAAGAAAACAAGTTTGTGCTGGTGGATTGGTTAATCTTTGATGCCACACGTGATCCCCATTCAAAAGCATTGGAGCTCTCCTCCCTGCTGCTGTATACACAGAGATGGAGCTCATTTGATGTGGCAGGAACGAGGGAAGCAGAAAGAAGGTGGGGGGAAAGATGGAGAGGAAATAAAATGAGAGAAAGAGAGAGAGAGAGAGAGAGAGAGAGAGAGAGGCAGGTGCTTCCCCTCCCACTGGCCTCCCTGCAGTGTCTGGTCTTCCTCTACTTTAGAGAACAGCTGCCTCATGTCACATCTCCCCTCCACTCCCAATCCCATCTTTCCACCATCCATCTATCCATCTTCCCTCCTATAGATCACTATTAGCAGCGGCTCATCATTTTTCAATCCTGTGTCAGCCTTACACACAACCTGCTGTGTTCTAACTAGAGCAGATTTAGAGAGAAAAGACATTTTTCCCCAACTCCCACACATTCCCTTGCTAATACAGAGTGTTCCCTGAGAGAGACATGCCCTGAATTCATATGAGCTTTTTGGGGGCCTTGAAAACATTCCTCCATCCCTCTGAGCTTCTCCTCCCTCTGCTTTGATCCGAGCAGATTGACCAAGGCGCAGCACAACAACCGCATTCCACACCAGCTCTCAGCAGCCACGCCAGCTGCCACTGGCCATTATTCAATTAATGCGGGTCCCAAAGACCAGAGAAACTGCAGCAGCAGCAGCTATAAATGCAGACTTCATAAAGGTCTATAGGCCAGTGGAAATTGGTTTAATTTATGTAATTATCTTCTTTTATGTATTCATGAATAATGTTTGATTTAAGCAGTGATATTTGGCATACTGTTTGAATCTGCACTTTTGCACACCCCATTGCTCATTGCCACTCTATGATGTAGGCCCTCAGGACAGGCATCATAGCAAGAGTATAGGAATTTTAAGTTATATTTTTAATTAACTTTTTTTCCCTCATTATATGACACTGAGGCATTCCTTACCACAAGCACAGACTACACACATAGCCTTCATACAAATGCAAATGTTTCCATATATGCCTTGGGGATTCATTTCATAAGCCAGATTTGCATAAGCAGATTCAAATGAAATCGAATCAACTCTAGACTGATACATTGTCCAGTGACCGAGTCGACTGGTGAAAAACAGATTTTTAAAAAAAGCAAGCTCAGTTTGTACTCTTGGGCTGAGTTTAGTTATGACAGTCTAATACCCCGGTGCATTATTTGAATGACAGAACTATTTCTTTGGAAATGTCTTTAATGCACAGTGAAGAACGTTCCACAGACTCGCACCTGGATTCCACATAATTGCTGCCCATTAGCTTGTCTCTAAATTCTCTCTAAAATCACACTCCTAATTTCTCATTCTTGCATTAGCTACAGGTTTTGACAAAAGTACAGATGAAATATGTCACCCATCATCAGTCTTAATATGCTCTAGTTTGAAAAAAAGGACACAATTTATTTGTTCTTCCTCCCTGGAAATCAGCCCTGGATTGCGGATGTGCAAGGTTCAGGCAGCACTGGGACCCAGGCGTGCACTCTGGGTCGAGCTATTTGTATTGTTATTGCTGATGAATGGGGCCATCTGCCCGCTGCCTGCTGATGGCTGTCTTGGCTAGTTGTTCTTCAACAATAAGGACATGAGGCCTGGTTTTGTGGCCAGGCGTCACGATGGACAATAGAAGAGTGGCAAACTAGCAGCAGGCTAATGGAGCCCTGATCCTACAGGCACACTCAGTAAACACCAGTGCTGATAAGCGCCTCATACAAAGATTAGCCTGGCAGGCAAGAACAATGTCAACGATGCTAATTACTCTGCACTGCATGCACAAAACAAACATGTGTGTTCTCTGAGATACAGATACAGACACAAAAACAAGTGAGATATACATAGGCTCTCTCTGTGAAATAGACACAAAGGAACCGGCAACTCGGCATGCACACGGACGTGTCATTTGTGCATTTGACTATATTCCCACTTTGCCAAGCAGGGCATTTTCAGTCTTCTGTGTTCACTTTTTATTGTTCCACTCAGCCACACCATAAAAATTCATTTGGTGATTCACTTCACCTGCCTCCCACCGGACCACTCATCCATTTTCAACATCTTTGTTCTAGATGAAACATGTTTAATCTCCCAGCTCTCAGCCCCAAAGCAAGGCTGTACTGTACTCCTGCTCCTCCCATCCTCCCACCAGAGCAGAACCAGAGTCAGAGAGCGTGAGTGCCACTTTTCAAAGCCAGCAGAAATACATGCCCTCCTTCTTTCTCCATCTCTCCTGTGGTGTGAATTGGACTGTGGCACTCTAATCAGAGGGTCATCTGCTTGGCCTGGCTGCACAAATGATGGCTGCCTGCCTCCTGCTGCTGAATTATGGATGTGAGGAAGATGAATATTTCATTTTCCTCTTAGCTGGGGTCTTTTGGCAGCAAAGACGGGGCCCCAGTCATGTGACCTGCATGACCACGGACAACTCATTTCTTATTGATGCAGGCATTTAGCTGGATTGAGTTAATAATCAGGCTGGCAATACTTAGCATACATTAGTAGAAACTCTGCATTGAGAGACGTTATCTGAAAATGCAGGAGGTTTAATTAATCATCTGTGATCCAGGATGCAACCTGTGACTTACGATATGAAGACAAGCTGCTGTGGGTCTATTCACACTTCCAAATCATCCCACATCCCAGCTGAAATCATTCAGCTGCCCAATTGCTCGATATGCCGATTCATTCAGAATGGGAGCAGAGCCACTCATGTACCACTCAGTGCCTTCCATCTATCCACTTATATACACACACTAGCATGCACATGTATGCACTCACACTCACACACACACCTCACGACCCCCCTCACCCCCTCCACACACACATCCTCCTCCACCTTGTCATCAAGTGGCTAATAACCAAAGCTGCGGTGAGCCAAAAAGCTTCTTTCCTGGTGCTCAGATTTAATTATTTCCATTGTTTAATCAAGCACACCATTTAATCATTGAATTTGAATAGGGCTTTTAGTAGTGGCCAACAGGACAGGATGACCATGCAGAGCCAGCCAAGCATCGCCTCTCCTCTCCTTAGCCCATCACAGTCCATCAAAACAATTTCACACATGGAGAGCAAACCTTAATGGCACTTCACAAATGGTGCTGAGGCCCTGCTCACCCTGGGGAGGGAGTGAAGGAGTGAGCATGGGAGGGGAACCTTAGTACAACAATGGCCCATTGGTGTGACCGTGAAGGATGTGCTGCCTCATGGTGCCAGCAACAGACATCTACATACAGCACATGCTTAGACAGACCTGAGACACTTCAGCTCTCAAACTGTACCATGCCTCTGGGCCAATAGGTATAATATTTTAATATAAATAGTATAATATAGCCCCTGGGTTGCACACACAGCAAAGTTATGTAGAGTGTAGCTGTCAGGCCTGTGATTGCTATTTTGCCCTTGGCTGCACTACTGTCCAAGATCATGGCTCACCTCTGTGCTGGGAAATAAAAGTTAGATTTCAGGTGATCCCTCTTGTGCAGTACTGGTTAAATATTTCCCTTGTACAATACTGACATGATCATCAGGTATCCATCGTAAGCCTACATATACTGTACACTGTACACTATAGCTAAACATTATTACAGCAGATGTTTGAGAACATTGTTGCAATGTTATTTCTAACAAGCTCTCTAGCTTGCTAATTATTAAAAGAAATAAACTGTTTGAGGTTGCCTCTTATAACACCTGGTAATTTACAATTATTATTTAACAATTACTTATTACTCAATTGCTATAGTATAGCTGCCCCATTTAATTCTATATCCAGTTGTGGGATCTTGTTCCAGTGACTGTGGCAGAGGTACATTAATCAGCATACCTGAATGAATTGGTCACCAAGGAACTGTCAGGACAGAGATGCTTAGGCAGATGCATGTAAGGCAGCTTTAATGAGCACACAAACTACAAATGTAAAATGGCAGGCAAGATCAAGGTCAAGAAACAAGCACAGGTCAGGCAATTTGCAAACAACACAATGTGGGCAGCACAAGAACTTTTACATGCAAAAAAAATTACGTACAGAAGTAGGTCAAGCCAGATAATCAAACAAACAGTACAAAGGCTTGGTAAGGTAAAGGACACAAGTGAACTGAACCTATACTGTGAGTATGAGACTCTGTGAGTGAGTGTGTGACTGACGGAACACAGGTGAATTCACTCAGTAGCTGGGTGACTGAATGTGGACATAAGGGAGTGTTCTGGGGTCCATGGAAGTCCATGGCGGCCATGTGTGTAGGTCATGGTACATGCTGTAAAATAGATTGTGATGTGGAGCTTGTGGGTTGCCTTGTCATGACAGTAACCAACATCCCAGGGCTGTTTTCTTCTCTGTAATAATTCCTGATCCAACTCACCAATTAATTAATTACCAGAGACCAAATACCCAAAGGTATTGCAAATTTAAGACTGTCCTACTGGCAGAGAATGTTCAATGAAGAAAGCTTATTCGACCATTTAACAATGATTTTGCACAGTGATGTGTTTTGGACACTCAACCAAGGATAACGTGTGTTAGAGCAGTGAAATCACCAAATTTAGCCCTTGAAGCCTGAAGTAACTCTAGAAATAACATTGACTGATTACACTGCTTGTTAAAATGGTGCTTCTTCAAGCCATAACGTGCTTCAGTTTAATCTTAACAGAGTCCATGTTATAATTATAAATGTTGGTGTGGTACCATCAGAGTAGGTGTAGTAGGAGTAATGCATGTGTGGGTTGGGATGCAAGGTGCTCTTTTATTTATTTATTTTTTCAGTGAGGCACAGCCCCCAAAATTGTCTCGGTACAAGCCTGTCGCTATACACTTTCACTTAATGAGACTCTTGTGTGGTGCCATTTGTAGCAATTATCAGTAGTAAGCTAATGGCACTGTTTTTGTTCCCAGTCCCACACTTTGGCTTACAACATTAAACACTTCCAGACATGCTCTTCAGATCACAGATGAAATTCAAGTAAGAAACCATAAATATATAGCTCTTCTAATGAGGGCAGTATCACTGTTTGCAGCGATTGCTGTCACGGTGGGTAGGATACGAAGATGAGAATGAGAGTAAAATTGTGACGGGCTCATAATAGGAGTCCTTTCCAATCACTGGTAAGCCTGAGATTCAGCGAAACGCTGAGCAGAATAAGAAAAAAGGCAGAGGTACCCAAACATGGCACAATCTCACTGGAGACAAACTGCTACAGAGCTGTAACGATCCACTAACTCAGCCTTTTAAGTGCACACTCTGCTGTGTTCAGTGCTAAGAATGACATTAGTTCGTATTTTGTAGACCCTTGTTTTTTGCTTTTCTGTACTTTGAACACACACACACAGACACACACTACAGTACTGTCGCTTTCATGTTTTCATGACCCAATCTGGGGGGAGAGGATGATTGTTTTATAGCTGAATGTGCTTAGCAAATGTGAGCCAATGAGTCACCCCTGCTTTTATCCCCAGACCCACAGGCCACATAAAAGTGATTACAGCCTTTCATTTGCATTTGACAATCACAGTATATTATGATGCACTGACTCTGGACATCTGAGGGACATACTGTACTTCCAGCTTTTGCACCACTTTACAATTCCATTTTCTCAAGCTTTAATTGTTTATACAATTTTCACAAGCAGACAGTTTGACAGTTTGAGAAAAAGAAGAGTGAGTTTTTCTAATGAGAAATGAGAGACTGTCTTGAAAGCCTTTTCTTCTCATTAGAAAAGAGATGTTAGCAGAAGAGGGGATTTCCTACCCATCCACCAGTTAATCATTCACTCTCTGACAGTTCGCTGACTGAGAGTCTCTCTTTAAGGACACAGTGCCACCATGTGGCTGGGTTATATTTGTCCTTGTAATAAATATGTCACAGTAATGGCAGTTTGAACAACAATGAATTAATCAAGGCATGCCAGTTTTAAACTTGCAGTCCAACTAATCACTAAAACTCTGGATTCAGGTAATAAATATTTACTTTGCGATCATTAATAAGGAAAAAATACATATGATAATTATTTTTAGTACAACAATGAAAATGAACAGATCGGCAGTCTGTCAGAGGATTTGAATTAGTTTTAAACAACATGTCAGGGGCTTATGGTTGTTGAATTCATGGTAAAAGGCTCTGTGGATACATTTGTGATATGCTATTGAAAGATAGATAATTTGAGGTATTTTTGAAAAGGCTGCAACGTTCAGTCTTTTACCAACATACAGCCTCTGTACAATCAACGTAGTGGTTTGAGTAGTGTCTAAAAACCTACCTCTTCCTGAAGCACTTCATCTAGCACTTAAAAACTTTTTTTAAAATGTCTGTGCATTTCTTGCTATATTTACTCCCAACAAAGTTTTTAGACTGATGGTATAAAAATAAAATAGTTACATAAAAAACTTAAATGAATGTAAAAACTTAAATAATTAAATTAAAACTTAAGTAATTAACTTTAAAATTAAATTAAAAATTGAAATAATTAAAGTGTAAATTATTTTTTCTTTTAATTTTTAATTCATTATTACTATATTTTCTCCAAAAAAAGTTTTTAGAATGATGGTCTAAAAACTGACCTAAAGAACCAGTATTGACATATTCATTGATTGAGACTTAAATATGTGATTTAAAAAATGTTTA
Organism: Hemibagrus guttatus; assembly: GCA_033459395.1. NCBI lineage: Eukaryota > Metazoa > Chordata > Actinopteri > Siluriformes > Bagridae > Hemibagrus > Hemibagrus guttatus. The sequence continues at coordinate 7,074,939 of JAUCMX010000019.1, forward strand.
ATATTTAAATATTTAATGTAGGCAAAATATTCCAACAATTTAAACGCAGCAAATGCATTATTCTACATATAGTAAGTAAATAATTTAATAATGTAACTCTCTTGTCATTCACGTCTTCAAATCGAAGACTCCAACTCGCACAATCCTCACCCCGCAACCTCCTTTTAAATAACCTCTCACTGCTACTCCATTGTGTCTGTGATAATTCCAATTCTTTATTATCTGTCTCTCTTGATGAGTGTTTCAGTTGTAGCCTACTTCATTTTTACTAATTTAGTCTTGTTTAGATTATGCCTCTTTGCAGATTGCCTTCCCATTTGCCTGCCACATGTTTAGGAATCTTGCCAGGCCTTTGTATACTTCATTGGTTTTAACCACACCATAAAACCTGCACTTGTTTGTTTGCTGCATGACAGGAGACTTCACCAAAAACATACTGTAGATGCAACAGACTTCAACACATTCCACAAAGCCCTTTCTCCTCAAGGCCATGTAGCTGTATAACAGTGTTCCATTGTTAGGAGACACTAAGAAGTGTCCAGCTAGCTACAAACACCTGACATATACCAGTAACAGCGTCCATGTCACGTAACAGGCTTCTCATAAACTAAACTGGCAAGTATGACAATCTTTTCAAGTGCCAAATTTCCCCCACTAAAGTTCACACTCTACTCTTCCTCACAGGAGATTTGAAAAATAAAGTATTCCAGCTTATCTCAGTTCTCGCTGGAAAGGCACTTGATTGGGCTACTGAGGTCTAGTTGAACAAGGTTCACACCGTGCAGACACATGACCGATTCACTACACGTTTCATCTCCATGCCAATGACAAATTAACTGGTGAGCTTTTCATGTCCTTAAAACAAGGTTCATGGTCTACATCTGAATATGCCCTAGAGTTTTGAGTTAGCTGCTGAGAGCAGATGCAACAAGCCCACACTCATCACGGCATTCCATCAGGGGCTAAATAGGAATGTGATTACAGAGTTGGTTTGCTGTGACCGTGAGTTGTAACTAGATGCATTCACTGGTTTGGCCATTCGCCTAGACAAACCTCTAGATAAAGGGAGAACTGGGTCTTCATTCTGTCCCTGCCATCACTAAGAAAGAGATTCATTAAGCCTCAGATCACCCCAAATTAACTGTCAAAAAAATGTCATCTGAAGCAAGGTCTCTGATGCTGACTGTGGAGAGACAATCCGCTGCATCACAGCATCTATTTCATCCAGACTATTCACGGTCGACCATTCAGACACCTATCCTCTTTCAACCAACACTCTTTTAGCCAGAAACTTCAAAGCGGCCGTGGAATCCCCTAACAACTCCATTGTGCTCTATTTACCCTGACTCCGGTGTCTCAACCCAAGAATCATGAACTGAATGCCAAATCACAGCCTGCTCCCCAGACTGTCATGAGAACTGTCTGTGAACTGTGAGAACTGTGTGTCTGTATGGAGAAACCACCAAAGAAATTATGATCCCTGAATGCTATGTTGAGTTAAAGAAGGTGTTTTGTAAATTCAAAGCATGCACCCTATGTCCACACAGACCTTATGAATCTAATCTACATAAAAGTCCCTATTCTGGACCTTTTCATCACCATCAACACCCTCAGAATCCAGAAACGTCTAGATAAATTCAAGTTTACTTTGCTAATTATGTTATCAACCTCCAGATCCTGCAGATTTCATTCTAACAATATCTGATGGCCTTTCCTGATAATGGAAATGGCTCAGGTTCACACATAATGTCACAGTTATTCCCACATTTGATTACTGCATGTCCACATAGCAAACACAAAAGGTTCCTGGAAGATATCTTGTGGGTTCTTCAGATTTTCTTACTGCCAGTAAAAGTGCCTCCAGAATCTTTGTAACAAAGGCTTTTGAGACAGGGATGTTCACAAGAACCTTCTAAAAAACACTGTATTAATGACCCAAATTCAGGATATATATCTACTTTTTCCCCACTGCTACAATGTCCAGGTTTCTTCATAGTTAGATTTGTAGCCCAGTTCCTCCATTTCTTCTGTAATGGTCTTAAAACCCATATTTGGTTTTACTGAATTTTTTGTTATGGTAATGAATTAAGTCTTTACATAGATTTTCATATTAGACTACACACTCAAGCGCTTCTCCAATCTAGCCTTAGTGCTTAGTCTTTTAGGTATTGTTTAATCATTACTTATTAATCCAAATACATCGTATAATTGCACCTTCAGCTGTTTAAATCCTTTAAGTAACTCTGGATCAATATGTGTACCAAATAACAAAGAAAATTTCATATTTCTAAGCTATTCAGTTTTACATATGAAATATTTTCTGCTTTGTGTCTATAAATATATCTGTATATCTGAGTCTGAGTGTTTGCGTGTGAGTGTTTTCCTTGTATCTCCTGCAATAATTAAACTCTGAGGATTTACACACACACACACACACACACACACACACACACACACACACACACACACACATACACACACACACACACCCCTCCTTGAGGACTCTCTGTCATGTTGTACCTGACATAAAAATGACCACAGCCATAGACCACACAAACAACATTTACCAAACAAGGCCAAAATAGATTCATTCATTTTGTCAGCTCTTATCTAGTAATGCAGTTCTGTTTGTCGAAACATGCTGTCTGTCAAGGCTTTATGTTGATTAACTTTAATAGGCACTAATGCTACCACTTACCCATGAGCTATTAGGAGTACTTTGAATTCAAGAGGAAAACACTCAGTGAATTTATACTGTGGCCACTGAAGCCTGATCTGTAATAAGCAGCTTTCACTGTGTAGCGATGACCTCAAGAGCACCATGGACCTCTTTTACCTAATGCACCAAGTGCAATATTATACCAATTTACTCCATTTAGACAGACAGAAACAATACAGCAGGTAGAAGTGAAAAATAAAGACAAAAATACTAGGTAACTTCCTCAATACCAAAAAGAAGAGTCAATTTCACTACCGATTCTTTCTGCAGTGTTTTTGTGTTAAAATTCCCTTGTGGTCCTTTCTTATATTGCTTTACTCTGACTGCACCCTGAGCTACCAACAATCAAAAGCTCACCCCAGGAAGGGAAATACTAATTATGCCCAATAGAAATTGAAGTAAAAAGAAAGGCAGCATTCAAGGTTGCTTATTCCATGCATAATTAAACTCAGGCCTAGAGATCGTTATCACTTTAACATAAAAGGAGCAGCTCGTTAAGTAGCAGACAATTAGACCCCTGGGAAGAGTGTAGCATACACCAGACAGGGTTAATGCATTCAGATTCACCACATACCATTAGGTACCCACCTAGGGATGAAGGATGTAGGAATCCAAGACAGAATCCCCTCAACATGCATAATGATTAAATCTATATAAAAACACGCAGAAGGATAACAAGATTGTTGCAGCAGGAGATTCTCTTTAAGTTGCTGTTAAGGTTTTAATCTTAGCTCAGACAAGTTAGTTTCTCAAGTTAGCCAACCTGAAAGACTTTATAAGGTTAATGGTATCAGTCATAGCCACTTCTGCCATTCATCACTTTAATCGTTCTTTTGAAAGCAGTCATGATTCACATGTTAGCAAAGTTCACCCTGATGTTTGAGTGAGAACAAATAGCTGTATTACAAATTGAGTAGAGATGTGCCAAACAAATATACTGAGAATATGTTACAGTATTTTTATGAAGCTTTTCTTTCTATTTTGGGATGCCATTGGATCAGTAGAAAAGCACACAAACAACACTGAAGATATCAACAAAATTAAACACAGATATATATTTGAATCTGAATGACACGAACACACCGTTTGTGGAAAAGCAACAGCTATTGTTTCACTGTTAGTGAACTAGAGCAATACAAGCCAGCATTTGTGTCTAGTTTGTCATGTTATCGATCGTTGCCTCTGCAACTGCATTTGTTTGCATGTTTTCCTCACTCTGGATTAAAGAGTCACCCTAATGACTAAATGTAAGTTTAAATTTGTTAGTAAATACTTGTATAATTACTCTGTATTTCACAGTATATTGCAGTCTAAAGCATTTCCTTCTGTGCTGTTATGAGGTACTGTTTCTGATGCAGGAAGTTGAGCACTAAGATGCGTCTGAATATTTTCTTATCTATTTATGAGACAGAGAGGCTCTTCAGCTTGTCTGAAGTATTTTTGGACTGATGATGCTGACACATTACTGACACGCTGCATCTCCCAAAACTGCCATGCTACTGCTTCTTTCTTCACATGCCACAAGAACACCATCCTGCTCTGTTCCCTTCTTCTTTCAGATAGCTTATTTGTATTTTATCTCCTGCATTTTAGAACTGTGCATATGCAGTTTATTTGAGAGTTTTGTTTTGTGTGTGTGTGTGTGTGTGCGTGTGTGTGTGTGTATGTAGAGATTGTCAGCATCCATCTTCATTCCTGTCATCTTTCCTACAATCAAAGCAGGTCCCTCTATCTCACTGCAGCAAAACTCTGCAAACTGGCACACTGAGACAGGCAACCTATTTTCCTTCCACTGGGTTGTGCAATCATTTGCAGCAGAACATGGTTACTGTGTGTTCCTGAAAACAGTAATATCATGCATGCATGCAGAAAGTGATATAAATGGTTTACATTATGTTTCAACAGAATACACTTCCTGGACTTTGAGAGAGTGGCCTTGGTCAAGGTTCTGGGAAGAGACCATATTATGTTAAAGCAGTAAAGCAATCATTTAATATCTTTTTAATCATTTGTAAGATTTATATATGATTTGTACATGCACACTGTTACACTGTTGATATAGAAAATGCACAGTAGTTTTATCCAACTGTCATTTTATCTGTTTGTTTTACTCTCTCTCTCTCTCTCTCTCTCTCTCTCTCTCTCTCTCTCTCTCTCTCTCTCTGTTCATCCTGTGAAACATAACATAGATGCAAATATCAGTACTCTTCAGTAGTACATTACAGACATGAAGCAGATTATAGTGCTGAACACTGGTTTTATTCCGTAGGGTAAAATAGGCTTTCAAAGGCTTTTTCACATCCTTTATAATGTGAAACAATTATTCAGGTTTGTATGTGTTCATTTTGACTTCAGCTTTTGAAAAAGAATACATAGTACACCTTGCAGCATTTTCAGCCATAGGCTAAGCTATGGGAAAAGAGTCTATCCCAGTGGATACAGCATACTAGCATACTGGGCCCTTGTATAATAAAATCATGTCAGTGCTGCAGAGTAGGGTGTAAATAACAGTTTTCCCCAGCCACCTACACACTCCTACCTCCCACGCAGCAATGGTACAGGCAAAGACACTGCAGCCTTGCTCAGCTCAACTCCAGAAAATACCGCATACAGTTTACACTGAATAGCAGTCCTGTTGTTTCACACTTTCTGGGACTTTCTAGCACTTTAGTCAATCAGTTTGTCTTTCTGTCTACAAACACATTTGCAAGCATATATATATATATATATATGCTTATATATATGCTTATATATATATTCATGTTGAACACATGGTGCCTTCATTAAATCCATTATGACATTGTAACCAGCCAATAACAGCAATTATAACAATGAATATTAACTGACATTTAACTAACAAATCATAAACGTTAGATGTTCTCTAAACAACCTCTGAGGCTTCTACGAACAGATATAGATATAAACAGTATAAAAAGTATACTGTGTGTGTGTGTGTGTGTGTGTGTGTGTGTGTGTGTGTGTGTGTGTGTGTGTGTGTGTGTATGCATGGAGGATGCTATATTTAAGAAAACTGAAATCTTTGTAAAATTTATTAACTTTAAGATGCTTTAAGTTCTTAACAGATGAGATCTCAGATCCCAAGCACTCAAAACAAGTGCTTGATTATAAGCAGGCAAACTTGAAATGTACACCTGTTTAGCATGTAGAATAAAAAATCTCTAAGATAGTGCTAATATTAACCATAAAACTAATACCTGTCTAATTGTAGTGATGAAGACTTTTTCTCAGGTAGATTCAGATGCAATGAAATAATATATTTTTTATATTTGTCAGTTAAAAATCACTATACATTTACAGTTACATGTTTCTTAATTCACTTATGCCTATGGTATTCGGCTAGGTAAACAACAATGCTAAAATATATGGTGTTCAAAAACTTTGATCAACAGTGTATAATGTGTTTATAACTACCTTTTATTTTTCTATCTAGGCAGGACCCCGCTGTTAAATTATATGTCGTATATCTGGATTTGTTAATGCAATGAATTTCAGCCTGAAAATCATTGTAACAGGCAAACATTCTATGCATTGTGTGCTTCTCAACTTACAAGGCAAAATGGCAGACTATGCTGAATAAAGCAGTTAAAGATTGATGCTGATACCTCAGTCTTTACTGTGTCTTGTCAGTCAGCGATACTGTAAATGGGAAATGTTAAGCTTTAGGTTAAAATTCACGGAAGTGACGTAGCATGTGGCAGTGTTTCATTATAAACATAGTGAATAATATTAATATGCAGTTTGTGATATCTGATTCAAATGAATAACAGTCATAAGAACACAGTGTCTGTTTTCACTCCATACAGTGCAGGGTACAGGTAAATATTTACGTCTAAATTACTTTTAACCCAGAAATACCATGGAGGTGTTACCTGTGCTACTTTCTCCAGAGAGGACTCAGACAGTGTTACAGTATTTAGGACGCCATTAGTGAGAGAGTGCCTTAGTGCTTGCAGTTCCTTTTGGACCTTCAGAGACAGCTCTGATCCCAGCAGGGGGCATGACTGGCTAACGGGAACGCAACAGGGAGGCTGATTGGATGCTCTGATCTCTATGGGAAGCTTGATTGGTTGCTGGGGCAGTTAATTATGGGCCTAATTTACTGTTTCACTCACCGTTGCCCTTTGCCCAGCTCTTGCTGTGATATAACACCTTGGTTGATGCTTAATAATGAAATGTGGAAGGCACATTGATAATCAGTGTAGGACAGTGAAATGTGAGCTGCATGGCAGTGCATACTTTATTATAATGAAGTTCAATATACGCTAAGTCCTAAGGAATTAGCATACATATTAAATGAGTTGCCACACTAATAAAGGTAATAAAACATTGGACATCCATTTGGAAAAAATTCCTGAATAATAAATAATAAGGAGATTGCTCCACCTAGTGGTCTGACAGGGAGCTTAAGTGACGTGTACTGAATTTTAGTATATACTTACGGGGCAAGGTACAGTTAAATTAGCAAAAATTCTAGTCTCAGTCTCTTGCATTTTGTGAAAAGACCCTTTTGCCTACAATGATGCATTACATCCCTGCTGAAAAATCTATCTTGGATTGGACAGCTAGCACTACCAAAACAGGCTGAACTGGTGAAATGGCAGACGATCTTTTAGCTGGTAGTTTACTTCCAGATTCCTTATGACTTGTTGAGCTTGATCATTATATGCTTACTTACTTACTCTTGTGTTATTTCTAACTATAATTTAGAAATACACTAAATCTAATTATATGGACACACAAGAGTGTTATTTCAGCATTTTATATAACATAGAGTCTTGGCCTAAAATGGAGAGAGAAATACATAAGCAACAAAGGGATGCCTGGAGATGAGGAGAAAGAGTGAAATGGAAAAAAAAAATCCTTTAGATCAAGAGAAAGTGACATCCAGCCATAAAACATCAACATCAACTACAGAGAAAGACATCAATGAAGAGAGGATTTCAGCAATAGACAAGAGAAGCTGTTTCTCTATACTAAATAAGAAAATACATGAGATTTATTCCTTTTAATAAAAAATAATTTTAATACTGATGCACATTAATAGAGACAGTTTAATGACAATAGGGGTAACTCAAATTGTATTTTAGTTATTATGGTTTTAGAATGTTGTATGTACATTATAGCCACCCTGCATTCACTGAAATATTAGTTAATAATTCATCCATATTCATATTAATATCTATAGGGTGCCTGAAGCCTATACCAGGTGACTAGGGGCACAATGGCGTAGGACTCCCTGGCCAGGATACATTCACATGGACAATGGAAGACCAATTCACACACTACTGTCAATTTATAGATGCCAATAAGCCTACAGCTCATGTATTTGGACTGGGAGAGGAAACCAGAGTACCTGGAGGAAAGCATGTGTCGAACCCTCAACCCTAGAGGTGTGAGGCAAACATGCTAGCCACCATTCCCCACAAATAATATTATTACAAAATATTAGGTCCATTGTCTTGTATTCAAAGTGGTGTGCTGTGTTGTACACTGTAGCTTGCTTTAAACAGTACAGATGAATGTAAGATGACTCCTCAGGGTGTCAACCCTGATAGCTCCCTTACATTGATTAAGTGCGTGTTCCAACGAGTGTTAAGCTCTTAAAAAACTTCAATGAATAGAAGAATGAATAGATTTTATTCAGTTTGTGATTACATTTAATTTTGTGGAACATACACAGGACAAACTATTTCCTGTTATCACATACACTATCAACTAGCAACAGCTATCAACAGTTGCTCAATCATCCAAGTGCAAAAAAGTCCAGTCCTAAAGACTGTCCCATGGTGGGAAATGTACTTCCTGTTACACAATGCTGACACACAGTACTTTTTCAACAAATGTTAGTGCCTTATTACAGAAAAAACAGCACAGTTTCACAACTGAGATGTTTTTCTTTGTAATAGCACTTTTATTAGTATTAGATTACATGGATTACCTACCAAACAAGTCCTCATCAATGAGCTGTCACCAAAAAATGTGTGATACAGCCAGTCCCTGTCTGTCAGAGCACCAAAGCATCTTCTAACCAATCAGCTTGAAGCAGCACTGTGGTATCCTTCTCCCTATGTGTATATGAATGCATTAATGTACTTACACCTTGCCTACATGTAACTAAATATATGCCTATAGACACAAATATGTTTACAGACTTAGTATGAATTAACCTGTGCAGTTAGAAACATCTTTATTATTAAACTCTTAAAGGGAAAAAAAGTTGCTCAAGCATACATTTGAAATATTCTAGTAGAAATGCATTTCACTGTTGCTCTAAAGGTGAAGAACTGAAAAGGTCTTTAGGGTAGTGCACAGTGTACAGGCAGTGTAATGTGCAAATCATGTTAACGTTAGAAGAAATAACAAGATGTAATCATCAGTAAATAAATCAAAATAAATCAAAAAGTGTCATCTTGGAACATGGTGTTTGTCCTGTTTACTCTTGCGTCTTTGACATTGTAGGGAAAAATGCTTCTGTCTATACCTCTCTTCCTTCAGAGGCCACTGAACATAATCTTTATCGACTCTTTCTTCTCTTTGTCTCTCTCTCTTTCTGCCACTTTCTTTCCATTCCAACTGTTTAACCTAATCTCTATTATTAATTTAATTCCCATTTATGTGGAGATGGACAATTTCCTGTGAGGCTCCGTAAATAGGCTTCTTCTCTCAGATAGACAGGAATAATGTGCCAAGACAGGATGTTGAAGAAGGATATACGTGTGTGTGTGTGTGTGTGTGTGTGTGTGTGTGTGTGTGTGTGAGTGAGTGAGTATCTGTTGCCCCATGCACATATGCAATGGGAAATACAATAGATGTAGTGCCTGTTTAAGTGTATATTTATATGAAACACATTATTGAATGCTATTCTGCAAACTGTTGGAGAGTATGTGTGTATATGAGGTCACAGGATGTTAACAGTCATAAGAGCGAAACAGCAGATAAAAGTCACATGCTTTCGGTATTTGCTGTAACGCATGTGTTCTTCCTGAACTGAAATGTGGGAAACATGCACAAAGCTGCTTTGTTTGGTGTATGACCTATCCTTAGCTGTTTATAGCTCCAATGGTTTTATGCGAAGTACCTTCTTATAATAGCATAGTAATAGTTATGACATCACATGGCAGGAATTGTGTATTATACAATTCACAATAAGGCTATATTAAACTCTGCTAAAAGACAGAAAGTAAAACAAAGTGGTTAATAATATAATCATTGAAATAAAAAAAATATTAATAATAATAGTGATGCAATGGGAACATGTCTGTTACAGCACCGAGATATCTCACCAAGATATTTGGGGTGTGCAGTGTCACTGGCAGGTGGCAGTATTATCACAGAATACAAATGACATTTCTGTCATTGTTACTGCATAGAAGGAAATCATTGATTGACCCTGCTTGATCCTGTAATAAGATGCATTCCAAGACCTTTACTGACCTGCATGTAAATACAAGCCATTGAATTTTAAGGGCCATTTTAAGGGCCACTAATGCAATTGTTTTAGACAATGTTAGAGAACATTATGTAAGGAATACAACACTGTAGTGCATGCGGTTAGAGAACAATATTCCAAGACACAATGGTGCGATATGGCCTGACGTGATTTACTGTGGCTGATTGTTTTCTCTAACATTTTGCATTTATTCCTCTTATGCCACAGCAAATGAAAATGAAACGTGCTTTTTATCCTTTTATAGTTGCATGTAATGTTGAGGAACATCCATAAGTAGTGTAGTTCCTGTAATCACTTCCATTATATAGCTACTCTATAAGCAGTATTTCCCTCACCTGCATCCTTTTTCCCCCTCTTTTAAAGCAAATAACACACACACACACGCACACACACACACACACACACACACACGCACACACAGACACACACACACACACACACACGCACACAGAAACATAACTTGCTGTATTACAGAGAAAAAAGATATTGTAAAGTTCTTTGTCCTTCTGAGTCCCTTTTGGCGGAATACTTATTGACTGTTTACAAAGCGCTTACAACCGTGACTGAACTGCAAGCGCTTGACATCTTTGCTTGTGAAAATATCTTGAATATAGTCAGATTGATGTAATATTTCCTATTACAAGATTATTAAACTTACTTTTAAACATTTGAACTCATTTCAAACTTGACATCATCAGATTCTATTGTCAGCTCATTTATATAACTTTAAGCATTCCTGTGTAGCAAGCTTACAATTAAAGCTTACAATTAATAAGAAATGTCTAGAAATATGTGATATCATTTATATTAAGTTGATTGTAATCTTATAATAGGGCCTACTAATTGACTGTATTCAGGATGTTTCAAGTGTAGATTTGTACTGAATCTCTGTTTTTCAGATGAAGTTGCTTTCGGCTGCTCCCTGTTCGGGGTCGCCACAGCGTACCAACTGGTCTGCACAACAACTTGGCACAGGTTTTACGCCGGATGCCCTTCCTGCCGCAACCCTCCCATTTTTCCGGGCTTGGGACCGGCACTGCATCCAGTGGCTGGGAATCGAACCCGGGCCTTCCGCATGATAGGCGAGCAACCTACCACTGAGCCACCAATGCCCCTAATCTCTGTTTTTCAGATACAGATCATTTTTCCTGTGAACTCTGACGTAAAGGTTTCAGTCAGCTGGCAGAGAGACGGAACAACAAGATTACTTGTAACAGAGTTAGTAGAGAAAGAGATACAAAGAAATATCTCTTTAGGTACACATGCATGCTGAATGGGGCAAGGGGTTAATTTGATCCAGTGTGGGACCACTCAAATATCGCCTCTATCTTTCCGTCCTCTCTTTCTTTCATCTCTCTCTCTCTCTCTCTCTCTCTCTCTCTCTCTCTCTCTCTCTCTCTCTCTCTCTCTCTCTCTCTCTCTCTCTCTCTCTCTCTCTCTCCCCAATAATTTCTCATCTTCTGGTCTTGACAAGCTGCAGTGTGACTACCAATTATTACCAATGATCTTGTGCTTTAGAATGCCCTAGAGTGTGGTTTAATTGATGGCCTGAAGCTGTGGTCTTAGTTTTTTTGGTTATGGTGAGCTGTAAAGTTTGGATTGTGTTCATACAGCTTTCACACAACTATATTGTGTGTCTTTTGGTATGCTAAAACTGAAAGTGATGGAATCTCACTTATAATTACTATAGGCATAATGCACTTCAGAAAATCTATGCAGGTGTCTAAGGCAGCTTTTTACAGACTAGTATATCATAAAGTATATAATTTGATGAAATTTACTGTTTCTTCCAGCTGTTAAACTGGTATTGGAATGTTGTGCCTTAAAGCATTTTTTGATTAAAGGTAAAAAAAAAAAAAAAAAAAAAAGAATTTCCACCTTTCTATAATCAAATCACTTCTACGTCAATGGTAGAGTGCTGCGCAGGAAAACAAGCAAACAAACAGAAAAAAAAAAAGAAAGAAACATGCCGACAGCAACATGTAATGCTTTTATAATCATGACTGGATCAAGCATGATTATATTTGGGTGTGACTGGGTTGGAAATTCACAGTCACTTATTAACTTAATAACTGAAATAATTCAAAATTATGCAACATTCTTCAAAGTGACTCATTTTTATAGACATTGTACAGGCTGTGTGTGGTTAATATGTTATGCTCCAATGTACATTAAGAGGATAAACAGTTTATATATTTTTAGCAGACCCTCATGGTCCGTATTTTGTATCAAGTTGACGTTAATACATTTACAAAGGACTTTCACTGCAATGAAAGGCTGAACATAGAATTAATTTTTCTAAAAACCTTTAAAAAAACATTTATAAACCACTTTCTAAATCTTGCCGAATCTTTTCCACATCGATTTTTCCTATTTAAGATACTAAAAATCCTTAACACACCCTCCCCTTGTGATTGACAGATGGGCTTGTTAATGATTATTCCAGGTTGCTGTGGTGCACCTTTGTTAGGTGCAGGCACTCTGCGAACGGAACGTGCCGGAGGATTAAGGACCGTCAGTTCTCTCAGAGCTAATCCTTGGAGTGAATAGAGTTCCGCTTCACCATACTCTTTCCCCGCCCTTCTTCCCTACAGCACCTAAGATGGCATGAGCGAACACATCCTACCAGCTGCCCACACTTGCACACCTTTTAGATATGTCAGACACCTCCCTTTTCTCTTCCTCAGCATACAAAAGCATGGGCAGTCTCCTGCCATTCTGTCCTCATGTTCTGTGCTTACGTGAAATCATTCACTTACCCCTGTTTTTTTCCGCAGCGTGGAAATGCTTATTCACCAAGAAACTGATCCACACCCCCTGACCCCCACCTCCTTCCCTGAGATGCACTTCTATTAAATTGCTCTTACAAATTCCTGACAATTTTGCGGTGATGATTCTCCTTGTGTCTCCCAGGCTCCCTTGTTTTGACACACTGTTTCATACTGTCACTCCTCAACAAGCCATAGCAAGGTCAGGGGTCAGCAGTTCACTCCTTGTAAAGAAGTAAAACAAAGAAAAAGAAGGAAGATGTTACAAATCAGTTGAGACAACACACACAAAGCCGTCCATGTATTATAACCCACAAAAAAGATGAGATGTGTACAGATACAACAAAAAACACTCATGAGCATTGCCAGGCACTGTATTTTTCTTCGCAAACACCTTGGTATCAGATTTTATAGGTTATTATTTAAAATATTCCAATATGCCCATAGGTTATGACAAATACCACCTAGTTTTTTGAATTAGCTACAACAATAAATTTGGTGTGTTTTTCATTATGAAGAAAAGTAGCTTGAGGTTCTTTTGCTTAGCTCAATGCAAGTGTGTGCATGCTCCTTAGAAACTAAAAGCAGTTGACTTTGATTAAGGTCGATCCCTCCTTTACAAAATCATTCCTTTTGGGATTATCATTGCTGTAGCTCGATTGTATAAAGAATGTTAGACAGGCATGGGCAGGCAGTCTGACCCCTTACTGACTTGTGGGCACACACAGGTGTGACGGTGTATAGGAAACCTACCCAGGCTTGCACAAAAGATTTCAATTCTAGCCCCAGGGTACAAAACATACAGGCATTACTCGTAAGACAGTCATAGATAAGTTATTTTCTCTAGATCAAGCTGAATTATACCACAGTGCTATTAAACTCTGATTGGTCAGAAGCTGTTAATGAGTTTTCTAAAACAACATTGTTATAACACAGAGCTTGGATATTACTGTTGATAGTTTTATATTAATGCATTCATTCTAACAGGTTATTGTTTCTATAGTAACAACTCATTCACAGAGCCTTATAGAGTGGACAATCTACATGCAGTAATCTATGAGTAAGAAAACTGTGTTTAAAGATGAAAAATTTATAATTTATGATATATGTTTTCAATAAGGAGACGTTTGTTTCTGTTAGTTTAACATTTATGGAAGGAGTCTCTAGTGTCAGGGTTTGAACAAGTTTTCCGTCACTGGACAGTCTCCAGGACAGGACTTTTTCTTTTTCCAGTTTCTCAGTAACACAAGCTGCAGTGCTTGTGCTTTGAGGAGGAAAAAAGCTGCTATATTTTGATAGCAGGAACTTGTCTCATGGACATTCGACAATGTTTAAAATGCATTTTGTTGTATGTATAAATGTAGATGTAAATGACCAAAAAAAAGCATGAACAATTTTATTAAATTAATAATTAATAATAAATTAATTAATAATTTGTAATCTTTGTGTTGAGATGCATCAGACATCCTGTAACAGCATGCCTTGCTATGTTTTATTACTTATTTTTAATGCAATTTGAAGCTGTTGAAAAAAATGTACATTGAATGCAAAATATATATTTAAAAGTTTCAGCCATTGTCCTGCCCTGCTACATGTTACTGTTCCTAGTAAATAATATTGCACACAATACAACAATGAAGAATGCTAGCCACTGACAGAATCATTTGATTTCTAAAGGATGACAGCAGCCATTTTTCTGGAACACAAGAAACATTGCCATGGGAAACGATCAAGCATGTTGAGTGTTTTTTAATACCCTGCTCTTTGTTGACACTTCCTTCTGGCCACCCGGCCCTAGCACTGTGCCGTGTTTGCCTAGAGCGCCACCCTTATCAAGGATGGCGTACCGTGCTGGCAGCTGACAGCAGGGGCACGTACAGTTGAGATCAGATAATGGTATCTCTGTTTAAATAAAGCTCGGGCGGCTGTAAAGTGGGCTCAGAGGAAGGCTGCATTCTGCTTCCATCACAATGGAGTCATTCTTTAGGCCTGGGGGCAGAATAATATTGCCCTTCTGAAGCGGGTGGCAGAGGAAGAGAGGGAGCTCCCAAGGGAGTTATCCGAAACCCCTGGCCTTTATTTATGGCCGTTCAAGCACTGGCATACTGTATGCACCCATGGGAGAGCTCAGGAATCACAGCCTGACCAAATGGCCTGACTTGTAGAAAAGACCTTGGCCACATTGTGCTTTTATCAAGGCCTGTCCAGACTGGTGGATTGTTGCATTTTTGGCATCTCATGAAGGTTTCTGTGCCGCTATACCAAAGAATTATTCCTGGGAAAAATGTAGAGGTTTTTTTTTTTTTTTAGAGCAAATAACATTTGTGCATATAAACAAGTTTTTGCAAAGGTTTTTGCAAAGATTTAAGAGGCTAAAAGTGAACACAGGGAAGAAAAATATTCATCAGAGGTCACAAGGTCACCTTTTTTATTGTTCTACATGAGATTCAGCTGTCAACCTCAGCGTGGCAAAATGACACAGTTTCCTCTTTAGTACTGAGACACTGGGCCATGTGGATTTACTGTAAATGCCTGGAATGACTGTGTTTAGGCCAGACATCAGGTTTTTTTTTAATGACCAGTTGCTTTATGAGTATTGTTCCTCAAACCCAAAGAAAAACTAAAAAATGAACGTAATTCACTATGAAAAAAAGAAACCAATTTTCCCATTTGAATTAAATTCAAAAGGCTGTGACATCCACAGTGGTCCCCTGTGAGATCTGTATAACATGACAAGCTGATTTGTGTTTATTAATTTGCACACCCTTATAGTTCAACACCTGATGCTACCACCCTCATCCTCTAATATATGTGAATTTGCTGTCTTTTTCTTCCATTTTTAGATTATATACATATTTCATATAGCTCAAGGGGACACTTTCTCTCTCTGAGCTCAAGGTGAAAATGAAAGCTGAAAGATCAACAAAGGTGTGAACCTCTTCTTTCACACTACTAATGAATCTAATTCCTTAGTGATTAACAGTAGATCTGTTACCTAGATTATCCCTGTGTCTTTAAAAACTTGGTTAATGAACACAGCAGTCTAAAACTGCTTTGATCCCCAGGTTGAGAAGAAACAACTGGCTTGTGGAAGAGGATGAAGACTGTCCCAGATGGAGCCCAAGAGTAGAAACTCAAGCTGTTGTCTTATGGTGACCTCCTTGGCAAGATTCACTGCAAGCTGATGACATTTGTGCTGTGTCTGTGCTGACTTTGTGCATGTAGAACTCTTCATCTGCAGTCGATCACATGACTGTGGTAGAGTGTGTCATTAACATACCACCGCCTTGACAAAAGCAGTAATTATTATTCCTAGGCTGCAGTTAATGAGACCAGCTGCAACTGAGGCCCCTGTGTCATTGTCCCCGAACCCCCTTCATATACAACACTTTTCACCAACCTTTTACATGATTACATTTCGACGAAACTCTCTACCCTGCCCACCAACCCCTCAAACCTAACTTGGGCACATAATGGACTCTGGAATTAGAGACAGGTCTCACATGACTCTGTCATTCCTCTATGCTAACAGTTGGTTTAGCATGTCACATAACCTACTATATACTATGCTTCTTTTACAGGTCTTCTTTTCCACTCTCATCTTCCTCCTCCTCCTCATTATGCCCATTCCCGCCATGTATGCAGACTGCACCCTCCATGGTGGAGCTCAGCTTTTGGAGATTGGGTTACGTGTCATTAACAGTGTCTCTGTAGACCCATTCAAGCAAGTAATTAGCAGGGGAACGTGCATTCCCATGGTGATGCAGGACACAAGCCACCACTCAACACACATACACGCTTCAAAGAATGAAGCCTACCGTCCATTTATGCCCTGACCTAACTGCACCAGTAGTTTGAGTGACCATGGCTGCATATCTATGCAGGGTCATGTGCAAAAAAAAAAAAAATTTTCATGGCAGTCAAAATACTGGCTTTGTATAGCAGAAAGAAAGTGCAGCTGTCTCATAGTAAACTAAGAGAGAGATCAAAGTTCAATGGGATTGTCATCTTAGCAGTCCTTTAATCCCCATTGAGTGCTGTCACTTCTGTCTGATGCGTCTCTCTTTCACCAAAAAGATATCCAAGTATGCACTGGTGATACATAATTTTTCCTGGGTTCCTAACAGCACTCTATCTAATTTCTATTTGGTTCTTGATGAGTTGAATGGGAGTCAGTACCTTGAGACAGAACAGTCCCTGGGTGGAGTAGTGACCATTCTTGTGCCAAATAAAGAGGCGAAAGCGAGAATTTCTACCCTTGTCTAGGTAACACATCCACGACTGGGAGAACAATAATAGCTCTGCCTGAAAATGTGAGGGAAAAAATAACAGCAGAGGTTTCCATTACAAAGGCCTTGGATGAACAACAGGCCTGCCGCTTTGAAGGCCTATTCACGAGAGGTGAGTTCCACACGGATCAGGTTGCCATTATTTAGGCCCTACCTGGAAACAGAGGAGGGATAGGACCTCATTTGATATGACAGGCAATTGCACTTCTTATCCTGCCCCCTGCCGCACACCCCACACCTGCCTACATCATATCATATACATAGAACAATATTTACATTTAATGCCTTGAAAACCTTTTCGTTGTTTATTATAAACTACAGAACTACAGATAGTCTCTGTGCCAAATTGATGCCAACATAATGCTTTGTCAAAGCCAGCATTGCCCCATTGGGTATTGTATCATTATAGATTGATCATAGTTGTATCATGATTGATTTCTAGTGCTGTAATAAATGCTAAAGTTTTTGTATATGTCCTTAATGAAAATGTTTCACTGAGAGTCACTGGCATTGCTCTTACACAAAAGATTCATTACTAATTATGGGAATGAATTCCTAAAGAAGTCTTTCAAAAGAATTTAAACCAGTTTTCTTTTAATTATAATTAACATCTGTACACTTGTAAATTTGAGGTCAATCCTTATTCCTTGAATCACTGACCCTGTAAAACTCAGCTTTAAGCAAACACTGCATGGAGACAGGTAAGTGTCTGAAAGTGGTATGATATTTTTTGACCTCATTTGCTCACATCTTGACACAGCGACTGGCTGTCGAGACCTTGGTCTTCTAAGGATGTCATGTCAAGTTGGACACCATGGGAGCGCTAACAGAAATGCAGCAGGCACCTCAGCTAAGTGCATTCCCAGAGGCCTTCTTTCTCTTATCCATGGACATGGCCAAATCCCTGCTTGACCCTGACTGATAAGCTCATGGTAAGTAAACTACTCTGAGAGACAGGGAAAAAGACAGGACTACAAAAAGACAGAGAAGACAGGGGAATGTCTTAGTCAAGCCCTGGGATGTGAAAGGCCTACTGTGGTCTGGCTTGCATTGTAGCACCATGGAGGCTAATATGGAATGACAGAATGGGTAAATGGACAGTATCGCCTTCGGGTGCTCACATGAGTCCAAGCTTAGCCTTCTGCTGGGATCCCATAGCTAAAACAATGTTTAAGATAAGATTTGGGATGGGAAGGCCTGCAGATAATTGGGTGCTATGATCTCAGGGCTATTTTTCATTCACCTTTAGTGAATATGGGAGACCAAGGAGAATCTTTGAGTCAACCTTTGATCCACTTAGTGACATTATACTGACTCTTCTCTAAGATTACGCATGCATAGTAAGGCCCTGTTTAAAATCACTATTTTTCTGTTAGGTAGTTATTTATGTATCTTTGTATTTCCATTTTTACATATTTTAGAGTCCATGTCGGGGGTGGTTTAAAAAACCTAATATATCTTATACAACAAATGGCAACACTTATTAGGGCTCAGCTGTATCCATCAGAGCTAGGTTAACTCTCTATGCAATTGAAGTTGCATATTCCGGGAACATTTTCCAGGACAAATACATATAGTAGTACTGATGTAAACACTATAATTTCATACATTACCAATTTGTTTATATATTTCTATCTGTTAGCCTAATATAACTTTTAATACTGCAATATTAAGCACAAGGCAATGTTACATTGTGTAAAGGTCCACATTAAACACAAACATTTGCACATTCATTTAATTTAGACTCAGCAGTCCACATATCAGCATGTTTTGGGCACCAAAAGAGATAGGTGCCATAGGGAAACACATAAAGACACACAGACAGTAACTTAATACTATGCTTATATATTATGGATATATAATATATATATATATATATATATATATATATATATATATATATATATATATATATATTATATATATATATATATATATATATGCATATATATATATATTTTTTTTTTTTTTTTTTTTTTTTTTTTTTTTACAATTTTCTACTATTTTAGAATAATAATGAAGCTCTACAGACTATGAAGTAACACGTATGGGACCACACACTGACCAAGAAGTGTTACACATATAGAAGAAATTTATATTTTAAATTCTTAATATCATTGCTAATCAAGCTTTGAATGCATTTGCCATTTTCTTAACCAGCTTCAAGTGGGATCTTTACCTACTGCCCCAAAACATGAACTTCAGCAAGAGGACCATTAGGGAAGGAATCACACTGCACCATGCTTCCTATATGAACATTCTCATTACAGTGAGCAATGAACAGGACCGGTAATAACAGCATTGCCACAGGGCTAGTTTAAAAATACTCCTCTACCATCTTTATCCTGGTTAATAGCAAATAATCAAATTTCAATCTAAAACATTTCTACAAACAAAAACAGGTGCACATAATGTCTCTACAATGTACAGAACCATTTTTACTGTAAGGTATAGTGTAAAAATTGGGAAAGGAAGTTTATGGATTCCATCATAAATGTGTTTGTATCAAGGTGACCTTGTGGGTTTTTCACACAAAGGCTGAGGAAAAAATAAAATAAAAGGCATCTCCCATTTCCAGTGTCTAACTATGATGTAGCTGTGGCTGGAATTTTATTCTGAAACCTGGCAAATGCACCTGCTGTATCGAAGAAAGTTACTTCACTGCTCACAACAAGCTGCTACACTGTAAGCTGGATGACTGTGTTAATGCTTGTTATGGATGTTCCCTAAAGATAGTAGCAATTAGTCAGGTGTCAGATGTGATAGCCTCTTGATTATTAAATTTCTTATGTCTTTCTGCAACAAACCCTGCAGTCAAAATGATCTTTGAAGATTTCTTGGAAGTTGTTCAGCTTGAAACAATACTGAACAGATCTAGGCCAAAATTGTTAAAGGTTTGACCTGTCCATGTTGCTACATATGCTACATCAGTCTCATTTTGGGTCCTCCTGCTTTCCTTCTGATTTTATCCTTGACCTCTGTGAGAACACCACGGACCCCTCTGTATGTACAGAACTATTCAGCCTTCAGGGTCAGTGTTCTCCTCCCATAGCGCTTATCGGACCCTACAGTCTGGACTAATCAGGCCAATATCAATTGACCGGGTGGAGAAGAAAAGCCAATGTTCCCTTCCAGATGCACATTGTTTCATTCTGTAGTGTTTATTTAGATGTAAATCAGTGGGCAAAAGTGTTACATCCTGCTTGTGTATGGAGGGTGGGAGTCTCAGCTTGCTGAAAAGGAAACTGGCCAAAGAAGATTGTGGCCTAGGGAATGTTTGGGACAAAATGCTGTACTACAGTCTGAGTGACATCATCTCTTTCCCCCCAAGGCCAGGCATCCTGGCAGCGCCACGCCTTCCCCTCCACTCAACACCTCTATATGTCCTCAGTTCATGCTGTTGAATGTTGAGACTGGTGTAATTAGTATAATTATAGGCAAACCCAAAAACTGTGCCACGCGATATTATGTCAACTCTAATATGTGGGGAAAGTGGCACACCCAAGGGTCCCAACCAAGTTAATTTCCTTCCTTAACAAGCCATTTTCATTCAGTGTTCGTCAAAAGATCTCATTTGGATTAAATGAGCTCTTGCTTGCAGCTGAGAGAATCGTGGTGAGCTGGAGGATGGGTGGAACAGTTTGTGTGGGAAAGAAAATCTACAGAGTTAAAACTGGGAGCTGGCCATTATTAAGTGAGCAGGATAGGGAGTGTAATGTGTAGACTTAATGTATTGTGGTCAGTTTTTTAGCAAGTGTACTTATTCTGAGACTGATATCTTGAAATAGCACTTAATGTGGTCAGAAATGTAACACAAATTTATCTAATAAAAGAGAATTTAAGGAACCCATTTTGGTAGAAAGAAATGTATGGAAAGGAATCCAGATGTTGTAGCATTGTGGTACTAGCTGGTAAGATCACTGTCCAATTTATTCGGAACTACTGATACAACAGCTGTGGGTGAAAATGCATTGTTGAAAAGAGAGGTCAGAGTGAAATGGTCAGATTGGTTTGACCAGTCTTTCTCATCTACAAAGTGATTCAGCCCACAGACCCTCAGCTCACATGATGTTTTTTTTCACCATCCTGTGTAAACTCTAGAGAAAACAGAGAATGACAACATAGTGGAAATCAACTATCTGCAAAAGATAGATGGAAAGAATCTCATAGCAAGCGAAACATCATCATCATCATCATCATCCAACCTTTTATATTAGAACTCATATGCTGGGGTTTCATACAATTCCACCTTCAGGCTAAAAAGTGTACCAAATGCATCATTAATTTCATTTTGATTTCTACCTTGAATGTTCTCTGGCAGAAACTGGGCCAGTTAAACCTATTTTCAGCTCTTCCTCAAAGGGACAAGAAGATGAAGTGTCTTGGTGTGGCATAACAGCTAAATTCATTTCTTCATACATTAAACCATAATGTGCTGCACTTCTGAGGAAGACTGCATTTAACATGTGGAAACCAAAACATGTGTTTGGCAAGGCAATGTTCAGGGAGGCTGAGCAGGAATAAGGGAGAAAATGTAAAAGGTGAAAGAATCAGAGATTCCTCAGAAAGCATAGCGTGACAAAGGGTAACTAAGCTTCTTCAGCTGGTTTTGATGTAGAGTAGGGCATATGGTCAGATAAGAATCCTGGATTCACCATGACATAGCTTATCTAAACTCTTTTAGAAAAGCCAGAGCTGTATAAATAAACTAAAAACTTGACATTCACAGTCATACTTTATATTTTGTATTTTTTTAGGTTGATAATACACAAATGAATAAATCAAAATAGAAAAGTTAGACAAGGAAAGTTTATAATAAAATATAATCTATTAAATGAATAAGTCTATAAAAAATTTCTAACAAACTAAAAGAAAAAAAAGAAAAAAATTGTTAAGTTAAAACAATAATCTAGTTGCACAAGTGTTATAATTGTGTGTGACTTTGCTCAGAATTAGATCTTCAAATGTAATTATCATACAGTTGTCATCAGTAATTTTGTCATTTTGATTAACCCCAAATAAAAATCTGTTGTTTTAAGCAGGATTTTTCTTGACATCTTGTTTTCAACTGCTGCAGCCATGTTCCATAAACAGCTTACTAAGCGCGTATGGGATCTCATTGGTGAAATTTATGGATCAGGATATAAAACAACTACTGAAACATTAGATGTACCATGGAACACTATAAAGCCATCATTAACAAGAAAATAGTGCACCACAGTGACATCACCAAGCGCAGGATACCTACAAAATTGACAAAGCGTTCAGATGAAAACTTATCAGGAAGCTGCCAAGAGACCGTCTTCCTTCCAGCAACATTACAGGAGCAGCAGAAATATTCTACTGGTCACAATTGCTTCATGTGACAACAATTTCTCATGTTTTTCACATATCTGGGCTACGAAGGTGACATAGGGTGGCTAAACGTTGCCCAAACAAGACAAACATTTTATAGTCTGATGAGAGCAAGGAAAATTTTTTAGACATAATTAATTGAGAAATGTTTGGAGCTAAAACAAGACAGCTCCTCAGACAAAGAACACTATAGCCTTAGTAAAGCATGGTGGTGGCAGCAGCATGCTATGAGACTACTTCTCCTCAGCTGGGACTAAGGTGCTAGTAAAGATATATCATGGATAGCTTCAAGTCACAAACCAAGAAGAATTTCACCTTCAAAGCTTGACCAGCGGCACAAATCCGAGGAAAAGTCAGAGGAAAAAGAACAACAAGTATGTTTTGGAATGACTCATTCAGAGCATCTGTTGAAAACATTCGGAATGACTCAAAGAAGGCTTTCCACAGGAAATCCATTGCAGTTTGGAAAAACTGGAATAAAATTGCCAAATCAAGAATCTGATCATAAGTTGGTAGACTTTTGTTGTTTGGTTGTATTACAACCAAAAAGTGCTTCAACAAAGTATTAGTTAAGGAGTGTAAAAAGTCGAGTATTATGGGATTTATGTCACATTCTGAACATATTCAACCCTGCTCTTTGGATTTCTTCCGAAATTCACACAAATCTCATTCTAGTCAACTCTTTACTAATGAGTACCAAAGGTTCTCCAGCACTGACATGTAAGCTTATGTGACTTAGGTGGGAAAAAACCGTGAGCATGCATTAACATCACTCAGAGGGTTGGTGTGATGGTGTTATGTGACACCTAAAAGACGTGCATTAATGGTGGCGGGGAGAGAGGGGCGGGGCGCTGAAGGCACGAGCCGTACGCTGCTTCGTTCGCGCGCCTGACGTGCTGCGCGCCAAATGTGCCTCAGGTCGCCCTCCGTGGCGGGAAAAAAAAAACCTGCTCCGCTTTTTCACTTCCTTTTAGGGAACTGGTTAAAGTTTACCATTACACCCTTTATTTCTATTCGGTTTGCAAATTCTCAGTCACAGAGTTCACACCGTGAAAGCTTTAATGAGCACGACACACGCAAGCAAATAACAAACGTTGTTATTATGTACTTCACAGGCTTCCGTAGAAATTACATTGAGCCAGAGTAGGGCTGCGGTTCTGCTGTCTGTTTTGAGGCACACACCGGTGAGGAAGTGTGCTTGTATGTGTGCGCGTGTGTGTGTGTGCGCGTGTGTGGATGTGTGTGTGAACCATGGAGCAGATTAATAACATTCAGGTGGTTCCGTGCATCAGCTCGAATTATCTGAAACCGTTCACGGTGCATTATAGCCAGGTGAGTCGGAAATACAGCTCACTCGCACGCTGTCATCTGTCAGACTCCACTCATTTTCCTGCTAGCAGCCCAGCCCCCCATTCTCCATGTCACTGCTGTGTTTGGGGGGAAAAAACATGTCTTTGTGCTAAAAAGTCATATTTATTCTAACTCGGGTCAGACGCTTGATATTGCGCAGTGCCTGTGTCGTAAACATGTCGCTGAAAATGAATAAAAACACCTTGAGCTTTAGCTTGGCTAGCGGGCGTGCTAACAGGCTACAGAGGGAATCCCTTTCTCCCTTGTTCTGAGATACATGATTCATAAACAGGCTAGCTAGTTAGCATCCAAAAACATTTAGATTCCTCACACCCTCGGTATGATCAGAGCACAACTCTGTAATCAAATAATCAGCGTTTTTTTTTTTAAAACCACGACCTGTTTATTACTAAAGTATTACTCCAAAACACACTGTAGATTCAATATGTTTAATATACAACCTAAGAGCAGTATATTAATATAAAGTGGACATATGTATTCCAGTTTGAGTACAATCGTATTTGAATTCAATTAGTGTATGTTTATATATATATATATATATATATATATATATACACACACACACACACACATATATATATATATATATATATATATATATATATATATATATATATATATACACACACACGCACATATATATATATATATATATATATATATATATATATATATATATATATATATATGCATACATTACACACCGATCAGGCATAACATTATAACCACCTGCCTAATATTGTGTTGGTCCCACTTTTGCTGCCAAAACAGCCCTGACGGATCATGCACTGTGTATTCTGACACCTTTCTATCAGAACCAGCATTAACTTCTTCAGCAATTTGAGCAACAGTAGCTCGTCTGTTGAACCGGATCACACGGGCCAGCCTTCACTCCCCACGTACATCAATGAGCCTTGGTTGCCCATTACCCTGTTCACCATTGTTCCTTCCTTGGACCAATTCTGATAGATACTGACCACTGCAGACCGGGAACACCCCACAAGAGCTGCAGTTTTGGCGATACTCTGATCCAGTCGTCTAGCCATTAGAATTTGACCCATATCAAACTCGCTCAAATCCTTATGCTTGCCCATTTTTCCTGCTTCTAACACATCAACTTTGAGGACAAAATGTTCACTTGCTGAATAATATATCCCACCCACTAACAGGTGCCATGATGATAATCTGTCTTATTCACATCACCTCTCAGTGTTCATAATGTTTACTTGATCTGTGCGTGTGTGTGTGTGTGTGTGTGTGTGTGTGTGTGTGTGTGTGTGTGTGTGTGTGTAATATATATATATATATATATTTGCTTGTCTTTAAGGCTTCAGTTAAACCTATATAACCCTATTAGGCTTAATAATAATAGCTAATAGCTAAATAATAACTATTGCAGCTATCACAACTTTGGTGGTGGTTGATCTTGATCTCTAATACTATGAGATTTATGGAAATAAAAAAAATTCATGAAAAAACTGGCATTACAGCTATACACATGCTCCAGGTTTAATAGTTGTGGATGCAATGTGTGCTTGAGTATCATGTTTTGACAAGAGAAATAGCATTTTCATGTGAAAAAATGCTAGTTTATTGGGGCGGTGGTGGTTCAAGTGGTTAAGGCTCTGGGTTGTTGATCAGAAGATCGGCGTACAAGCCCCAGCACCACCAAGCTGCCACTGCTGGGCCCCTGAGCAAGGCCCTCAACCCTCCCTACTACAGGGGCGCTGCATCATGGCTGACCCTGCGCTCTGACTCGAACCCCCATGGATGGGATATGCGAAGAAAGAATTTCACTGTGCTGTAATGTATACGTGACAAATAAAGACAACTTATATGTGTAAAAAAAAAAAAAAAAACCTTAAATGAGCCAAATACTACTTTTGTACAGATAAAAGTTGTGTAAATCCAAAGCCCTT
Organism: Hemibagrus guttatus; assembly: GCA_033459395.1. NCBI lineage: Eukaryota > Metazoa > Chordata > Actinopteri > Siluriformes > Bagridae > Hemibagrus > Hemibagrus guttatus. Next base: position 7,100,831 of record JAUCMX010000019.1, read on the forward strand.
ATGTTTGTTACTATGGAAGACCTCAAATATGTTTGCTATTACAAACGACACCTTAATTCTACGCATTAAAGCTTATTTTCTGTCACCTTTGTCATCTATTCATGAATGCATTACTGTTAACACATTTATTCCTCCCTCTCTATTCTACGGAATGTCAGAGCTGCGGTAAACTTTTCAGCAAATTCATCAACGTTTCCTGATATAACGTCTTTTTTTCCTCCTGTTGTCCTGAAATGCATTAAGTGCTTGGTTTTTGTGGGGCACCTGTACTGGCTTCCTCTCTGATTGTTGTACTCCATCTGTGCTTGGCACTCTGTGCATTTTTCACTATGTAGTAATGCTTCCTCTAAAGTTAAAGCGGCAATCCCCAGGTCTAGGCCTATTGTTCTTTGCGCGACGTCTTAGTCAGCCGCATCCGGTGCTCGGGGCCGGCATGGATGGAATGCATGGCGCAATCACACTCCGTGCTCATGAGACTCTCACTCATTTTGGTAATGCAGAGTTGATGAGGTGATGCATGTTGTGAAAGCAAATCATTCTCAGGTCACTCATAACTCTCATGTCCTGGAAGACCAAAATTTCATATTGATGTCATTAGCATTAGTCAGCTGTCTTCAAACTTGGGGGCAGGCCGTGTTTGGATGATGTTGGGTAATCAGCTAATGATATGATGAGCGCACTTTCAAAAATGGAAAGCTTGTGAAAGATTAAAGATGAGGAAGTTCAAAGTATAGGGTTTTTTTAAAAATATGTTTCTCAATATTAATAGGACAAAGTTGAAAGTATATGTTAAACTTTTACTTGGCCACATGGCTGGTGAAATGGCTTTTTAATCTATCAAAATACCACCTTGGTCACTCATTGACCTTTTTGTCTCTAGTTAGCATTATGTGGTTTAGTTTAGTAAATTTAGTAATTCTACAGGAAATTCCCCTTTGTCTGTGAGCTCAGTAATTTCAGCCATAAATGTTCAAAGTGTAATGTTGTTCTCAGTATTATAGCTGGGTGGTGCCAAAGCTAGCCTCGCTGTCTCGTAGCCCCAGTTCTATCCTGAGTTCAGATCCTGTGAGAAGTTTGTAAGTTCTTTCTGTCCACATGGGTGTTCAATTTCCTTCCGTTTTCCAAAAACATGCCACAGGTCAGTTTTGAGCATGTGACTGCGTTCATGGTACCCAGAAACGTACTGGAGCATCATCCATGCTGTATTCCCATCTCAGGGACAGGCTGCAGAGCCATTATGACCTTGATCAGAATAAATTGCTTATATATAAGTATTATAGTTGATAAGAGTTTCATGAGTGGCGTCCTCTAAATCCGTTAGACTGGCATGCATTCTTTGATACTTGCAAATCACAGTTAATCTCTTGGTTTGTACAGAAATTATCCACTTAGTTCACTTAGTGTCACTTATACTACAGGTCCAGCTTAAAAGGAAGGAAAGGATGCCTTAAAAGCTAAAATCAAATAGTCTCACAGTCTTTTTTTCCCCAGCTTTTGTTCAGGAGCTGCATTGGATAAGTGGCAGCTCCCCCTCCCCTTAGATTTTGCAGCAGCCACATCAGCCGCAGCACTGAGTCAGTGTGCTGTGCCACCCACATGTCCCTGCTGGCACTATGTACCAGGAGACTGCTGCTACCAACTTCCTTACTTAATTTAGTAGTTATGAGAACTGTGGACATGTGACTAGTCCACATTTAGACAGCTTGATTGGTCTTTCTCTTTGTAGAACCTTTGATTAAATGTATCTGGCATTTCTGAAATTGTTTCTAGCAAACTTGCACTACACAAGCAGACACAAGCTGTGTTTGGTTGCATAGCATCTCAGTTACCATAATCATTAAATGCTGACCCATCAGTAGATTAAGTCCTAATTAATTAGCAGACACGTCGGATAATGAAATCTACATGGCACAGAGCTCGCCGAGTGGTTCTCGTGCAAACCTGGAATTCGCTCATGTCTTGTAAGCTAGCAGCTGAGCCAACACGGTCAACTGCTCCAGCTGCCAACCTGCTGCTTTAGCCACAGGGGTCTGAGCCAGAAAGGAGGGGTATCAAAGGGAGCATGTTGTGGAAAGGTGGGAAGCGGTGGTGGATTAGGACAGGGGCTGGCGAATGGACATCGGTGTGGATTGGGTAGAGGGGAACAGATGACGAACAATGGGGGCAGGCACGCTGGACTGAGCAAGGGATGAGGAAGACAAGGAAACATGTGCTGGTCATTGGTCAAGCACCAGATCACTGGGTGTACTTAATGAGCAGATGTTCAGGAGAAAGAGCAGAGGTGATTAAAATATCAGATCCTGATGAGCAATATTAAGGGAAAACTGATCTTTTTCCATTTTGGTAGCATTGCATATCAGCCAGTTAATGCATCTTCAAAGATAAGGGGGAAAAAAGAGTCGTAGGCTCCATCTAATGTGACCTCTGAGCAGATGATATGCCGAGACGTCAGATGGATGTTGTTAAGGTAACCCTAGAGAGCTAATGCACAGGTGGTCAGTGAGGTCAGTGATGTCCTTTGACCTCTTCTGATGATAGGGTGTGTGCTCTTTTGTTGACCCTGCACTAATCAGGTGTGGTGAAGGAAAGGTGAGATGCAGACAGGCTTTTCAGTTCTATTGTTTTGGCAGCCAGCTTGTTAAGACATGGCATTTTTTCACATCATGTGTATTCTGCTGTATCGGTTGTAGTAGCAGCCTTTTCTAGCAGATTCTGGCCTAGTTATTACTCTGGATCTCTCGTGGGATTTGCAGGGGGAACGTGTCGCCAGCGCCATAGCACTACCACCCATGCTATTGGAGCAAGTGAATAAAATAACCATGTCTATTTCCCAACATTGTGTGGCCTTCGTTTGCTGGTAACCTCAAACTACTTCCTCAGCCTGTCTGATCTATGAGCCATATAATGGTGAGAGCTGGGTGGCAACTAGTTCGAGAGCATTTTCCCACTGTGTGGAGTAGCTTTGGCCCTGTAGCCGGGCGTTTTCAGTCGCCACTCATGGCATTGTATTTATGTCCTGTGTATCACTTCCCTGTGAGATTATGGATTGTTCATGGGAACAATGACTTTGTGGAGCTCTGAAAGACTTCATAAATCACTCACATGGTAATATAAAGTACAGTTGTCTTTCTTTGGATAGGGCTCTTGTAGTGTTTTTCCTTATTGTTAAAGTGTCTTTGAAAGAGAACTGATCGAAATCTGTATCAGCTCCTTTTTTCTTTTCTTTTTTTTAACCATCATGCCTGTTGTAGCTGGGGCTCGAAATGTTTAGGAAGTGGTGGAGAAACAGCAAGCTCATGGAATGGCCTGGTCACGGTGGCCCAGTAGCAGTAAGCTGTCTGTTTGCATCATGCTGTGTATGACGGCTAGAGGATAAAGGGCTAATTTGAGCATTTACACCTGTAGGATGGTGTAGAAGGAGAGTGGATGTGTTTAGGGGAGTGTGGTGGCACAGATGGACACACATTGAACTCCCTCTGCTCTGTTGTGTTCTTCTTTCTTTTATTCCTGATTCTGTTCTCTGGTGCGCAAGACTTGAGGTTTTAAACCCACAAAGCCCTTTTAAGCTCTTCTCAGCCTCCCTATGTAATTTACAAGCACACACACTTATTTTGTTTCAGCAAAGATTCAATGTTTTTTCCTCATTTGGTAACCTCTTTTCTCTCCTGTTCCTTTGTGCTCATTAATTTCTACACCGAACACGTGTGTTTGTGGAGCAGCTTGTGCTCAGTAAGGAGGCGTCCTCGGGTTGTTTATACAGCGAGAGGTTTGTTTGATAGCTGTCGGGTTCTGTTACACGTGTTGCTACTTGATGTAATTAAAGTCGTATTGTTTACCTTAGTGATCTGGACTGTTTGTGCACACACTGCCATTAACCTGCACATGTAAGAGGTGGTGTGTGGTGTGGATGTCTGGAAATGTGCAGTTGCTCAGGATGAGACATAGTCACCTGTTGGCTGTATATCTGGATGTCCATGGCAACACCAGTATTGGTCACTCAGCTGTCCATTGTAAGGGTGGACTGTCAAATACATACCACAATATTTTTTTATGATCCAGACAATATGAAATATTATAAGATAATAGTATAACAGAAAACAGTGTAATAATAACAAGAAAAAAGAGATGAAGAATAGGAAGTAGACTACCTATACATACATATTGTTATATTGCACATTTTAAAAATATTGCTAATATTTATATCGGTCTGTACTGTTTATACCCCATATGTCTGAACACATTTATTGTGGTTCTATACATGTAAACTTGATATGTGAATTATTTTAAAATAATATAAATTAAATGTCATGCCTTTATTCAATTTGGAGCTTGCCTGTAAGCCCATTTTACCACAGAGCTCAGTGGCACTGCGTCCAGTGTGCTTTCATCTTAGTCAAATTGGCCTTTACAATAGACACAGGCACCACACACAGGCTATTTACAGTACAAATTAGCAAATTATGCGTGACAGTTGCTTCAAGCTAGAAATACTACAAAATAGAAGATTCATGCTGTATTTCACAGTGTGTTCCTATCATATTAATAGCACACGTACCATATTTCAACCTACTGTAACAGTGAACGCTCTGGTGTCATTTAAAATCTACACTTTGTCAGTCTTATTAGTCTGGTAATGCTGGTTTAATAATCTAAACCATACTAAATGAAACTATACTAAATGTTATACTTGTGTGATATTAATCTTTCATTGCCTGTGTATTTATTGATTTATTTATTGATTTATTAATTATTTTAATATCATAATAAATGATGTAACTGTCCATAACTTATAAAAAAGACAAAAAACAAGGCATTTTAGGTTTTAGGAGAGTAGTGGTAGTTGCTTTCGGCTGCTCCCTGTTCGGGGTCGCCACAGCAGACCAACTGGTCCGCACAACAACTTAGCAAATGTTTTACACCGGATGCCCTTCCTGACGCAACCCTCCCATTTTTCCGGGCTTGGGACCGGCACTGCATCCAGTGGCTGGGGTTGGGGCATTGGCTGGGAATCAAACCCGGGCCTTCCGCATGATAGGCGAGAAGCCTACCACTGAGCCACCAATGCCCCATGTTTTAGGAGAGTAGAGTAGAATAATATTACCAGCTGTGCAGCTGCATTAATCATGAAAAGTCAGCTGGATGGTGCACTTGAAGGTAAAGGATTTGAACATCTGCAGTGACCAGTACAGGAGAGAGCAGATAACCAGTTTTAATCACCTTCTAACTGGGATGGATGGATGGATGGATGGATGGATGGATGGATGGAGCTTTATTGTCATTGCAAAGTACAGGTACATAGCAACAAAATGCTGTTTAGTATCTACCAGAAGTGCAAATAGTAGAAACTGTGTAAATGAACAAGTGCAGATAAATATGTACATATACATACATCAATGAATAAGGCTGTCAGGTAGTATGTGCATAGAAAAGTATGTGCAAGTTGTATATACAGCACATAATGTGTAAAGAAAAATATAATTGATGCTAATAAGTGATGCCAACTAGCATCACTATTAAAATTATGTGTGAAGAGTTGCATTTACTTTGTTGTAAAGTTTTTGATACACTTCTTACACTTCTTTTTAAACTGATTTATTTATTTATTTTTTAAACGTGTTTCGCTTTTTTCTGTTTGTCAGCAAAACCCGTGAAAACATAGTTTGTAACCATTCTTGGCCAAAATTTCGCTCGAATAAATATAGTAGTGATGTTAAATATGTACTTGTTTAAAATTAGCTAACGATAGTAAAGACAAACATATGTCGGTAGGATTTATTTCATATTAATGAAACTCCTATCATTTTCTATTTACCTTGACAGAAGGCGAGGGGGAGTCGAGAGCACAAGATGAAGGGTAGGAGGCGGGGCTAACAGGAGCATCTGTTAATATTGAAGAGTTCAATACACTTCTGGTCCTTCTCTTTCTCTTGTTATTCAGTTTACCCTGCTTTTGCTTGCTTTCGTGTTCTAAACTTAACCAACCTAGCTCTAATTTTACCACTCGTGGGCAATGTAGTGTTAGATGTGCTGTATCCAGTAATAAAAATCTGTCTGCACCACCACTGTGAATAGTATGTAGTTTTAAACTGAATGCAAGTTTCTATGTGCTTTCTACATGCACGTTTTTTTGCGATATCACTGGTATGGTAAAATCCATAATCTGGCACTGCATCATACAAGTTTTCGCTTATATAATAATAGAGATATAACTCCAGTGCAACGCCGTTCTGAAGACTATCATCTGTTTTATCCCTTATAAATTCTGCAGCAGTCCACCAGAATTTTAGGTGATGCTTTGAACACATCAGCACCTCCATCTTTCCTCTTATGCGTGATGTCTGCAGGGGTTTAATTGCCACCTGCACACTTCAGCCACACACTCAGTTAGCATCTCTATCCCCATGAATACTCATTTCTAATACTGGCTGAGTGTGATTGCCTGGTGAGGATAGAGTGTGAGGAGGGCTTTAAATCCTGAGAAGTTGTACAGCACATGGTGGGAATTAAAGGCCCTGATTGTAAACGGCAGCATGCTGGTAATTGAATTCATGACAGCTCCCGGGGTCACAGTGTTATAAACTGGGAGTCGATGGTAATTAGTCTTTAAGCATCCTAAAAGTACAAGGCCTACCTCACCATCCCCTTTCACTTCTGATCCTTTATTGCAAATAGAGCCAGGGAAAGAACATTAATTTTTGAGTCTTATCTCCCCCTCCTCCTTTTGGCCTTTCAATCTCTATCATAATCACTGTCTTGGAGTTTTCCCAGGGTCCCAAAGGGCTTTCCACACTTACCTAGTGAGTGGCCCTGATAATGAGGAGCCCAACCATCTGTGTGCACACCACGCGTAGTACTTGGCCTGCATAAGGTAGACAGGAAAGCCTACAAAAGAAACTGGTACTTCAGCAGGTCATTGTAGGCTAGTGTCCCTCAGCAAGGGATCATCATGAGTGATGCAAAATAGGGCAATTACACTGATCAATTTGATCAGACAAGCCAAAGTATTCTCATGGACCATGGGCAGATTGGTTTGGAAATTACAGTAATGGTCTTATGCCAGTTTATATTTAGCATATAATTTATCATAAAAAAGCATTGTAAAAAAATTTTTTACAGCATTGTAAAAATTTGATATCCTGTGGAGTTTTCTCAATGAAAAAAAAGTTTAATTTGGATACCAACATAACTGTATTGTGATACCAAAATAATGAGTATGAACAATTAGGTGTGTTTCACTAATTAGGGTTTGAAATTTATCAAGCACTTGGTGTGCACATCTCAGTCAGTTGAGTACACATAATTTAATTCCTCCACAAGAAAAGGTCCTTTTAAATGAATCCTCATACAATAAGTCTTTCTACTGTACTGAAAAGGTATATGGGAAGTTGATGGAAACACTCATCTCACTGTTGGAGTTTTTAAGCTTTCATAGTATATAGTAATATTGGAGATTCTGGACTATTTTAGCACGTCTGATCTGATACCTGGTTAAAAATTTATTTGTTGGAAGAAAACATTTAAAAAGAAATATATTACTTATATAAGTGGTTCTGTGAAAGGTGTGGGATTTTCCTGCCTCTCACTTTGCTTTCATTGTTTGGTTAAAATGCATCTCGGAAAAGCTCTTGGATTACTGTATGCTGTTCTTTATATAGACTATATGCTTTTATTATATTCAGTAATGCTAAACATTAACATTTGAACTGCCAATAGTGCAGTTTCCAAGTAAGCAAACCTTCTTACAAACTATATATTATATATCTTTATTTGATCTAACTTGTTCTTATTTATACCGTAAGTACTTATTTCGGTCATATATATATACCTGTTAGACTATGCTGGATTGTACAACAGACAACTTAACATTTGTTCTCATTTTGTAAGCATTTTACAAGAGAAATGACGGAAGGTTTAGCATGATCTCAAAGGGGTTGATGAGGGCTTAGAGTGAAAGTACTTGTTTGACACTGGCCCAAGGCGAAAGTACTTGGAAAGGTTTCCGGCATTGTTTGATGATGCAGCAAGATCTTATGGCAGTAATTACAGAGGAGCTCTGTAAACCTAAGGTTCCACTTTAAAACTGTTTTCTCAGCCCTTAAGGCCTCAGTCGGTTTGAGCTTTTCTTGTAAGAGCATGCGGCTGGATGACGGCCTGTGCATCACTTGCATTTTCCGGGCGTGTCGCGTCAGCACAGTGCCTACACGCTACTAGCGTACCAGCTTTGTATGAACTTGCATGTTTTTCCCTCTTATGAGTCTGCTCTGGTCAGCTGTCACGATCATCAGGGTTAGATGGAGGTAATAGTTTTACTTTCTGTGGAATCTGATCCCTCAAGCTCATGAAAAGCAGACATGATTGCATCACAATTTTACGCAGCAGTATTTCCGGGTACGAACTGGAGTTTGTGTAAATTCCTAAATAAATTACACAAGTGCTCTTCTTTGCACGCACATGTACCTAGAGTGTGATTGTGGGTTGGCGTGTGGACCATGGGCTGAAGATGCCCATTTGGAGACTTACCAGCTATCTTGTATTGTTATCCCCTATCTAAACATGCCTACTTTCACCTCCACAACTATGCACTCAAGTACACACTTGCCAGTGATGGGTCTTTTTCATCCCTATTCACCTTGCCCAATGGGAAGAAATGATGGATTTCTCGCCTACACAAAAATGTGTGGCTCACTTTGAAGTACTGAGGAAGAGGGTAAACACCTCTGCCCTGGCGTGCATTACAACAGGCATTTATTATACTTCTCAATTCCTTACAGCCTCTGAAGTGCATGAAAATTAGCTCAAGCAAAAAGGTGTGCATGCTATTTTTAAATGTGTCTCGCGATTTAACACCTTTAAAAGAAATAATAAAAAAAAGACACTGCCTAATCCGGTTACAGAAAAGTGTTTTAATTAAGAATTTCACAAGTTGTAGGTATAAATGAACATTTTAATTGAGTTCAAGTTTTCCTCAGTATAACAACCTCATGAAGCTCTCTTTAATAGATTTTGGTCATGTCCATGTTAAATGAGACTATTTTCACACATCTGACATACATATGCAAACTTTCCCTCCACAAGCGCAAGCTTTCGAGGCAAAATCTGTCATGTGCAGGAGCAGCGGTGACCCCGTGCGCCTCTCTAGCCATGCTTTGCTTACTAAAGCTGCATGCAGAGTCACACTCCCCGCACCGTCGTTTTAGGCCAGTGCCCCGGGTTAAGCATGAACATTTCTGTTAATGGAGATTTGCTATTTATTAACCGGGCTCTCTTGCCACTCTGATTGAGTGGGTCATACTCAGGGTGTTGAGCCAGGATGAAGGGCTATATTTTTTGTTGTCAGATTTTAGTGATTGTCCGTGTTCTAACAGATGTTTTGTTACCCTGCTGGCCTACTAACCAAACCCAGTTCAACTATTGCTTTTCATCGACTATTATGATCCTAAAAAGACATTTACCGCTTGCATTTACAGTTGTAGTCAAATCCGTCATAGTTGTCAAATTGATATGATTGCTGATGTGATGCCCGTGTATAATACACGAATCAGCTTCCTGTGGTGCTCAGTGTATACAGTTGTTCTGGATGCTTGCTACATCAATGTACAATGTAGCATGTCATTTTTAATTTCTGTAATTTCCCAGTATGTTTCGAACTTTATTAATTGAACATTAAAAGAAGTTGCCTGTTTATTATGTCATTTATAACACTGAATAAATTTGGACGAACAAATCAGTGCATGCTGGTGGAATCTGACTGGACACTGAAGGGGTATGTAAATATTCTTCACTCCTAGTTAGAACTCCTCACTGCTTCTGACTGAAAATGACTTGTTTTGGGGGGAAAAAAAAGATTGGAACTAAATGTAAATATTTTAATGCTATACATCCTATAGTATAAATAAATGAATTATTTTTTAGTTGCAAATCTGATAAAAAAAATTAGTTGGGTCACTACTGGATTGAAGTATGAGACGTTTTTAACTCTTTTCAAATAAACTTGCACTGAATTTTAGTGGTTAAAAATAATGGCTTCACATTTTATGAATAAGTATTGGGGGCATCTCAGAGAACAAAAATGGGTCTGATATCACAATTTATTTTATTGAAGGTATAAACATTTGTGTAAGAACAAGCTTAATGTTTCGTGTTTTTTGGGGGGGAAATTTTGTATGAATTTATTGCCCCTAATAGGCTAGATAAACACAGAAAAACTACTTCTTAAAGCTTTCATAGAGTCATTAAACACATAAAAAAAACCCATTTTATTCACAAAAAATTGGGAATGACTCAGTACAGTGCATATCACCTATGTACTGCATTCCTCAGAAGTCTCTATACATAGCGGAAATGACTTTTTAGCAAAATGTAACTTTATTTACAAAACCTCTACGTGATTGCCATTTCCTTGTAAGCACGTGCCGAGACGTCTCTCCCATTCATGATGAACTCTTGTTAATACAGCTGGTGTTATGCATGTGACTACATGTCCATCGCAACCATGAGACAGCTTCTCCATTCAGCCACGAAGGTTGATTTCAATACCACCTTCATTCTTAAAGACTGTCTGAAATAATATATCATCTAAACTAAGTATAAAAATTGTGGAAGACTATTTAGTGCTAAAATGTTAATTCAAGCATAAAACGTTCTAATTATTCCACCCCAAAATGATTTAATTAATATAGCAGAGATTTCAGTCTACACTTCAGCTGTAGCGTTGATGATGTTTAACCCCTCGTTATTGCGCCATGAAGGGAAACCATGCTTTCCTGTTTTTGTTTTTTTTTAAAGATAAAACAGTGGTAAGATTAAACACAAATAATTTTCCCATGGAGGAAAAGCCAATTCCCTGAACTAAACGGGAAAGACTCGTGCTTCTGGTAGTGGTTACTTTCACTTTGAATTGATTTCTCCTAGCTGAACTTTGAACTGTAGTCTGTGGACATTAAAAAAAAAAAACAGTGTGTGGCTGTTTGTCTTCCTGTTTCTTAATACACATCCTGTGCAGCAAGCAAATTGATGTTTTTTTTCTGCACTTGATAGGATTTTCTTGTTAGCAACGTTAATAACACCTTTGATGTACACTATATAACCAAAAGTTTGTGGACACACCCATACGAGGTTGTTCCACAAAATTTTGCCACAAAGTTGGAAGCCCGCAATTGTCTAGAATGACTTTGTATGCTGTAGCATTACGATTTCCCTTCACAGCAACTTAAGAACGCAATCTTAAGCAACTTAAGAACGCAAACCTGTTCGAGCATGACAGTGCCCCTGTGCACAAAGCGAGCTACAGTCGAGTTGGGTTGATGTGGAACAACTCAAGTGTCTTGCAAAAAGCCCTGACCTCAACCCCACTTCAACAGCTTTAGCATGAACTGGAACACTGACCGCACCTCAGACCTCCTCACCCAACATCAGTACCTGATCACACTAATGCTCTTGTGGCTGAACGATCACAGATCCCCACAGCCACAAAGTGTAAAGCCGTAGGTTGCACTGTGATTTGTTGAAAACTTGTATATACTTATACAGTAAGAGTGAGCATGATGATTTTTTTTTTTCTTTTATTCACTGTAGCATGTTCTATGGATCAGTGTATAACACAGATAAACATTTAAGGAGCACTCTGTTCTTTCATTTAAGGTATGCTAGACTAAGGATTTTTACCACCCAGAGTAAATGCCAAATAGAGTTGACATTTTATTCACATGTGAGTTTAGATCCAGTTTTAAAACCCCAGCTTTAATCAGAGCATAGCGCGTCATGCTTATTTACTTTGTTTCCACACTTAATTAGCGAAATTAATCCTTGGCTTGACATTTACATGTACATTTCTGGCATTTAGCAGACGCCCTTATCCAGAGTGACTTACAGTTTATTTTATTTTATACAACTGAGCAATTGAGGGTTAAAGGCCTTGCTCAAGGGCCCAGCAGTGGCAGCTTGATGGACCTGGGATTCAAACTGACAACCTTCCGATCAGTAGTCCAACACCTTAACACAACTCTCACCAAGTGCTTCTTATCATGATGTAACTGAATTTAACTTCCTTTGTACATGGTAGGAGGGTGTTTTCATTTATACGCTTGGACAAATAGCTGCTGGGTAACTGACTGTCTTAATTAATCTTGCGCTTGTACACACCTTTGTCTCATTTTCTTTAGCTACTTTAGACATTCAGTAGGGCTCCTGTCGACTCTCCCGAGACGGTCTGAATTTTGGGGGGCTTGAGTTCATCTGAAGTATTCACATATGGCTCAGATCAAGGGGGAGGGAGCACTGAGTGCTCTTAAATAGGCTGAAACGAACCGAGTGTGAAAACAATCTCCATGTTCCAAGTGGTCTCAGATCAATGACTCAGATGAACCCAGACCCCACAGCTGAACGTTTGTGATTTATTTTGTGGTCCACTTCATTTGTGCATTGTGAAAACAAAATGATTTTAGTCCACTAGGTTTTTTCCCTTTCTTGCGGGTCACCGTATATCTGTAACTCTAGCTTTATTTCACCAAACAGAAATTAAGCACAACCTTCAATGGAGTGTTGGGTAGAAACATGACAAGTAGCCTAATAGAGGTACTGTGGTACTAATAGTTACTCTATCAAGCTTGAGTAGGCAGGAGTAACAATAGTAATGTGTCAGTGACCGCAATAATGGTGTATATTATTATTGTTGCATTATGTGTGGTGTATGCATGGATTTTGTCACACGAGTTAAACAGTCAGAAGATCTATGGCATGAAGCTACACTACATCCACAGCCAAATGATAGCATCATGAACAGCCACCATTTTAAACGACAACATACATAATTCAGTGTTACACAGCTAATACCCTATGGTACAGGAGTGAACAAAGAGTGGTCTGAGATCTCATCAGTTCTAAAATATCCAGAAAGAGAACTGAGGAATCCACTTGTGTTGTGAACACCAGCAGCACTCCGCTTATTTCAGCTCCACTTTAACACCAATGAGTATGGTTCATTTCAAAAGAATTGTCACAAGATAATTATTTTAAGTAAATGGTACTTTAGTTTACGGTAGCATTTTTATTAATTTCATCAAGACATTTTGTCATAATTAACAGCTTTTGTATGGTGGATGGTAAGGGCTGCATGGTATATTTAAAAATGCAAATACTTTTCTTTTTTGTGTGTGTTCTACAAGTATTCTGACCAGTTTGAGATTTTTGATTTGCTTTAATAAATAAAACACTAGAGGGATCAAAATATTTCTCTCAACATTCTTTTAAACGCTGTTTTAATCACTCTATTTGGGGAACAGTATAAGAGCAGTACAATCCATTTGTTCATATTGTGCAGCTCTACCTAAATATGATAAAGTAATCGTCGTTACTTTTCGTTATTCGTTAGTCGTTACTTTTCACGCATAAAAATGCTCACATTATGGATTTTTTCCCCTTTTACAGAATGGAACAAAGAAGTCGTGGGATTTTATGCGGACCCATGACAGGTAAGGGTTCATATTGAAGTCCATTTGCGTGCTGAAGTGTGTCAGAAGTCTCTGTTTAAAGCATGTCAGCCAAATGGCATATTTCCATATCATTTTAACATTATTGTCTTTTATTGCTAAAAGCTTATCTCCACAACAGTCACACAAGTGACTGGGCGTTGCCCTGCTTTCTCTCTGTCTAGCTCTTAAACACTTATTCCTTTTAAATGAGTCCGTTTATTATGGAGGACAGATGCAGGCTCGATAACTTGCCATCACGGCCTCTTATCATGCCTTTGGTCATCAGGAAATGAGGGTTTTGGTTGGCTCTACTAGCCTTTTTAACCTTATTGTTTGATTTATAGAGCTCTGGCTTTTACTGTTGCAAATATAAATCAAGGCTTTTTATGCAAACCGTTATATCTGTTATAAAACAAGAGATAAGAAGCAGCAGCAGAGGCCTGGAATCTCTCACCTCGGTGCTAGAAGAGGAAGTCAGCTATTGCACTATTGCACAGGATGGAGCTACCTTTGAGTCCTCCAGATGCGATAAACAGTTCAGCAGTAAAACTAAGATCCTGGTTCCCACAAAAAAGTACCCTGCATACGCCCTAAGGCTATTGCACTTAGGAGCCTCCTGGTGCTACCAGATATTATGACTGACCTCTCTTATAGGGCCTTCCTTCCCCCATTTCCCACGTTGGGCTAAGCTCTATGGACAGTATATATCCAACATGAGACTTTGTATTTTCATATGAAAAGGTGAGGAGTTTTGTTTATTCAGGGCGGCCAGAATAACGTATGGGAGAGAAGACTGATTGATTATCGAAAATGATTGGTCACTTTTTTAGGTGTAGTGATTTGGAATAGACATTGAAGGTTAATAAATGAAACTACAGCCAATACCTGTGAGAGAAGGCTGAAAGAACCAACTTTGAGATGCAAGACTGCCTGGATGAATAGACTACAATATTATTAAAAAAAAAAAAATACAGATTGTCTCAAAGCAGTCAACGGTTATAGCTGAGGCCCCTAAGATTGAGTTCATGTTGATGAAACTCAAAAGGGTGAACATCAGGATCCTTTGGTATATTTTGCTTCACAAAGACTGTAAATAAAAACAATTGAGTAAATGTGTATGTATCTCTCTTAAGTTGCTTTTGTGACAGATTTATGACTGCTGCACTTTGCCATTTGGCTATTTAACACATTGTTTTGCTGCACTGTTTGGTCTCTCGATGTGCGAGTTTGTTTTGGTTAGTATGAACTGTGGATTTGCGAGAAAGACATAGCATGGACGGGAGGAAGAGGGAATGCTGCAATTGAAAGGTAAAGCCATTAAGAGGAGCATCTGTTCAGGTCATTAGTGCCCCTGCTGCAGTCCTTTGTGAACACTTTGCTGGTCCTTGGAGGTAAGAAGCCCAGAGAATTGGTGTCAATTGTCCTTGAGCCTTAGGGGTGAGAGAGAGGAGATCTTCAGATCTACTTGCTTATGTAAATGCAAGGGCACTCGGTGGATCACATAACCCAATATGAGCACATCTCAAACTGTCACTCTGCTTCATCGCTCTTTGCCTCTCCATTCATCTCGTGCCACAAAAGTGAAATAGTGCTAACGGAGGACAGGTTTAATGATGTGTGAAATCTTCTGCGTGCCTCCGTGGCAGCATTTCTCTCTTCTGCCAAGTGTAGCAGCGTGGTGTGGGATGCTGGGACATGCCAGGACGCGCCGGTGCACTGACCCAGCAGATGCACAGTCACTGCGGTTCAGCTGAGCCCAAGCTCCCCCAAGAGACAGAAGGAGGGGGTCATGGGTGCTGGGAACAGCAGTTCTTCCTGCTTAGAGAAGGGGCTAGGAGGTTGAAGATGTGGTCAAGTGAGATAGAGGCTCTTAAAATGGAACCTGGCCCTCTTAATAAGGAACACAGGCACAAATGATTCATAGTGTCTCCAGATAATGGGCTTTCCTACCAGACTCTTTAATTGTGCATGTCTGCATGCATGTATCTGCTTGTTCTTGGGTAGCCTACATATTTCGAACTGTCGCTTCTGGTCTTCAGAGAGCACGTATTCATGGGTGAAGTCCACCTTTGTGTATGAGCCAGGTGGAATGGTAATATCCAGTTCTGATTTCATTATGCGAAAAATCAGGATAAGGCTTCCTGTTTCGATAGACATTTATCTAGTTTCCCAACAGGGTGTGCAGGATTTGGTCTGCGTAGCCTTCAAAACAAATGCACACACACATAACCTGGTCAGTCATGGCTCACCTAACTTCTCAACAACCTTCTCAAGAAGACAAGTGGATCTTAGGTCTGTCTTCAAGCAGCTGGAGGTCCTGGATGGGCAGAATAAATGGTGCCTGTGGGAGAGTACTTGCTCTAGATGGATGGATGGCTTGACCTCTTGCTCCACAGAGTGATTAGCTTGCTCTCAGTTCAATAACAAATGCCTGGCTGTCCCGGCATGCTTTGCTGGATTTCCTTTCTTAGCCTGCCGAAATCCTATTATACTGAGATTCCTTAGATGCAGGTATTTATTCTCTTCTTCCTAAAGTATTAGCCTCTATCTTAAGACCTAGAGTGCGGAGGCAGGACAATAGGCAGGGTGTTAATCCTGTGTGAACGTGGGAGCTTGATGGAGAAAGGTTTGGGCCCATGCATGCTGCTTTTTCCTCATAAAAAATAAATAAAAAACCCCCACAACAAACGTGCGATAGATGTTATGTAGAAACAATGTTGGTTAAAGCTTTAGCCTTCATCTTATGTGGAAGTTCTTTACTCATACTGGGCCTTTTCCCATGATCATATGATGCATACATGATTTCCCCTAATAAAGATTTCCATGCTTCTAATAAGGTTCAGTCTTGTTACCTAGGGAAGTTTTGGGAGAGTCTGAAGCCAGGTGCTGAATCTACTTTTGCCTTGAGACATGTTTGATTTGCTTTCTAGAACAACTGATCATTGTTGCTTTCATTATAGTTGTTCATCACTTGAGACATTTAATAATAAGCCGTTCTCTGTTTATTTTTCTTTTCCCTCCTTCCTCTCTGTCTCTGTTCAGTGTCTCTGTGCTGATCTTCAATACCACCTCTCATTGCTTCATCCTGGTCAAGCAGTTCCGCCCAGGTAAAGGAAAAAAAAAATCATTTTTTTTTTTTTTTTTAAATAAAAGATAAACCTCACAACTCTCACTTCAGAACTTAATCAGTTCAACACATTCTGCCTTTTATTCATCTGTTTATTGCATTTAAGTGTTTTTCATTCATAGACAGATCAGTTCTTCAGTGTAAAATGTCAGACAAAGGTCACGGTAATAAAGCCATCTGTGAAGGATCGGTTCTACAATTGGATGCAGGGGAGACTCTAGTCATCTATGCTGCACTCCTCCCCCTTTTTAAAGAGGCAGAATCAGCAGAGAATCGTGTCAGGACTGCGGCTTAAGGTCTACCACACCTACCACATGTATTTGGATACTGATGTGTGTAGCTGCATCTGCATTTGTCACAGCCATGGCATGCAGCTTTTTCTCCACACTGTTTCCAAGCCTGAATAGGTTTGTTGCTTTAGGTCTTGCATAACAATCAGCTCCAGAATTATTGGCCCCCTTCATGAATGTAAATATAGTATCTAGAGACGCTGGTAATTCTGCTTTTGCCACTTTTTTTTTTTTCACAAGTAGGTGCATTTAATGTTTTTCATGCATTTTTCCTATTCTTTCAAAGGGTGTCATTCATTCTTATACTAAAGAGTTGACTGTGCAACCTAAAACTGGTATCCTTTACAGATTTGACATATACCTTACATCCCAACTCCACCGTGCTGGGTTTGTTACTAAGCCAGAGCCAGGTTTGTTACCAAGTCAGAGTTCAGTTCATAAGCAGCCACCTGGCAGCATCAGTTATCTTTTTATAACTGTTTGTTGAAGGTGGTGCTATGCAGCAACGTTAGGCTTTTATATTTTCTAGTTTGCTCAATAAAACAAATAAAAAAAAGACCGTTATTGTAGATGAATTTTGCATGATAATTAAATATTTTGATACATAACAGCAGCGTGTTTCAGTGCTATCTGGCCTGTATGAAAGGTCTTTGGAAACAATGGTACTCTTGTAATGGAATATTTCAATATTTCAAGTCACAAGTGGTCATGCGAGTGAAGTTTTTGTTGTGTAGTACGTGAGGCCATGGCCCCGCGCCATGCCGCTGCACTATTGTTCTTCACGCGCTAGCCAGGGACGATGCCTTTCTTCTCAGAATGGAAGGAAGGTCTTGCATTGAATGGGACTTCTCCTTTTCCCCTCTTTTCTCCTCATGTATTGCACAATACGTGGAGAGAAGGCTAGTTTTTGTGTGAGGCAACGGTATTAAAAAAAAGCGTTTTGAACTTGATTGTATATATGTGTTTTACAAGAGTCTAACTGTTTGATAGGATCTGGATCAGGATTAAACATGTTACCTGAGTAAATGCATTTCCTCAATTTTTCTTTCCCTTTGTTTTATACCTTGTAGAAATCTTTCACTTATTCATTTCACTTAAACTGTCTAGTTATAAGCTGGGATACTCTTCTGGTCCACTTGCATTATCTTCCCAACCTTCAGAGCACTACATGTCGATATGCACTTGACCATATTATGTGCTTGCTCTACAGCTGTGTACATGTGTGAGTGGGAGAAAATGAAACCTGCACACGCTGACCCAGAAGGAGAGCAGGGAGGTGAGGGGTGTACCACAGCTGCCCCAGAGGAGGGGCAGGAGGGAAGCGAGGAGGCCAGCCGCCCTCACCAGCCCCCAGCTTCAGCAGGAGTGACGTATGAGCTGTGCGCTGGCATCGTAGACAAACCGCATCTCTCCCTGGAGGAGATCGCCTGCCAGGAAGTGCTGGAGGAGTGTGGTTATGAAGTTCCTGTTTCCAAGCTAAGGAGGATCACGTCATACAGGTGCAGATACACACCTTCAACACATGCCCGTGTTAACATTTTATCTAAACC
The DNA here is from genome assembly GCA_033459395.1 of Hemibagrus guttatus. Taxonomy (NCBI): domain Eukaryota; kingdom Metazoa; phylum Chordata; class Actinopteri; order Siluriformes; family Bagridae; genus Hemibagrus; species Hemibagrus guttatus. The sequence goes on from JAUCMX010000019.1 coordinate 7,119,267, forward strand.
TTTATAGTCAGTCGTGTGGATCCGGCTGAGGGAACCGTTACTGAAGGTCAAATGTTAGCAGCGGACAAAATGAAGCATTAACAGGTCAACGCCTGTGGTGTCATGATTAGTAAGTAATAATAGCTAATAATTATTATTTTTTTATGTGCACCAGGTAACATTAATAAAAACGGAGGCAAATATCGGGTGCGAGCACTAGGTAATGAATAGAGATTCCTCTGTTTTGCTTTTTACAGAAAGATCACCACCATTTTGTTGCCTATGGGCTTATTTTTTTGAAGTTTTGCAGAAACAAATTTGCAGGTCAAAGTTCATTTAGATGACCCAGATGCAAAGCAAGTGATCATTTGAGTGAATTAGCTTTTTTGCTAGGCAAATTTTGTTTGTGTTCGGTTTGAGCACTGCAAAGCACAAGCTAAACATCAAGGAATTAGCCATTTTGAAAAAATGGAAAAAGTAAAATAAATTACTGTGTATATACATGTACATTACACATCATATGTTTAGACACACATACTCTTGTGTGTAGAGTATGGGCTGCCTATTACTATTTCCTCATTTAGAATGATAGTGAAGACACTCAAGTGAAATAACAAATGATTATTTTCTTTATTATTTTCTATAATTGACATTTTAATATGAAGTACAATGTAGCCACCCAGCATGCTTCTCCAGCCGTCTTAGAGATGCAGGATTATTAGCTGCTTTTCTTTAGATCTAATTGTTAAAGTAGTACTTCTATTGTATTCTACATACATTAAAAACGTATTCATGCATATAGTAGACTGCAACTTGACTATTAGTCTCTGAAGCAAATTTGACCTTCAGGTCATAATATCATTAAGATTATTAAAAATATTCATTCAAACAGGGGTAAACAAATATTTGACTGAAACTAACTTAATCAGGACATGTCAAGGGAGTATCAGTGACATGCTGTTATAGGAAATAAATCAGTGAGGAAAGATGTTTTATTCCTCTTGTTCTGCATCATTTTCTAAACTGCCACAATTTTCTTTATTCATAAAAATAGCATGTCATACTTTTTATCCAATTATAGCTACATTTAATGCAGCAGTCAACATCAGGACATCATGTTCTCTTGAAGTTATTAAGAAACAATGCAGCTTGTTACTGAGAAACAACAGACACAGCATCCTTAGATTGTCCTTGGGTGAAAAAATAACAACTTGCACTTCTTTCTTAAATGTTAAATAAATGTGGCCTTGGAGGAACGTTCCATGTTTCGACTTCTTTCTTTGTCAAATAATATGTCCGTAATCCATTTGTTATGCTTTAGATTGAGTGGAGAATCCACCGTACAAGTCTCTGAGAGTGAATTGTTACTGTAGAAATGATTGAATGCTAGAACACATACATTAATATAATATTAACCTTGCAGTTGGAACTGGAGAGGTGTCATAGGTGCTGTTCCAGAAAATAAACAAGAAAATCAGCACCTGACTAATCAAATTTGTGTGCTGTTTGCCTGCAGTACACCTCTGTTGTTTATAATTATATGTGTGGAGAGAAATAAAAGTAGGGTAACTTGTCATTGCAGGCACACACCCATGCACTTGCCTGACTGAGATAAAGATCTAATACAACCTGTAATCATAGAAAACCCATTTATGCTTTTTTTTGTGATCCATTGTGCCTATAAATTTGACGGAAACGTTTTGCATCAAACAACATAACGGATGTCTTGGGCTTAATAGTGTTCAAAGGTCTCCGTCGTGCCTACTTGATGTTCTGCACACTCAGTAATCCTTCAGTATTAGTACTTCACAGAGCCATTATGTGAACGAATATAGGTGAAGTGTGGGGTTAAACACACCTCTCTAATGCTGTCTAGAGCAGCAGGAACAGACATTGTTCTTATCAGCCTTGGATGAGGAGACGGTCATAAACCCTTACCGACTAGTGTGTGTGTGTACGCGAGAGAGAAGGACCATACACACCTGCTTATTGCCTCTGATGATTGCCCTCACCCACCCAGTTCTAATCCAGTGTGTCATTACATGGAGTCACAAACACTCCCTCAAACCAACATGCTATAATAAACACACTTTAGCAAAGATACATATATGCTCTCTCTCTCTCACACACACACACACAGGCTCAACACCTGCTGTTTTGGCCATCGTGAGCACCTGCAGGCCTGATTGTAACACCTGCCATGTGTATTCAGGGGCAGTTTAGATTATATGATGCTATATTGGATTATGTCTGTGGAGCGCAGGTAGGTATTGGAATGCTTGTTGAAGATGGGACCAGCTCTGTAAGGACACTAACCTTTGTTTGGATTTCCCAATTTTAAGTGGTGAATGTTTCGCTTATTGCTCAGAGAAGGGATTTTTTTAAAAAGATAACCAAAGTTTTGAAACAGAGTGTTGCATTAAAGTGGTATTCCTCATCGATTCAGATGAAGAGAAGATTGAAAAAAGTCCCCAGTTTAATGGAAGTTTCTTGAAGTACCAGATGGTGCAACCCAGGGTCATAGGATAGGGTGTTTGGGTCTTAGATCATAACACACCCTCATTTGTGTTATCCAGCTAGAAATGATTACTCCCCAGCTTATGTCCAAGGGGCACCCTATACCGCATCTCTTTATCCAAATCCACCTCCAAGCTTTTTCTACATCTTCAACACTGTTCTTATTGGCTCTTTTTTCTTGAAACCGTTTGAGGACAAGGCAACTGAGCATACAATGTACAGAATGCTCCGCAAAGCTCACCTCAGTAGGCTCGCAGCAGATCTTCCTCCCATGCCTTCTACATTCCTCTGCCAGTTCAAGATGTCTGGATTCTTATGGTTGTGGGCCTCCTCTATCCAGCCTTCCCATGAAACAATGAGTTTCAACAGATGAATGTTTGCAGTCAGATGTTAAGACGAAATCTGGCCTGCACTTCATCTGAGGTTTTTCTCCTGCCCTGACAAAGGCGATGCTGTCCTTTGTTGGGAGCTGATGTTTGCTCAGTTGGATTCTGGTACAGATTGTGTCTTCAATGTCTGGTCCTGGAGCCACCTGTACCTCCCTTCTCACAATGCTTTTGTGCTGCAGCTCAAGATGTGCTTCAAGAAGCTTCTTCTCAGGCACAGTGGACATGCCAGGTTTTTGGCTAAATGCAGCAATGCAGTTGGATGGGTTTGAGAGTACATCATACACTGACTGGGTTAGAGTTAGTGTTAGGGAAGCCTGAGTCAAGCTACTTCTAACTTCCAAAGCTTTGCTCAGGTGATCTTATGGGCAGTTGTATGGTCTCAGTTCAAGTGCACTTTTGAGTCTGGTTCCTCTCAAGGTTTCTTCTTGCCATCATCTCAGGGACTTCCTTGCCACCCATTGGGATACATTTATAAGTGTAAAAATTCTATACAGAATTTTACATTTCTGTAAAGCTGCTTTGTGATAATATCCATGTGAAAATCGCCATACAAATGACATAACCTGTTTGTTATTTTTGCCTCCTCACTCCAATCTGCCCCATGTCTCACCCATTTGCTCCCATGTTTTGCCCATTTGCTTGAAAGGGGGACAATAATTTTGAGAGTTAACTGTGTCCTGTTGTGGTTCAATGTCTATCTTTGATGTATTGCTGGAAATGGTCTTATTTTGTTTTGTAGTATTTGTATAGAATCTGTCTTGTCTTGTTGTGGTTTTGTCTTCTCTTCTTAATAGGTGAGTTTCACCATAACCCCCATACCCTCATGTAACAGGACCCAATGTGTGCTTTTAAACAGTACATAATCTACATGGTAAGCTTATGGAACTTCATATGTGCAGGCTCTTAGAAACCCACCTGTTGTATAAAGACTTCAATTCTCGAGTACCTTTCAAAAACTTATCTGTAAAATGTCCTTCAGTATTAGCAAAACAGTTTTTAGATTCTGTTTAGAAAGGCACATATAGGCAGTGGATTTTCTCTTGTGTGCACTCTCTGGATTGGCTGCTTTGAGCATCTCAAGCTGTGAAATTCCATTGGAATGTTAATAAATTCAGTGTTGTATTTTGCAACCTCAACCCACACATTCTGATTAGATTCAACTTGGATAAGAAGGTGTGTCAAAGTGTAGTGCTCCTCACGATTAGATTTTTTTCATCTTTCATGTTTTCTAAGCTTATATCTCAATTAAGATATTATTTCAGGAAGAGGAAGCACAATGGAAGTGTTTTCCAGTCCCAACATTTCTAATATAACTTCTGGGCTCCATCAAAAAGCCCTATAGGAGATCTCCATAGTGAAATCTCCTTGACAGCATCTCAGGTGAGGTACTGCTTCAGGCACAGCCCTGCTTATCACCAGTATCTGTCTTCCAATTATCTTTAAAGGCCTGAATGACTGACAGGGTCGAGCCCATCATTCCATAAAAGTCTATGTACATTCTATTGATCTTGGGGTCCAGAAGCAACCTGACTGGCTGTTAACTCTAGTCTGTTGTAGTGTTACACAGATGACCATTTCTGTTCTGTAAGGAGAGCTTTAATGCTGTTTCCACTTCAGTTCTTCTTTAAGAGATTGAATACTATCCTAAAAGCCTTCCATATTTGTTTGCCTAAGGCTTCTATTAACACATTTTATTATGTAACACTAGTCCTAAGGAGGGTGGTGCAGTGGTGCCTAGCTCAAGGTTAGTGTGTCTTTGGCGTTGTCCCTGGGTTTCCTCCTTGTTTTTGTTATAATATTCAGTTATAACCACATTATAACCATATTATCATATTATTAGTCTAAGTTACCTCCAGAGGGTATTCATGCCTTCTTCCATGTGTTCCTAGTATAGGGTCTGGATCCACAGAGACCATGACCAATATAAAGCGGTCACTGAAAGAATTACTTGCAAAATGGTCAATGGTCTACCTTTGATGTGTTATCCATCACTTCCATCCATTACATCACCTGGTAATTATGTATTGCTGCCTGCCCCACAGGTCAGGAGTAGGAGTTACTGGAGCCAAGCAGACCATTTTCTACGCAGAGGTTTCAGAAGAGAACCGCGTTGGCGAAGGTGGTGGACAACCTCAAGAAGGCGAGCTGATCGAGGTGGTCAAAGTGCCCCTGCATGAGGCCATGACTTTCGCCTATGATGAGAGCATCCCCAAAACCATGGGCGTGATTTTCAGCTTCATGTGGTTTCATAGCAACATGGCACCCAAGTATAAAATTTCCACTAATGTGTAACGGATGACAGCTACCGTTTCTTCCAATATTCTGAAGCACCCTGTATGTAACTTTGTATTCCTTTGTGTTCCTAATGAATTGAATACGGTGTTCTTATTTGCTTTCCTCTTTCCTTACTCTAATTATTGTCCTATTTCAGACTTTGCCTCAGATTAATATTTGCCATAATTCCTCCTTGGTATTAGATGAGTCTCTGAACACAATAATAGTAATTGTGAGTTTGTTTCATAAAATGGTATCGTTCGCTTTAATTCATTTATTTATTTATTTTATCAGATTGCTCTTTAGAAATTGTATCATGGCAAGTAAAACTGCGTGTTTGAAGATCAGGTTAGAAGAGGAAGTCGTTCATATCGTCTCAGAGTTTTGGGGATAACAAGTTCGAGGAAGAACTATGAGCAAATCCAGGTTTATCAGAAAAGACAGATATTTGTTACATTAGTACTGTGCTACATGGCATAACTAATGCGCAGCTACCAACCTTGTCTCTTAATTGTGCAAAAAATAGCCAAGCACTTGCAGACATCTCAGGTCTAACACAAACCACGAAGCATTCAGGGTTCGAGGCAATGCTCTTTTTTCGATATTTAACATCAAACCGACATGTCTTTTCAAGAGTCTTCATTTCGAATTGAAAATGAAATAGGGTTTCTTCATGTGGGATCTGCTACTGTTAATGCAAGCACAAAACAAAATCAGTGTACACGATTCAAACAATCCCATGTTTATCATTACAGAGATCATTGCTGGAGCTCCTTAATAATTGTAATAAAATAAAATCATATAGTAGAGGAAGTAATTAAATATGATTACATTTAGAGCATAATATCCTCTGTGTTGTTTTTCTAGTTAGAAAGCTACCCTGGTGTAATTCTTATACACTGGAATTAGATCCCCTGGGGAACACTTTTTATCTAACCTACAGTATAAATATAAACCACGCTGATATTGGAGTAATAATGATGTATTCTGAGCACAGTATACAATTTGCAATGCATTATATAACCATCTCTTCAGTCATGACACCTAACATCGTAAGTGTCTTTACCATTTAATACTTGAAGGCCATACGTAGTGTTTACATGCTGTACATGAGGCTCTCTTTCAGTCTTGTTAGGTATTTTAATGTTTATATTGTTATTGCCTCACTTGTGATATTTATACTACGCTCTGCCTATTTGGTATGTTTTCCAGGATGAAAAAGGTCACAAGCCATTTGACACTACAAACGTCAATTTGACTGTTTTCAGCTATTTTCGATTTTTTAGTAAAATAACGGTTAAAATGACGATTATAGCTTCATTCTACTGGATGTGTGAATTATTTCATTGTATCTAAACAGCCAGTGTTGCGTTGTTTATGTGGCAACAAATCCATGTAAGCCATTGAACATGACTCTAATTAAAAAAGTACATTCCTTTAATTAAAGTTATGCTATGTAAGATTTTGTTAAGGTTTTGTATATTTTAAAAATACATTTTTATCAGTAATTTTGCTTATTGGTTGAATTTGTCTTTGCAATAAAAAATAAATTAAATGTACAAAATAAAACATAAAATTGCATAATGTAAGAACGCATAGTGTACCTTTAATGAAGCTTCTGGATGACCGCATCATCATTTTAGCTTTAGTACCTAAATATTACGCTCAAAAGACACCGAATGCATGTGGATGAAAAGCTCAAGTTGTGTTCTGGAAAGCATAGTGATATCTTTTTCAGCTTCTCATCCTATCCTGTTTTTATGTGATTGTTGATCGTTTCCTACATGATTTTACTCGAGAAAAATAAAATAAAATCCTACTAATATTGTAAAGCAGTGGTTCTTTATACTTGATTTTAACGTTAACGTCATCAAGAAGAAGCGTGTACATGAAAATTGTATTCGATTCTTTATTTTTTTGGCTATTAAATGTATTCTATGCATTTGAATTATATATTGTATTGTGATGTCATGCATTTGCTTCATGTGTATATTAATCTGGATTGAGTGTACATAAATAAAGGTGAATAAGACTACATATTGAGTTACTGTGATGAGTTAAAAGTAATTTGTGTAAATATTTACTGTAAAGACCTGCAATGTATTAATGCACCTGTCTGAGTCCCTATTTTGTGTTGTGTTTACTCATCACCTAGAATCTTGCTTGCAGTGTACAACTAGGACATGATGACAATGCGAGTGAAGATTTGCTGACATGTGACTTACCCATGTGCCTCTCTTCTATGTTCTCTTAATTTAAACAGGGCCAATTTGTCAGGTCCCCATCCTCTAGCATAGTTGTCCTGGGGCTTGGAGGAAGCTCGATGTTACCGAATGTAGGACCTATGAGAGAGAGAGTTGTCAAGGTGATGTTTGTGTTCAGCCCTTTTTCTATTAGGTACAGTGGTAATCATTAGACTGTGTTACTGATGGATGTCCACAGCAAAGGATTGTGGGGGTGGGACAGGTGGTTGGGGAGAAGGAACACAAATAATAGCATCGAGTAACTAAGTACAAGTACCACGGCTTCTCTATAGCAACAGCACGGCACAAAACAAGTCACACAATGAGTGCATGAGGGAGGGCAAAGGAGCACTTAACCATGTCTCCTATGCCTGCTTTATTTATTTTCCTCTTTGCTAAGTGTCCTTGGTCTTTAACTTTCACTATTATTTACTGTGTATATATTACTTTTGCAAAGGCCACCTATTTATCATGGTTTGTTTAGAAATTTGTCCTTCTGTAAGTTGGATATGATGCTACAAGTAAACTTTGGTCCTGATTAGCTTAATTAGTTTATGTGTTCAGGGAAATAAACCTAATATCTTTCTATAAACCTTCCCCTTACTTGACTAGCTTAGTTTTCTTTATGAAAAGTAACACTTTTTGCCCCATTCAGTTTTCTTTTTAGTATCTGAATAATAGTAAATATAATAAAATTGTAAATATTTCACCTTTTCTGTATTTATCCAGAGACCCTTGTAACTGCTATAATGAAGTACTTGTTTTGGCCAGCTATTTGACTTCTCTCCAATTGCCACTAAATATTTGTTGGTTTTGATGTGACCTTTTTCAGTAATCACAGGATGAGCTACAGCTCTTAAGTAGTGGTACTTGTAGTTGGCCTTAAATGATAGTGACATGTCAATAACAGCGTAAACCTGCGTTCATTTTTAATAAGAGGCTGTGAAGTCAGTGATGATGGCTTTGCACTTCAGGTTTCTGTCTCTGTGTTTGGACAGGTTATGTCTGAAAACCCTGATTGACCATCACAGACCATCAGCTCTGCCTTGGTAATGCCACTGAAAACTCCAGTGATGTTCAACAGGCACACATTTCCCCTTGGTCTTACTGCATGAAAAAGTAGTCTTCAGCCTCTGGATAAGTAAATCAAGCTATTTGTTGGCACACTGTAGTTAGTCTCCAGAAAGTCTTTCGCTTTCACACTAATAGCCAGATATCCTGAGGGAGTCATGTAATAGCAGGAGACTGGCTGTGTGCTTTATCCTTTTTCCTACCAACCATTTTTTCCCCCGTTCCTTTCGAGTAGAAAGCTTGTCAACAGATACAATGCAATTTATATGCATGCCAAAGAAAGGCTTCGGTATGATAGTGCTTCATTTGATTTTTAACTTAGCAACTGGTAGACTATTGCACCATTATTACTTCTTACTGCATGGTTGCCAGCTTTGTTAGGAACTGCTGAATAAATGAGTTCCTTGATACGTCACCTGGCTGCTTTGTTGTCAGAATGAATATACCTCTACTCCAGATGAAGCTGGGCATATTATTTGAAACCTATTATACTCTTGCTGATGGATGAGTAAATAATACCGACATAGATCCAGATGCTATGAGAAGAAGCTTGTAATTGTAAGGTAAGATTTTGTGAAGGTAAAATCTTGACAGAAGGAGGCGGAGCAAATTTGTTCTAGCGAAACTCAATGCTGAAAGGGGATGTCAGGGCATGCTGCCAGAAATGAATTCTTTCATAAACTGCATAATACCACCCAAGTGTCAAGGGACTGTTCTACCTGCTTATTATTGTCTCATATTGTAGATAGACAATGGCTTATCATCTGCCAATCACTGCTGAGCTAAAACTTCAGCTTACTCATCATTCAAGGACTTAACAACTTTACCTCATTTGGCTTTTCTTGGCTAAACCCTACCATGCATAGCCTCTGCCCGAATGCCAAATCCTTGTGGTGAAGTCTTTCAGACTCACTAATGCAGGGATGTTCTCAGAAGGATGCATTTCTTTCAGTTATTACAGCAGATGCAGAGGGAAGATTCCTTGGAAGATATTGACTTTATCTGTTTTATCTGTCTTATCTGATTTATAACCACCTACTGCATTCCGCAAAAATTCAAAACCCCAAAGAGTGCTGCCTGAAGGACTTGTTGCCAAGGAACAAGATGGCAGCAGGTCGTAACACACCTCCTCACAATATTGTTCAATATGATGCACAACTTCCCAGCTGCCTCTGTCAATACAAGCATGCGCTAACCTCCAGCAACCTCCAGGGCAAATGCTTTGGTCTTATACTGGTGCCTAAGTACAGGTACAGGTCATTCATCCAGACACACACAATGCCCAAAGATGTTACCCTGATGTTACCACACTACCATCCATAATCACACTCTGTAACATGTTTTACAGAAATGTACAGAAACACAACTACCCTTCAAAAAACACACTCTTAATATGTTTTCAGGTTATAGGGACATTCCACTCTCAGTTGAGTAAATCAACGTAGTCACACTAGATCAAACGATTTTTTTTCAAGATACAGTGTGATGAAATTTAGAGAGTGAGTTCTGTCTTAATGCTGTATATAGCTCTTTCCTGTGAGCTCATATACACAGAACAGGGCAAACAGCATTTTCTTCTAAGGCTGTTACACTGCCCTGTGATGCAGCAGGAGCAGCAGTTCAGAAAGATGTGGTTGGTTGGCTTCATTTGTCTCAGAAGAAGTATGTGTTAGCTTTCACCTTCCTCAGCTGGCAGCTGTTGTGTGAAAAGGGAGAGCTAAATGGTGGGCGGGAATTGGCAGGTGAACAAATCGTGGATAAATTAGGGAAATAGAAGAGAAGTTGCTTTCAGCTGCTCCCTGTTCAGGGTCGCCACAGCGGACCAACTGGTCTGCACAACAACTTGGCACAGGTTTTACACCGGATGCCCTTCCTGCCGCAACCCTCCCATTTTTTCCGGGCTTGGGACCGGCACTGCATCCAGTGGCTGGGGTTGAGGCATTGGGTGGGAATCGAACCCAGGCTTTCCGCATGATAGGCGAGAAACCTACCACTCAGCCACCAATGCCTCAGATAAATTAGGGAAATATCATTTTTAAAAAGTGACTAGATGTTCTGAATGGCTTCTTTCTGCGTGCTAGATAACCAGGTTTCCCCAATTCTAAAGACTCTTGTGTAGCAGTTGTTGAATGATAGGGATGAAATGAGGAGGTGGTCAGTGTGGAAACTAAAATTGCATAGAATGGTAATTAGAAGGAATGTGGAGTTCTCTCAAATGCCCATCTCTTTCTAGCTAAATTGAGATGAAAAATTGACTAATATTCTTGGTGCTTATGGGATCTCTACTGAATGATAACAATACTTGAAAGAAAAAAGATGACCATAACATCTACATGGTTGTGACTTTGTCAATAGCTCACAGTAATCAGGCCTGCCCCATAAGTAACACTCTGATAAGATAAGTAACACTCTGATATACACATGCCAGTCAAGAAGCCACTCATACAGTCTGGAGGCTGAAGGCCAGGGGGTTCAATGAGTGTTTTTGTCCCTGTGCCTGCTTAACTGTCCTTACAACTTTTTTTTTTAAATCTTAAATTGATTCAAGCATTGTGAACAAATGACAATCCTACAAATAACCATGGAAATGAAATGATGATGAAATAGTTTTGAGCCATACATGCATGGCCTGGAGCACAAATTCTACCAGAGGTTGCTGAGGAGCTTTATGTGTAATCTGACACGTGGACCACTTACAGCTCGGCCATTGTGCACCAGCGTGAGAGGCCATCTGTGCGGCTGGCTACGGGCGGCCGCCCCCTTTCTCCCGGCACTCCCAGGTGTGACCGACCCTTTGAAGTGCACTGAGCATTGTGCCCACCACTGGAGTTGTGACCTGAAGACAAAAAGAGGGAGGACACCTAATATGATTCTACCACACTGTCCATCTGTATGCAAATGAGAACATGGTGCCTACATGGGGACGGAGGAACCTGAGCCAACTGCCCACTCGCTGTCCTGCAGGCCTTTTGCAGTGGAAACAAGGGTCTATATAAGTGGCTGGTCAAGTGGCTGCTCTGCTAATCATGGTCAGATGGTGAATATGAGCTGTGATGTGATCTGTGGGCAGGTTCTTATACAGTAGAGTGAAAGGAAAGATCCTCTAGTTATCTAGAACAGCACACTCCATCCACAGATGATTGATTCCCTTTATGCAATCCAACTCAAAGAAAAAGACACAAACATCAAAAGTGATAACTCTGAACTCTCGTGTAGAAATACTACAGAAGATTATCTGGGTTCTGATTTAGAGTGGGATAAAGAGCCTGCTGTGAGAACGCAGGCTCCTCTCTGCTTATCTACAGATATTTATGAGGATTCACAAACCACTTTTCCTGCATCACTGCTGCACATCTCTACAGGGGCCACCTCTCTCTCTTTTAGTCTTAGCATTAAGATCTGAAAGCACTGATTCTCTGGTGTTCTTCATGTGCCCTTATACACTTTGACTTACTGAACTTTGTCTGAACCATAGGACGGATGTCGAGCTTGGAATGAGGATAAAAACATACACAGCAGGCAGGAGAGCCATCATCATGGTTCTGTAGTAGGATATCCTGGATAAGTGCATGGGATTGCTGTGGGACAGCCAAAACATGTGGAGTTACCGACACGCTGTTCAGAAAAGTGAACGATGTGCCTCTTTTAGGCTGGAGTGTGACGTCATCCACAGGACGGACATCCTCTCTTACTAAAATTAGCTGTGTTCTGTGTGTGGCAGTAAAAATACCATCTTCAAGTTTTGACAAGTGTTAAAGTTGACAAGTTGTTATGTGTTTTGTGTGTGCAAGCTAGCAGGACAAAATGGCCTATAGATAAAAGCTCAGGGGCAGCCTTATATACATTTTGCTATGGTTCTTTTTGCGATTTCTCAAGGAGAGTACAAATAATGTAGTTTCCTGCTATTAAGTATTATAAATGTATCTTTAGAGAAAATACAAAATCATGGGAAATGATGTCTACTAAAACTATGCATTTATGATATGATGAGCTCTGGGGTGGCTTATTCACTCTTGAATAGGCTTTCGGCTGCTCCCTGTTCGGGGTCGCCACAGCGGACCAACTGGTCCGCACAACAACTTGGCACAGGTTTTACGCCGGATGCCCTTCCTGACGCAACCCTCCCATTTTTCCGGGCTTGGGACCGGCACTGCATCCAGTGGCTGGGGTTGAGGCATTGCTCTTGAATGAAAGCGATAAAATAAGTGGTTCCTCATTATCTCAGTGAAATGCTGAGAAACGTTATCGAAGCATGTCTCTGTCTCTCTCCTCTTCAATAAGCTACATGAAATGGAGGCACTGTGCATCTTTTGGTCGACTTTCTAAAGCTTATGAACATTTTAACTAGAGCAAATTACACATCATATTTCTTTAACATATACAAATACACAACATGCACATCTTTAGAGTAATTCTAATAGGGATTCTGAGAAATATTAATAAATCATTCCATGTTGAATGCAAAAGTTTCCAACCTTGTGCTTTTTTAAAATAGATATAAGTAAAAAGTTTATGATATCTATCTACAAAAAATGTCCAGGAGTGAAACATGTGTGTGTTCCAATAAAACAATCTAAACCGTGAGGCAAAATCAAAAGAAAATTGTGTCTAAAAAACAAAACAAGAAGCAAACACTTTTATTATTAACAGATGCCAAACCTTAAGAAAAGCAGCCAAAGATTTACCAAGCAATCTGTCAAAAAAAAAGAAAAAAAGATTAGAACAGTGCAACAGGAAGAACACAGGCAAAGGCTACAATCTGAATACTAAAAGTATTCATCCAAATGCTCAGAGAATATGCAGAGAGCTTGGACGCAGTTCTAAAGGCAAGCGTGGATTGTGGAGACACACATTATGTAAGGAATAACAAATGATGGGGCATGCTGTTATAGGAAAATAATCAATGAATGCACTGTGTGTGTAATCATTCTGAAGTGGATTATTCTTCAGTAATGTGTATTCACAGCAAAAAAATATATTCATTCATTCATTCATTCATTCATTGTCTACCACTTATCCGATCTATTCTCGGGTCACGGGGAGCCTGTGCCTATCTCAGGCGTCATTGGGCATCAAGGCAGGATACACCCTGGACGGAGTGCCAACCAATCACAGGGCGCACACACACACTCTCATTCACTCAGGCAATCACACACTACGGATAATTTAGAGATGCCAATCAACATACAATGCATGTCTTTGGACCGGTGGAGGAAACCGGAGTACCTGGAGGTAACCCCCGAGGCACGGGGAGAACATTTGTTTGTTCACAAGTCTTTTTTCCCCTTTAATTTTTAAAGATTAAGACAAAAAATAAATGCAGTTTGATATTCATTCCTTCATCATTAAGCGTTTTATCCCGGTTAGGGGTCATGGTGGATCTTTAGCCTATACCAGGAACACATGTGGATGCATGTGGACACACCCTGAATAGGACACCACTGTATGGCAGAGCATTTAACACTCACACAATCACACACTTCTTCACAAATTATGTGCAACACCTACAGCATGTCATTTAATCAAGAAACTGCAAAACCTCTCCACTCTGAAGATGTTCCTCTGAATGATATAAAGCTCTGGCACTGGAGACTCATTTAAAAAAAAAACTCCTCACGGAAAACTTCCCTATATGAATGACTGTATACGTTCTTTAAATCTGTTTATGTGGAGAGTTCGCCATACGAGTTCCTGTGCAAGCTGTTACTGTAGAACGAGTATATTAATAGCGAGAGCTACTCTTAGAGCACTGCTGATGTAGAAAATTAATCAATTCCTGACCAATCAGAATTAAGTTTCTGACCTAGCTGTGGTATAGTAAAGAAGAGAACTAGACTAGATTTTATTTACTGATTGTTCTTTTTACATTTGTGAAACTTAACACACTGATGTCTTGTGGCTGTAATCTACATTTCTTTGCCTTTATTATTTTGTATGAAGGGTATGCAAACTTTTGCATTCGACTGTATGAGAACTTTATTATATGACAATGAAATAATCACATTGAGAAACTAAATGGAGTCTGTCTTAGTTCACGTAACAGACTTAATCCACAATAGGTTAAGAAAATTGCACTAGATAAAAAAAAAAAAAATTACACTTTTCAAAAAAGTTAGGACAACATATTTCTCTCATGAGGATGTTTAACTCCGACTTGTTTTGGTGCATCCAAACACTTGGCTAAGCTTGTCTAAGCTGTGGAATGACCCCTCGCTGGCCCTGGAGTCAAGGTTGATTGGGCCCATTGTAAAAGCTTTAATTGTAAAGATTATTGTGCGGAGCGATCTGCACCTGCTCCTGTGGAGAGGAGAATTGAGGGAAAGGCCAGGAGTGTGTCACAGTGTACTGGTGTTGCCTCAGAGTTAGCCAGGACAATTTAACCTACTTCAGCTCTCAGAGCACTCCACCAACGAACCCAGACAACATGTCCAAACATGTTTCTATCACTCTCAAATATCAGTGCATCTGCTGTCTCTCTAAAGATCATGTTCTTCCTTTTGTTACGGAATGGAGAAAGTAGTTCAGTTTTACTTTCTTTGTATTCTTCAGTAAAAGTGAATGTGAAGGGTTCCAGTTCATTTCTGTGACTGTCCACATAGCAACAATGACACAGTCCTGATATCTAGAACTCTTTCACTTAATGCCCAGGTCACACTAAGGTTGACTTCTTCTGTATTTGTTAGTCTCCAGTGTACTGCACATGCACGCTCTTCACCACACACCTTCCTAGGATTTGTGATCTTTGGGGCAGGAGGAAGCCATGTTTCCGCAGAGATAAGGATGCACAGGCGAAGATGAGGGTGTGAGCAGCCACAGCATGGTCAGGTGTTAGGTGCCCTCATGTTCTGCTTCACTACAAATATGCAGTTACAGTGTAGGGAGTATTGGAGAGAAACACATGCGATCCATAGTTTAACACATTTTTAGCATCTCACTAGGCACACAAGTTGAATTTAAGGTGTGAAAACTTCTTGGCTGAGACTTAGCAAATGTACTCCTTAATGTCATAGGAAAATGCACAATTGTTGCTGATCGTGTGTCACAGGTGGAACAGGTGGAACTGATGAAGTGTCAGATTCTTCTTATGCTTTGTTACATCCTCATATTTACCTTCAAATGTAAACGTGGGTGCTAAACACACTAGTTTTTTTTTTTTCTACGCTTCCCTCTAAATATATAGCACAGTATATCACTGAGCATTATGGGTCAGTAATACTGAAAACCATGAGCATTTGGAGCAAAAATTACACTTAATGCCATGGACCAGGGATGTGCAGATCAGTCAGAGATAGATGTAGTAAAGTGTCATAGTAAAATGTGCTACACCTTCTGGATGTATTGCTGAATTGTGAATGTGTCACTCACACTGGCATTGTGCAAAATGCCCCGGCTGTGTGGCAAGGAACCAAACTGAATTTGTCAATTCCTCTGGTTTAGCCAGAAATACAACACAAAAACGGCTCATGCATGGAGTTACTTAGCATTAAATCACACTGATTGATGAAATTCGTCTATTGCTCCTGGTGGGTCTAATGCCAGTCATTTCAGAGCTAAGCTACTGGCGTGCCAAGTTTCATGGGGGCATTATACACAGTAATTTTGGTGCAGTTTTCCCAAAATTCATGTCAATCCCAAAGATTCCCTGTGCAGCAGAGTATAATTATGAAGTTGGCAAAATCATTTTTCAACCAGAAAGAGGGAAGGACGCGACAAACAATTATGACCGTAACATTATAAGGGTTTGTGTGGGTGAAGGCAGAATGCCAGACAGAATCTTATAATACTGGGCTCATGTAATGACAGTGTCTGTGAACCAGGAGGCCAGGATTTATTGGTGTAACTTTGTTTTGAAAAATGCTGGAGACAACGATGATGGCTGGATGAAAAAAAAGTCCAAAGCTTGCGGGAAACAGGTAACACATAGCCAAACTTGTGGAAATTTACTTACATAGTAACAATCATAAAATACACTACTAACAGTTTCTAAATTTGGAATTGAACTGAACTCACAAGCAAAAACTCAGACTACATATTTCATTCTGGGTCCATAATTATAGCAGTCTACCATATGTTTTGATATATTATTTAAAATTTAAACAATATATTGTAATTAATTTAGTTTAAATTACTAAAAATAAAAAGTTATTTCTGGTGGACTCTGGTGGAAAAGATTTTCTGGGGCAAGATCGTCTGGTGCAAAAGATTTTTTTTTGGTCATTTATTTGGCAAAAGATTTTGGTAAAAAAAGAAGTCTTTGTGATTAATTTGCTTAATATGTGAGAAAATGTGAGAGAAAGTTCAATTTAAGTCAATTTAATCCAAGAAAACAGAAAAAAAAAACCCTTATTAATTGTTTTTTGTTTACATTTTATTTATTTATTTTACAGAAACACTGCCATGCAAATATTATAGGAACTGTACTTCAGTATACAAATATTTAGGCAGTGGTGGCTCAAGTGGTTAAGGCTCTGACTCGTTGACTGTAAAATTGGGATTTGAGCCCCAGCACCGCCAAGCTGCTACTGTTGGGCCCTTGAGCAAGGCCTCCAACCCACCCTGCTCCAGGGATGCCGCATCATGGCTGACCCTGCGCTCAGACCTCAAACCCCCAAGGATGGGATATGTGAAGAAAGAATTTCACAATGCAGTAATGTATCTGTGACAAATAACGGCTACTTAACTTAACAAACCAACCTGAATGGCCACCTGAAGCAGCCCACAATCCATGCATTTTCAATCATCGAATCAAATCACAATGGTTTTGGTGAACCTTCTGGATAAGATTATCTTATGTAGGATGACTATATCTAAGTGTGAAAATGATATATTTGTTTCTTTGAGCAAACAAGCTCATGACTCAACTGTAACCAATAACCATTTGTATGTGTAAAACATAAAAGAAACTCATTATGAGATTAAATGTAAGCAAGCAAACAAAAAAACCCAAAAGTCTAATTAAAAAAGATATCAAATTCAATGTTTGCTTCCTTTGAATTACAACTTACATAACTCGCATTTCAAACTCACCCCGTTCCCACTCCACTCCTGCCATTTCCTCCCACCTTTCAAATGTAAAATGTTGGAGGCTAGCACAGTAAATCTGTAATCTACCGGAAAACATATTGCTTAGGTTTTAAAAACTGGACAAAATTTTACCACAAGCTTTTTTAAACAAGATTTTCAATAGACTACAAGAATATGTCCCCAGTGTCTCCAGGTCAAATTACACCTGGACCAAGATGGCACATGCACCAGCTGTAGGGCTGAAAGTGTCAGGTGATATTTGCATTAATAAATTGTCATTATTGCGAGGCCTTATCATATCACTATTAATTTCCTGTGAGCTTGGTTTACAGTAGAGACAATCACAGAGCCATCGCTATGGAAACCAGACTCCCCTGCAGCAAATATAGTGATGCCATACAATAGTGAGAGTAGCAGAGAATATATACAAGGCAACAGATTCTAGGAATTGATTGTTCTGTAAGGTGATATTTTATGCCATATGTTTATTTGTTTGTTGTTGGTGTTTTTTTGTTTTTTTTTTGCATATGCTGCAAAGTTCCTAATCAGCACCAACATTGTCATGGCTGGCTTTCTCATTAACTGTCTTGGTTGATGTCAAATGGGTCAAGGCCATGATTAGGCATGAAAAGGAAAGACTTGGTTGCATATATGTTTTTTGTGTGAGGCCTCTAAAGGAAAGACATGAAATATGGATGAGGAGAGGCATCCACATTACCTTTCCTGAGAGCCACCTCCCCCACCTTTCCCACCTCTGTCTCTGACCAACACTCCCCCATCTTCTATTGCAATGTGCACCCAGAACTCCTACCTCTTTTAACCCAGCTTCCCAGCTGTCATCAGGCTAGAAGTAGGCTGCTATGACAGCATCCAAGGTTTTAGACTTAAATGAGGCTGTTACCTGCTTTAGCCATGAGCTTATTTATGCCATTTCTAGTGTTGGGAAAGAAAATGTCAGGCCGGATTACCTCCATTTTTCCATAATGTAAATACAAACCTAGAGCCTCTCTCAGGAACTGCTAATGCTCTCAACTATTCTAACCGTCCATGGACAGGTTCACTGCTGGAAAGAGTGCATTCTTTAGAGAGATATGGTTTGACTGCTTTGAAATGAATGGCTTATAAGTGGTAATTAATGCCTGTGAAAAGTATCAAAGCAGAAAATAAGGGCTGTGTCTGGTGAGTCATAAGCTGCAAATAACAAATGATATTCAGTGTAAACAAACAAACAAACAAACAAATAATCATGTAAGCATACCATATATCTGCAGATACATAATTACTGAACATAATCTGTCACTATTAGCATTATATTAACCAATCTCCTGATTTCTTGATCCAGCCAGAGGAAATAAAGGCCACCACAGGACTACCACTGGTCAGATATTATTTAGGTGGTGGTTCTTTGAGGTGTGTGTGTGTGATGCTGGTAGGGGTGTATTTGGAAAAGCAGCACTTTCTGGGTTTAAACACCTCAGTATTATTTCTGGATTTACACCAATCAAAACTTTCAAGTCAACAGTGATCCTGTGGTCAGAATCTGACACTGAGGAACAATTAAAGGACAATGAACATAAATTGTGAATGGAAAACATGAGCCATCAGATAGAGCAAGTATCTGTTACACTCATACTACCACCATACACAGTATGGTGTGTTCTTAAATGCTTTTGCAGCAAGGGGTCCCTTTAAATGTGAACTCCAGAGACTCACAAATTTTTAATGAACATAAGTTATATGGCCAAAAGCATGTGGAAAACTGACCATCACACCCAAAACTGGGCCTTCCCAAAACTGCTGCCACAAAGTTTAAAATACACAGTTGTTTCTGTATGCTGTAGCATTAAAATTTCCCTTCTCATGTACTAAGAGGCCTAAACATTTTCTAGCATGTCACTGCCCCTGTGCACAAAGCAAGCCCCATGAAGACATGGCCCGTCAAGTCTGGAGTGTAAGAACTCAACTGTGAGGGATGTGTGTCTTGACTGCTGACCACAACCCCAATGAACACCTTTGGGATGAACTGGAACACTGACTGCACCCTAGACCTCCTCACCCAACATCAGTCCCTTACTGTACTAATGCTTTTGTGACTGATTGAGCAAATAAACACACTCGCACTCCAAATTCTAGAGCTTTCCACAAAAGTGAAGCTTAATATAACAACAAAATGGGAATGGGATGTTTAACAAGCACATATGGGTATGATGTTGAGGTGTTAATATATTTTGGGGCATACAGTATAGTATAATCCAGTCCACTGATATTTTAGGCTTTTTATTTCAATGTGCGCTACAATATATTACCTGTTTATTGAGTTATTGTGTTTTCTCTTCCTGACCTTTCCACTGACAAAACACAATAGGTCCAAGGTGACATTATTGTTTTATTTTTTGGTTAAATTATTGTTAATTTTTTTTTATTGTACATACTGAGGTTTGGATTAAACCATGTTTCTTATATCATGTCTGTACTGTGATACATCAACACTGTCCTGTCTCTTACATAGTGCTTGTTGTGTTTCTTATGGACACTGATCAGGCATAACATTATAAGCACCTGAGAGGTGAAGTAAATAAGACTGATGATCTCCTCATCATGGTACCTGTTAGTGGGTGGGATATATTAGGCAGCAAGTGAACATTTTGTCCTCAAAGTTGTTGTGTTAAAAACAGGAAAAATGGGCAAGCGTAAGGATTTGAGCGAGTTTGACAAGGGCCAAATTGTGATGGCTAGACCACTGGATCAGAGCATCTCCAAAACTGCAGCTCTTGTGGGGTGTTCCCGGTCTGCAGTGGTCAGTATCTATCAAAAGTGGTCCAAGGAAGGAACAGTGGTGAACTGGTGAAAGGGTCATGGATGGCCAAGTCTCATTGATGCATGTGGGGAGCGAAGGCTGGGCCGTGCATTTCAATCCAACAGAAGAGCTATTGTTGCTCAAGCTGCTGAAGTCAATGCTGGTTCTGATAGAAAGGTGTCAGAATACACAGTGTATGATGGGTCAGGGCTGTTTTGGCAGCAAATGGGGGACCAACACAATATTACATCGACGGGTCCAACGTGGAGATCATCAAGATCACCAAATTCCTTGGTATTCGCCTGGCGGAGGACCTCACCTGGTCACTCAACACCAGCACCATCACCATCACCAAGAAAGCCCAGCAGTGTCTCGACTTCCTGTGAAGGTTGAGGATGGCTCATCTTCCACCTCCCATCCTGACCACCTTTTACAGAGGGACCATCGAGAGCAGCTGCATCACTGCCTGGTTTGGGAATTACACCGTCTCTGATCACAAGACCCTGCAGCGGATAGTGAGGACAGCTGAGAAGATCATCGGAGTCTCTCTTCCCTCTATTACGGACATTTACTCCACACGCTGCATCTGCAAAGCCAGCAGCATTGTGGATGACCCCACACACTCGACACACACACTCGTCACCCTCCTGCCATCTGGAAAGAGGTACTGAAGCATTCGGGCCCACACATCCACTGTTGAACAGCTTCGTCCCTCAGGCAATCAGGTGTCTCAACAGAGAACTGAACTGAACTGAGGAATACGGACACGCGCACACACACACACACACACACACACACACACACCCCCCAAAACTCTGAACTGAGAACTGAACTGAGTGGAACACACACACACACACACACACACAACTGATCTTGTTTACAAGCACATGTCACTTTAAATATTTGTACTACAGTTTAACTATTATAACTGTAATAACTACTTCTGCTGCTCTCACTCACTGTCCCTAACCCTGTTCTTTTTTTTTTGCACTCACAATTTTGCACACACTCGGCGTTATGTGTCTTGTTTGTCACTTATGTTTGTGTGTTTAGTTTTTTGTTCTATGTAGCATCTCTGGTCCAGGAGGAACGTTGTTTCATTTCACCATGTACTGCATCAGCTATATATGGTTGAAGTAAATAAATCTTCTTTGACTTTGAATATTAGGCAGGTGGTCATAATGTTATGGCTGATCGGTGTACTGGTGAGAACGGTGTGAAAAACGTAATAACTATAATATCTTAACATAATAATAGTGAAATGTGATTTCCACTACTCTGATCTGATGACCACTGGACTATGATACAGCTGTCAATGTTTCTGCTCAGGGCTAGTGGCTCCTTTCCCACTAAGACCCAATATAAAGAAGTACACCTTATGTGGCAGGTTCACCTGATAAAAGGGTCAATACGTAGTTACATATAAGATGTAGTTAATAAATGAGTTTTTTTTATAAACGTCGCCCTGAATGTAAATACTCTCCTGAAGTCTGTGCAGAGACACAGCGCCTCTCACTAACTCCTCAGCCCTTGGGTCTTGGGGAAGGTCTGAGTGTCCGAAAGAGGGCGACCTCAGCTGCGTCACTCCAGCCACTCTAACGGAAAAAAAGAGAGATATTGCAGGACTTGCCTTCTCTTGTTGATTTGAAGACAAAAACAGGAATAATTAAATAAAACGACGGAACATTTTCATATATGAAGGTTTTTTTTTTCAACCTTGGAGACATTTACCTCTCGGCTGTTTACCTCTGGTTTGTCTGTTTACGTTCCCGTGTTTGTTGAGACACTAAATTAATAATAATGTACTCTGAGAAAAAAAAAAAAAAACAAGCGTTCTTTAAGAAAATGATCCTAATATAATTGATCGTCGATTAGACTTTACGGAGCACAATGTTCACATAAGGTGTGTGTATTTACTAATAATTATGAAACATTGCACCTCTGTGGTGGCACGAACAGCGTTTTTTTTTTTCTCCCTTTTTTCCCTTTTTTTTTAATATTTGAAGAGCCCCGCCCTCCACTCTGTGATTGGCTTAGAGACGACGTTCTGGCACACGTAAGCATGCTGATTGGTGAGTGGTTTATCCGGCTGCCAATCAGTCGATTCGGCCCCAGGCGTGCAGTAGCTGGGAAACATAATCATTTGCCGTGGAGTGATCTGACGGAGGGAGAGGGAGTGTGTGTGTGCGTGCTTGTGTGTGTGTGCGGGCGAGTGAGTGAGTGAGTGTGTGACTGTGTGTTTGCTGTAGCTGGACTGTCCGCCGCACTAAACAGCACGCTTGTGAATTTTTGCATGTCAGGAGCGGATGAGGATCCTGTCGCCGGTCATCGGCCGCTGCCCATCTTTCGTCTCTCTCCGCTTGTTCCTAATTAATCAGCGGCATGTGGAATTGCGTGAGGATAACCAAGTGGCTTTGCGTAGCGTGCCTGCTGTTAACGACGTGGACCAAGGTGAGAAGCTGGCTGCAATTCCGACTCGATTTCGGATCAATTCTCTGATCTTGAGACGAAAGTTGACAGGAGCGTGCTACTCATTTGGCTGATTCGGGGGAAGGCTGAATTTGGTCCGCGCTGACCGATGATTGAATTACGCAGTCGTCCGCTCGGAGCATGTGATCATGCGGTTTTGATTGTCAAGGCTCAGATGTGTGAAATTTCAGCGTTAACTCCCGGCGCGATTTTCCTGTCATGCCTCAGAAATAAGGCGTGCAGATTGTAGGCGCAGTTGGTAGTTGTACCGCCGCTGAAAGGGAAGCGGAGGGGAACATTTGCATCGATTCCGTGCGATAATTAGCTCGCTAAGTGATCTAAAAAAAAAAAAAAATAATAAAAAAAATAAAAAAAAATTGCGATGGCACCAATGAGCAGTAATGCACGCGGTGGAAACACGAACCCGTTTCCAACCGATCTCTCCGTGTTAATGATGATGTAAAAAAAAAAGGACAAAAATTCGATTCATAGCAAACGACTGCGTTTGTCATTTGGAAGGCCTTTGTTTAATGCATGTATTTCTTTTTGATGTTATTTTTAGGTGTCCTGGGCTTCGGGCTATTTCGAGCTGCAGCTGATGAGCGTGGAGAATGTGCACGGGGAACTGTGGGACGGAGAATGCTGCGACGGCGCGCGCAACTCCAGGGACCAGCGGTGCACGCGCGACGAGTGCGACACGTACTTTAAAGTGTGCTTAAAGGAGTACCAAAGCGAGGTGACCATCACTGGCCAGTGCAACTTCGGCAGCGGATCTACTGGCGTGCTGGGTGGAAATATATTCTCTTTTAAAAACACTAAGAGCAACAAGATCAGCGACGCCGGGAAGATCGTCATCCCCTTCCAGTTTGCATGGCCGGTAAGTGCGCGCTGTCTGCGACTGATGTAAAAGAAAAGCATGTCTCATTATTCGGACGAGCCGGGGAAAGCTGGTGGGGAAGTCTGACCGGTTTCTAGCCGGTGTGGTCCCTTCTGGAGGCCAGTATGCGCAGCAAGAGAGTGCGTGTGTGAACTAAGAGCTGAATGAAATCCTCGTCATGTGAGACTAGTGACACACACGCAGTATACTTCGTGGATTTCTAAGGTGAATGCATGCCGTCTTGCTCAGCAAGGTGCAGCTGCGCCAAGTGTGTGTGTGTGTGTGTGTGTGTGTGTGTGTGCGCGCATGTGTGTAGGTGCGCTCTAGGGATGCGTGTCTCTGATGATTCCCCAGTGAGCCTCCATCATTCTGCAGCAGCACACACCTGGTAGGCTACACCTGAGCGTTTCTCTTTTTTTCCACATCAACTAAGCACGCACTAAGTGATGCTGATCTATTCCTTTACTATGTGTATCTGAAACAGGAGGTGCTCATTCACATCTCAGGTATCAGATGAGCGAGATGTCGCACCTTGAAACGACCAAAAAAAGCAAACACACCGTGTAGTATTGGCTGTCCACTTTGGCCACATGCCCAGACTTTCTGAAATCGCTCAGCTCTCCCTGACCATGCTGGCTTGAACTACCTTGTTTACAGCCACTCAAACATCTTGCCTCTAATACTCCTGGTCCGCTTTCCACCTGCCCCCATCCTCATGCTTAATGTGTAAGTTAATTAGTAACTAACTATCAAAGTGCTTTATGTGGGTTTTATCACAGCCCTCTTGCTTTGTGTACCTTCCCTAACTTGTGTTATGTTTAGCCAGTTTCCCACGCTGGTCAGTCCCAGAAAACCAGATCTCTGTCCCCTTTATGTCTTGTTTGAAATATATACACACACACATACAAGTGTGTGTGTGTGTGTGTGTGTGTGTATATGTATGTGTATATATATATATATATATATATATGTATATGTATATATATATGTATATGATATATATATATATATGTATATGTATATATATATATATATGTATATATATATATATGTATATATATATATGTATGTATATATATATGATATATATATATATATATATGTGTATATATATATATATATATATTATATATAATATTTATATTAGTATGTGTATACAGATGTATAGACCAGCCTGACAGCTTCAGTATATCCATGATACTTGTGCAGTTCCGGCCAATCCATAACATCCAGAAATTGAATGAGTTCTCCAGTTCTGCCACATCCGGAAAGGCAATTGATGTGTGCCCAGTGTAACTGCATCCCCCCTGTATTGTAAAGAGATATGACGTTCTGCTGTCAGGCTTGGATAGTGACTCTGCCACCTGTTGGAAGAGATAATTTGTTCACACTATTTGCATTTGTGCTTTGCTTTTCCTGGGGTTAGTCTTTGATGAGGGTTCGGAGTGGTTATATGCTTTCACCAATAACTGGTTCGTTCCTTTAATGGACAGCTATATTGGTAAGAGGATACTGTAACTGATGCATGTAACCTTAGACGTGCGGGGCAGTGTGAATTTGTGAGTGCGTGTTTTGTTTTTTTTGCATTGCGGTGTGGTATGATCATGGCCTAAAATCCTCTCACTGGCCACGTATTAGATATAAGTGGTGATCTGTAGTGACTGTTCACATTAATGGAATCGAAATGAAAGTGAGAGTTCTTATCTCAGGGTTTATGGAGACTTAACTTCATGTTTGGGCACAGCAGATACAGCCACTTGGGCTGCCAGGAATCAGGACTAGAACGGCAGCATCGGCTAGACCTGATTGGGAGCTTGCCGGGCGGTTGCTAGGAGACAGCTACACGGGCCTTTAGTAAACAATTATATGCGGCCCTTGGTGCTCCCTTCCCCCTTAAATGGGCATTCAGTACTGCCACTTGTTCGGGCCTCACCTGGGAAAGAAGGGCTTCAGCCATACTACTGATTACACTATTGACCATGCAATTAGCCGGTCACAGCTGGCTACATCTTCAACAAAAAGCGATAATTGTCCATTTGAAGCAGGTGGCTCCTAAGGGAAGTTGTTTAGAGGTCGTGAGTCCAGTAAGTTTTAGAGAACACTGGAAACCTTTTTGTAGACCTCATTTAAATATTCGCCTTATGAGTATTATTTATGGCCGTATTTGTTATAGGTGATAAGAGCTTGATAAAACTTTATGATTTATTATTTTGTAAAGCTGAAAGTTTAAATCTATGTTGACTTGTAATAAATGGGAAAATGAAGAGGTAATAAAGCTTTATCTCTGAATTATATTATGTTGCTTAGATTTATAATAATATTTTTTTTTTCAGCGAGCACAATCATATAAATATAAAAACAAACCTAGTACTTCATGGGTGTCCCGTCAATTTTGTGCCATTTTTTTCATAGTGATTCAAAGTAGTCGTTTAACAGGAAGTCTAGGATCAGGAGGAATCTCCTACTTGAGATTCATTTTTTTTTTTCCTGCTTATCCTTCTCTTTCTTTGCCTGCAAGAAAATGTTTTTTTTTTTGTTTTTTTTTCTACTACCTCGCTAAACATTTTCTTTCTTGTGACCAGAGGCTATGTTGCTTTTGTGTGTCGTCCCATGAAATGGTGGAAAGCACAATTGATGGTAGCATTTTTCTGCCCCCGAATGCTTCGGTCATGGAAGAGATATTTTTAGGCGCTTAAAGATTGGGCCAATTAGAAGTCGATGCACCCAAGGGTGACTTACTCAATAGCCTCTAAAGTTTTTCACTTTTACCTTAGGTTTAGGGAAGATTTCCTGGCAGCTGATGTCTTTTCATCTTTAACTGTTAATGTTCAAGACACACGTAGTATATCAGTACTTTAGTCTGGTTTTCTGGTCTCCAGCTAAAACGCTCCTAATGCAGTGTAGGAGAAAGAGGGAGAGAGAGAGAGAGAGAGAGAGAAAGAAAAACAGAATTTCTGAATATTTTGGAAGAGTACAGGCCAGCCACCTCCCACTCCACCACTCCTACATGGTGTGCGCTTTAAAACAAAGAACCCGCTCCTTTTAGAGACCGTCTTTGGCAGGATGCTTTCCAAGTCCTTGCCAGAACACAATCAATCGATTAAGTGGGGTCTCGGTTAATTTAAGCAGCAATGTATATTGCAGTTAGGAGGGAAAAATCCAATAGGATGAGATTTCTACAAGGTCATGGTGTTTGAAGAATAGGACAACGGTTCTAGCATCTAGCAGGCACACTTATCCAGACCTACTTACAAAACCACTTTTTATCCTTCATTACAAAACACCTAAATGAATCTTCTTTCTATGACCAATAGAAATGATGTGTTGGATCCCGTTAGCATTTCCTTCAGCATTCTTCAGAAATGCTCATCTTCTGTTGAATTTATCAGGAACTTGCACTTAATTATGAGGATTTCAAAACAATTGGTTAGGAAATGTGGCAGTTGGTAAGACTTTGTGTTAAGAAGGTGGCTGACCAAAGAGCAACAGTTGCTTTCCACTCTGCTGCTCTACAGTGTGATATTCTCCTTCACATCTAATTGGGTGAATACCTCTTTGAAAATTGGAAGTTTTTTTTCTGCTGAAATTGGAAGTGAATTGTTCCTGCCTGGAATGCAGTATTTGCAGGAGCTTGCTCAGTGATGGAGCTTGGCACTGTTCCTTGCTTTCCACTTATTGGCATGCTCTGGTTGAGCTGGATTTGTTTTGCTGTGTCTGTTTTGGGGTATTTGCTAATGTAGATAGGCTACATATGCCTGTGATTGTGCACGACTAATGTATGCGTGTGACGCCTCCTGTGGGGATATGAACCCTGAGCAGGTGTGCTGCTGTAATTAAAGTGCATTAGTGCACGGCCAATTTTTAATTCCCACTTGACCCCTGAACTTGCTGGAAATGATAATGATCATAATGGTGCTCGGGTTGGCATCAGCGTGATTGTAACCAGGCTTCTTAAAGCGACTGTAACTAGGCCACTAGTTTTTAAGACTTCTCTTAGACTGGCTTGTAGTGATAAGTTTTTGCCAGGGGAGACCAGTTTGATGGATGTGTTATTTCTGGGCTGGTTGTGCTCGTCAGAACCAAGAACATCTGCTGATCATCAGGAGTGTCAGGTAGCAGCTGTGTGAGTTGTAATCTAAAGACTGATCACCCCTTAATCGTTTGTAGAATTGTCACTGGGTTCCTGATATTAGATTTTCAATTTTAGCAGGGGGTTAAGGGCTATTCTAAGCTGGTTGCTGATGCGTGGTAGCACTCAGCTTGTTGTTTCTTCTGCAGGTTGAGGTCATGCAGGTCACGCTCACGCAGGTCACGCTCACTTCAGCTGCTGGGAATACTACCACTGAGAGAACATGACCCTCCTCTTTCTTATCTCTATGCATCTCTATCTCTTCTTATTCTTGTAGATCCTAAATGTCTAGTCCTGGCTTCTGGCTCTAACACTCAGCAGAATGGTGTGCTCTACTGTTTATACTGTGTCCTTGTCTCAAGAGTGCTCCTTATCTTTGAGAACTTTGTGGCACCTTTTTGTGTACATGCATGTGTGTGGCCTTTGCTGCTTCATTAGGAGAAGGGGAGGGGTATGTTGTGTTGTCAGAGCATTGCCAATGGTCTTGTTGGCATAGTAGCGGGAATGCTAAATGGGTCGTGTGTGTGTGTATACACACGTACATGAAAACACCTTAGACTGGTCACACTCCTGCCAGGAAGTCACTTTTCAGTTTGTTAGCTCAGACTCCCACTATTTAAAACACACACACACACACACACACACACACACACATACACATACACACACTTGGATGTCTGTGAGGTTAACAAAATGCATTGTATCTAGGCCTTGTGCTTCTGTATTGTTCCCAGTGGAACTCAACCCCAGTGAAGGGGCAAAGCTGAAAGAAGGGTGGTTCCGATGGACGAATATCATTTACCAGCTTCAGGGCCCAAAGTACATGTCAGGCTGTGTGTCCCTGCCTCACAGGCACACAAAGCCCCTTAACAAAGCTATTGTCTGCCTTTGTGCTGTGGAAGCCTTGCGGAAAATGGCGATTGTCAGATTCGGAACAAGAGTCACAGCAAATGAGCTAATTTGCCGGGGGGGTCTGTGGCTTTTTGCTGAGCTAGGCTGTGTGATGAGGATTTCCAATAGTTCAACAAGCCCTGGCATCCATGTCCGATTTGAAATAGAGCTGTTTACCTGGGGTTTTTCATTTTCTTTGGAAAGGATTGCAGAGATGTTGGCAGTGTTGAAGGAGACCATGAGATTGACAGCAGGAACCATTTTTGGTAGTAGGACAGGGCTTTTCTCATGTCCTGGGAATGAAGGCCTAGTGAAGAAGGATCTGGAGCATATGGAAACGTATAAAAATTTATAGGCACTGATTTCCGGATCTGGGAAATCTATGACAAACATTTTGCAGAATTCTGAATATTCTATTTTCAGTATAATATAAAACCAAGTATGTTGTCTCTAGGCTTTATTTTTGCACTAGCAAAGCTTCTCGAATGCACTTCAGCTGTTTATGGTACAGTTAACACTCTTTAAAAATTAGCTAGAGAACCAAAGATAGAAAGGCAAGGGGAGACTCTTAAAAAATCTGGATTTTTTTTTTTCACAAGGAAAGGGCAAGAACTATGTACAGATCCCTTCTTTCCACGTGGTTCCCATAGGACTGACATGAGCCATTTCTGTCTGCCATTTACTTTGATGTGGCCCCATCCGTCTACCTTGCTCTTGCCCTATTATTACCTGAGCTGTAGGAACCCTCTGAAGCAGACACAAATTAGGCTGCTCCAGTTTAAGGCAGTCTTCTTGGAAAATATGTGGGGCTGTAAACGTGAAAAGGTTGAGCCAGTGTTTGTGTGTGAAAGAGGTAGAATTGGTACATAAAAGATTATGAAGCTAGCCCCTTCTATTTCTTTCAGGCACCTTGAAAATTAATGGCAGGTCAACCTGTCTGCCCCTTGCATGTTACATGGGACCACTGTGTCTGAGTGTGGGAGGAGATGACGTTTTACCCAGCACAATGATTGATTACAGCAAGCCGTTTTCTTCCTTCCTTTCCCAACATTGAAGATATAACGTCATCAACGTCGAGCGAACCTATGACCCCACTGACATCCTTGGCCCTTCTCTTCATGACACTACTCAAGTCTCAACTCCACAGACACAACCGTGGCCTTGTGCTGGCGACAGAGGCTGACACGCTGCTTCCATGACATCCCCTGGGGGCCACCGAGCACAAATTGTACATATTAGCATATAGGCTAGGTGTTTTCCCTAGGGTGAACAGAAAGATCAGACTTGGTAGTCATGGTAGGCTGTTCCAGTCAAGCCCCATAAATTTCCACTAAGGGGAATGGCAGTCTGCTCCACAAAAGAGATGGGCGTTCTGCCCTAAATGTGTTAAATGAACCAACTACAATACACTGAGCTCAGTACAATTAATAGCCTTGTTATAGTTTCCTTCTGAACATAGAGGTACAGGAAGAAAGGGACTTGTGTTTGCGCTGATATATTACTACGTTTGATTTGATAGGGTTCTGAGTAGTTCTTAACAGCCTACACCCCTAGATTTCGGTTAAGCCAGGGTTTAGCCCTCAAGGCCAAATGCTCTTCTGCGGTCTTGAGAAGCCAGCCTCTAGCAGTTGGTTCTGCTCCACCACACTATTTCGAATTCATTGCATTGCCAGAATGTAATTGCGCGGAGGTTTCACGACAGCTTATAACCTAATGATCAGGGAACGTTCTCATCTCTGGGCACAAGACAAAAAACCTTTCAGCGGCTTGTAATTGGCATGGTGGTGTCGCACATTTGGCTGTAATTGCCGTATATTGGCCACTACCTCTCTTGGCTCAGGGTGGCCCACTTAGTCTGTGTCAATGGATAGAGAATTTGGAAAGCCTGGATTGATGTCCCAGATTAATGAAGATTACATGCTGTAATTACTCAGCCTAGGAGGAATAAATACCATTCTGGCCCTCAGTTGGCCATCTATCAAAAATTGTCATTGGAAGCCTCTTTTCTTTAAAAAAATAAAAATAAAAATAACTCTGCCAGCTTGTAATCCACGTGAATCGCTGTTCCCCAATGGATCGGAAATAAATCACCTATACAAGGTTGCAGAATCCCCTCAGTGTTTCTAGGGTGTTGCAGGAAGATGCAGCCAAGCGGAACATGAGTGGGAGGACAGTGGGATCCTGATGTGTCGGCCACGGGAAGTGTGTCCATTCTCACAATTCCTCCTGTTAATAGAAGCCAGGAAATGAACCATTCTTCCTGTCTCCCTGCTAAGAGCTACTCGGATATTGAGGCATGTTCTCTCCTTCTCCCACCTGTCCTGTTAAAGATTGTCTATAGGCCACTTATTCAAGTCCTCTCTCCTCTGGGTGTCTGTGGGATTGGGTTATAGGTGTGCTCTGGATAAGGCATGGGAAAGCTCTTGGGTCGCGTGACCTAACGCTCAACATGATCAGAATGACCTTTACACAATCACCATGGTGAGAAGTGCTTGACTGGATGTCACTTGGTAGTGACAGAAGTGGCAGAGGGGAAGCACCTTGCCTTTTTTTTTTAAGCTGATGAAATGCTTCACACTGCTTTGGATGTGGTGTTTGTGATTCAGAGTGAACAATTATTTAATTAAATCATTGTAGCCTCCACGGAAACGTCTATAGATTTGAGTGACAGTGTTGCAGTTGTGTGTGTGTGTGCTCACTCACTGCAGGTTAGCTCTGCAGCATGGGAGGGTTTTTGAAGCCGATGAGTTCCCTGATGAGAGGTCTCAGGGGTCAGCCAGAGCCTCACTCCCTACAGCCCCCACTAATTTCAGCTTTACCCGTCTATCCCACCCTCTGCAGAACCCAACCCCCTACCGTGGGAAGCTGCACCTGTGGTTCCTTTCACCACACACACCCACATACACCATGCATGGCTGATCAATATTATCCTTTTCTGTAGTTTTCCGCCTTTTCACAGTTTGTACAGGTGTTGGCTCAAGTAGTATCAGGGGTTTCGTTTGTTGCGTCAGAATCTCTATCCTACAAGCAAGCTGCAGCTGTCAAACCACAGCACAGTCTTGGAATAAAAAATATTGTTTTGCTATTAACCACTAGTAGCTGATGTAAATGGAGTTCCTTAATTCCAACACCAGTAGACTTGCAGAGACAAAATGGGTTAATAATAGGGAAGGAGGTCATGGGGCATGATAAGGGTTTGA
Organism: Hemibagrus guttatus; assembly: GCA_033459395.1. NCBI lineage: Eukaryota > Metazoa > Chordata > Actinopteri > Siluriformes > Bagridae > Hemibagrus > Hemibagrus guttatus. The sequence goes on from JAUCMX010000019.1 coordinate 7,151,127, forward strand.
ACTGGAGTGCATCTATTCCAGTTCATCTGTATTAGCCTGGTCTCATTTATCAGGTTCCTTAATCAAGGGCGTCATGAAATAGACAGATGGCTAAAAACTGCTCCGTTTTTAAGTGAGATGTGTCTGCAAGGATGTCTATTTTGAGGTGGTGTGTGCGTTGCTATAGGAATGTGTCTGGAGAGTCCAGAGACTGGTTGATGACTTGTCTCAGGACTGGGTTTTGGATAGAAGCCTTTGTTGAATGGTCACCTCCCCCATCCCCTTTATCCTCATCCAGTCGTTTGTGGGCAGCTGTCACATAATCCAGCTAATCAGAGACATGGTGTGTGGGAACAGGACAGTCCCAGGCACCACTCACACTCTATCAGTGTGACTTTCCCACTTTTCCTGATAGCTCCTTCCTGATAATACTGATTGTGATCTTGCTAATTCTGATACGTGAGCTTGGGGAAGGGCAGGGAGGGCAGAAGCTTTAGGGGACGATCCACATCCATGCCAAGTAATCCGTAAAACGCATCAGGAAGGATGTGTGGAGTCGATATTCCCAACCCTCCCCCAACCAACTCGCCATTCTGACCTTTAAAGACCTATGCTGATGCTTTTAATCTTATCCTGCATCATCCAGACCATCCATTGAGTGTGTCCCAACCCAACCGACTGCTGCTATATCTCAAAGCTCTTCCCATCCCACGTTCAAACAAAGAGTGCGTACAAATCAGATTACATCTAAACAACTGATTTCTCATACCAATGCAGAACAGCTTTCATGACTTACCTGAATTTCAGAAAGCATTTTTCATCCTAAGCTGTCCACTGGAGTGGGCAGTCACGAAGCAGCTGTTTTGGTCCTATGATGCTGAGCCATCAGAGTTGCAGTGGCACTCAGTGGCTTGCTTAAAGATCATAGCAGCGTGATTCAGCATCTTTTTGCACCATCCTTACACACAGGTGCATTACGCCAGCACCACTGTCTCATTTGGTTATGTGGGGGTTAGTTTCATTTGATACTTGAGTCCTTTGAATACTGTTTCCAAGGAGAAGGCAAGAACTTTGGAGATCATTTCACCACACAGGAAGTGAAAATCTACAGCTCTGAAAGAATATTGATTTAAGATTTGGTCTTGATCAGATTTTGATCACTAATCAACTTTTGTAGTTTAAGCACCGATTAGCACGATTATGTTTATAGTGGTGTGTTTCAGTATATCATCAGTATAATTCTTATATATTATAAGTATGTACATTTCCTGGATTATATTCTTCACTCCAATGCAGAATAAAATATATATCCTCCAATTCTTTTAACTGCTTCTTTGAGATTTGATATAGCGTTATATATCACCTGTGATATCTCTCTCTCTCTCTCTCTCTCTCTCTCTCTCTCTCTCCCCCCAACCTGACTCTTTTCTTTTGGATTTTGTCTTCCAGCTTTAAGAGGAATGTGGGTGTAATCTCAGTGTCTCCTTCTTTGGATGCATTTGGGACCTGACCCTTTTTCTGCCCCATCACTGATATTATACATCCTCCTCCGCTTTCTGTAGTGTCTCATATATGTGCCTCGTGCTGACTGTATGTGTTTTTCCCTCCTCTACAGCGATCCTACACACTCATTGTGGAGGCCTGGGACTGGGACAATATCACTCAAAACAGTGAGTACGATTTCCTTTTTGTTCTCACATCGCAGGTAGCATGTGGTGTCATGTATAATCAGTTGGATCTCTATTTTGTGTAGTGTTTTGGGATGGTATTATTTCGGTGATAACCTTGATGGTCTTCTGGTAATCATACACGCTCACAAGCCAAAAATCTGTATCTGTGTGTGTGTGTGTGTGTGTGGTTTTCTTGACATGATGCATGTCCAAATGAAACAGAATTTCATGGTGGGAAATATTGTGTGGTATCAGCATTTCATTCGATTGTTCAGTGTTTCAAAGTAAATATGTGAACAAGGCTATTTGTGCTGTTAACTTTATTATATTAGATTATTGGCTAATAGTATTTTCCATTTGTGGTTATGTACCTTAATTCTATTTCAAAGTACAAAATGAGAACCCGTCATCCCGTCATGGATACTGATGAATAATGAATAAGTAACCAACAATATAACAATGAATTGGGTAAAAAAAAAAAAAAAAAAAAAAGGCTATTTAGAGTTCAGGTTGTATTGAAGAGGAAGTGAAGTCCCAAAACAGAGCTGTCTGTCACATGCTTGAAATTTAAAAAAAAAAAGAAAAAAAAAAGAAAAAGACATACTCGAGACTTGTGTTTTGTAACAGCTGAAGGAGGGTTGCCAGGAGGGAAATTTGTTGTGAACAAAAACCTGTGAGAAATCCTCTTTTAGATGATTCATAAACAGTAATCTTCCTGTGAGCTGTACTGTAGGCCCTATGAGTAGAGCAGTGTGTGCTGTGTGGGTGGGTGTGGGATGGCACAATTTCAGCAAAACTGTCAACTTCTTGGCAGGAAACATTTTTAAGACTTAAAAATGATAAAGACGAAAAATGTTCATTACTTCTGCTAATTAGTTAGAGGCAACCTGTAGGAAGACGCATCCAAGTTAACATCGATCGCATACATGTGTAAACATCTGTAGCAGTAACTTTCCGAGAATTGTTTTCACTCATGACATTCTGTATCCTCAACAACGTTAGCAAATTGAATGAGAAGAGCAACAGGACTGTCGGTAGTCTTTCAGAAGGAGCCATCCTCTCAAACCGGACTACACTTACCAAAGTCACTGAAGCTCACAGTCTTATCACGTTACCGTTCCAGTTTCTGATTACAGTGCAAGAAGTAGGTTGTCAAGCCATGAGGAACTCGTGTGCTACATCATCCTCAACACTTTCAAAGAATTACTTTGCTTGTGATTAAATCGAAACGGAACCAGACTTCTAAAATGGCTTGATCGGTATACTATCAAAAACGCTGCATAAGCAACTAATGTTAAACCAAACTGTAGGTAATAGAGCGACTCTAGCTGTTAATTATTTATCAGCATCGATTGAAGACTTCGCCTCAGTAATGTTGGCGCACCTCATTGGTAAAGTGTTACGCAGTGTGCACGTGCTGTTTGCTTTGCTAACTCCTCTCACTCTATATAAGCTTTTCCTTTATTTCATTGAATAAGGCTACATGGATTTTTAATATTTGTAACAAACATGATCCCATTTATAAGCCATAATTAGCAGCTAATTAATGTGTACAGTTGCTTCATATCGTCAATGCTTATTTTTATAGCACAGAAATGCAAAATTAAATGAAATCACACCATTCTGTAATGAACATGCCTGGAAATTTAGACAGTTGTTATCTGTGCATGGCTTTTGTGATGATGTTTATCTAGCACAAGGCTCATTGAGCAAGGAGAAGAGTTTTGATTAGGTTTGATGCATTAAAACTGGATAAACTTGTCCCTATTTATTTTGCAGAATTCTTTAAAGGAAACTTTTTTGCTAAACACTTTTATCAGTTCATTAAGTTGTATCACTACCTTATGCAATGCTGTATTGCCGTGATATTTGTTTGTGCCAGCTTCGTAAATCCGAATTTGATCTCAGTGACTTGCCTGATTGCACTCATTTGAATAAGTCGGAATGTTTGTGAAATATATGGAAGATTAAGTGCATAGCATAAATGTTATACCTAGACATGATTCCAAAAATATACTATATAACCAGATGTTTGTGGACACCTAACCATCATGCAAATTTGTGCCATCTTATGCAGGATTTAACTCCTGTTTGCTGCTGTAATAGCGGTCACACTTCCTTGAAGGGTTTCCACTAGGTTTTTGTGATTTCTGGTGTTTGAGGATTCTAGGTTCTGGTGATTTTGTGCTTGTTCCACCACAAGAGATTTAGTGAGGGAGGTCAGGCACTGATGTTGGGTGAGAAGATCTGGGAGGTCTCTGTGTTCCTGAAGGTTTTCAGTGGGGTTGAGGTCAGTGCTCTGTGCAGGACACTCAAGTGCTTCCACTCCATCCTTGTCAAACCATGTCTTCATGGAGCTTGCTTTGTGCACAGGGGCATTGTCATGCTGGAAGAGGTTTGAGCGTCTCAGTTCTCGTGAAAGGAAATTGTAAATCTACAGTATAGCATACAAAGACAATTATTTGCTACAAATTTGTGGCAACAGTTTGGGAAGGATCAGAATATGGGTTTGACAGTCATCATAGTGTCCAGAAACGTTTGGCCATATAGTGTAAAAATCTGTATAACAGCTGTTTTTATTAATTTTGCATAACGTTGTTGGAACCTATTGCACTGGCAGGTGGACTGCTAGTTATTATTTTTCTTTCTCTGTTGAGAGGACAGAAGGAACAAAAATAAAGGTTTCCAAACATTTTCCTGACTATTTACTAGTCTGTATGGGATTTGTCATTCAATACACAACAATTGAAAGCATTGTTATGGCAAGCAGAATGAGGGAAAATCTAACCTGATTACATTCTTAAAGCGGGCAGATGTATATGTAAATCATCTATTTGCAGGCAGCTATCTAAACACAAAACTGAAATGCTGCTAATTAATGCACATAAATCTGCATTATGCATATATTTTTCACTCTGGTGTGCAGTACGAACAGCATTTTTTCCTGCCATAGAGAATTTAGGAAGTAAATTAAATCCCAACATCAGAAGTCTCACCTGAATCTGACTGTTTTTGGTTATTTTGTGTTGTGTTTGTTAAGACCTCAAACTCCATGGGTTAGACTGAGTGAGAATTGTTGCACACTAGATAGTAGATTGGGGCTGTTTCTACCGTGCAATCTAGGGTCAGTTGTAGTACTCCTAGTTTTAATGCTGGCCAGTGGGTTGTAGTGTATAGGTTAGTCTGAGGGCCTCTCTTCTGGGTTCCAGCATATGGAGAGACTGGAGTGGATCTGGGCGCCATCAGGCCGCAGCTGTATCCTGTTTTCCTTCGTCCATCCGGCTGCCGATTCCACCGCCTTTGTCTCGCTTGAGGACTTGTCAGGAGGAAGGGGGTCGAATGAAAGAATTTAACTTATGCGAGAGAAGGTGGACGTTGGCTGGCAAGAAATGTATTGGCAGAGGGGGGCGGCCTTTGAAGTGCGGATGTGATCAGTAGGATGACTGTACATCCCGGCCTCTGGAAAATGCAAACATGAGCCTCTCCTGCAGTGTGAAGTCATTATGTCCTGTTTTTCTCTCAAGCTTCTTCCCAAGCAGAAGGCTAAGACAATGGGAGAAACTGGAGAGAGTGTTCACACTCAACCTGGGCCTGTGGGCCGGTCCCTTGTGGGTGCTGAGTCCACGCAGTGGTATTTATGACCTTCATGCTGGAGGACATTTTTATTTTAACACAAAGCCAGTCATGTTAATATGTTCACGTAAGATGGCGGCCAAGCAGGTGCCTGCAAATGAAGTTGAGTACATATTTGTTTTCCAGCAGCTGCTGAGTAGTTAAGTGGCTCCCTGACAAGGCTGAGGACTTGAAGGGACCAGAGGTTACATTATAATATCTCCCACCTCTCGGTCATGTCATTCCTGCAGCTGTCCAGAATGCATCTTTTAACCATGCTGAAGATGAGGCAGATTAGGTGGCATTAAAGGAAAAATCCTCCCTTAATTTTAAATTTAGAATTAATGTAACCTTAATTTGTGCGAAATATTTATTCTAAGCATAAGGTTGTGTCTCTCAAGCTCCCTCTCCTCCTCATCAGTACACTCTGATCTGTGCTTTCATATTAGGGAGTGTAGCATGCTCAGACAGCAGCGATGGAGGAGCTTTGACGAGACAAATTTGTTATTTATCCTAATGATTTAAGACACAATCCAGCACCAACCAACCTTTCCCTATTGATAACCTTTCAATGAAAAAATGGAAATATCACTCTAAAGGAGAATTACATCTCATAAATTGTGATCTACTTCTCTTACAAAATAATGCATTCATATGTAGTCAAAATAAATGTATTTAAAATGTAAGATTTCGTGTCAGGGTCTCATGATGCACTGGGTCTATCAGGATCCTTAATGCTGTGGCATGTATCTCATGCCTACTAAATATGTCATATACATTGCAATCGAAACCGATTTCAAGGTGTTTTTTTCCTTGCATAGGCATAATTAACTTCCTCTTACAGGATGCTGCCTAAGTCTCAGTACGTTAATATTTGCCTCATATTAATCTTTGTCACTTTAGTCTTTAGTGAGGTTTCCATTCACTTGTTAATGCAAAAGCAAGAAAAGAGCTACATGCTTTATTTATTTGTCCCGTCCTATATTTGTTATTAGACATAAGGTGCATTTTTAAAAGGCGGTGGAAACATTTTTTTTTTGTCTAAAGTGGGTTTTCCAGTCTCTCCATGATTTTATTTGGCTGGTACTCGTTTGTTTCCATATTCAAATATTTTCATGCACTTCTTAGATTATTTGCCTAACAGTATTTCAGTGGAAATGCTTTATCATTTGCTGACTTCTCAGAAACGTTTGTGAAATCTGTTTATCTATGGAAACATGAATGGTGCTACAATAAAGACCTGTATGCTGCTGTAAACCCCACATTGATTGGGACCCTGTTTGTTGTCGATTTGTGCCAAGCAGTAATAATCTTGTCCTAATGGGAGTCCACGTGCTGCCACGTGTGCTCGCTCTGTCCAGCTTCAAAAATCAGATGCAGCATTGTAATGAGCTTTGTAATGCTGATTGATGGTGTGTTTAGTATGCAGTGTGAAGGGGCTGTGTTTCCTGCACATTGTGTGATGTTCTCCTTTCCTCAAACTGGACACGTTCCAGCACATTCTTCTGTGTCGGAGTCGATTGGAAAAATTTGTCCTCTTTGTTTGTATCCTGTTGGTTAAGAAAGGCAAGTTAAAACTGCTCAAGTGAAAGCTTTGCATAGATAAGAGTCCATGTTACTGGGCATTATTATTAAGAGAATGAGCTAAACGTATAGGAAAATTAGCGTCTTTTTAAGAGTGACACAATATTCAAAGAGAGTTTTTGGAGCGTACAGTATGTAAGTGCCGTGTGCATGTTGTGGGGCCCCACAGGCTTCAGGAAAGGTCCCATTGCATTGTGTTTACATGGCAGGAAGGGCTCTGGACAGGGTAGTGTTTAGACATTGGGCAGAGCAGCCTAGCAAAAAGCTCACTCCATTGTTCTTTATCTGGACGCGCCAGGGCTATTTCTGTTTTTGTTGCTTAATTCGTCTGACATTGTCAGTGAATGGAGAGGAAGGTGTCTGTGTTTGAGCGTGTACATGCGTGTGCGTGAGTGCCTATGTATGTTCCTATGTGCATTTGTGTATGTGAGTGAATAGCTAAATGTAGGGGAAGGGGTGGGCTTACAGTCAAAGCATCAGGCCATAGGAAATTGCAGGCCCCCTACTTCCGCCGTGATTGTTTGCTGTCTCTGATCCTACCATGATAAAGATTGTTTTGTTTGTTGGATTTGGCAGCTTGGTGAAAAGAAAGAGTTAATACTAGTGCCCACGGGTAATGGTGAGAATCTTGCTGAGGCTTGTGCCATCATGCAACCATGGGATGAGGCTGAATTTTCTAAGGGGAAGGTGTGGTGGAATGTATAAATCCTTCAAGGACTAAAAGCTGCAGTGTGAAAGTCAGGCAATTCGTGTGTGTGTGTGTGTGTGTGTGAGTATCCCCTCCTGTCTCTGTCTGCCCAGCTCTCCCTAGTAACAGCACTTGGTCATACCACTCTCTCAGCACTGTTTCTTCACCAGGCCATGGAGAAATGCAGTATGACACACATTTGCTTAATATCATTGTAATCCAAAAATCCCAGCTCTGCTTTGGCAGTGAATTTATTAGATGATGTTATGAGGTTGTATGAGACAAGTGGACTTGCTGTGCAGGGACTTGGCAGGGGCAAGAAAGATTGAGTCATTGTAGCAGGCTGGGGATTTATGGCTCTATGTTGGGGGTTTGCCCCTGCAGTTGTCTGACATAATGATCTCCCTTTTGTTGCTGTCTTGTTGGTGGACTGTGTGTGGTGTCTTTTTAGATCTGTCTGTGCTTAGCTGTTGTGGGGGTGGATACAATGGACTAAGAAGCATTTTATTCCATTAAGTGCTTTTTGAATAATGTGGTTGCTGCACAGCTTGTCTGTTGTCCTGAGTCACCATCTCTGACTCTGCAGGTGAGGAGCTGCTGATTGAGCGACATGCTCACACAGGCATGGCAAACCCTGGGGACCCATGGCAAGTCATTGACCATCTTGGCGCCACAGCCCGTCTGGAGTACCGCGTCCGCATCAAGTGCGACGAGAACTACTACGGCACCAAGTGTAACAAGCAGTGCCGGCCTCGTGACGACTACTTTGGGCATTACCGCTGCGATCCTTCTGGAAACATCGTATGTCTGGAAGGGTGGATGGGACATGACTGTCGAACAGGTAAGACATGATAAAATGCTTATTTAATGGGATTCACAGTAGAATCCAACATGCCTTTGATGTAACCTTGGGAATTTGTTATAACATTTTTTAGTTTATTAGGACATGAATGTTTGAACCCAGGAAACTTGTTAAGCTATGACCTTTAGCACCATGTAAAGAAGCCTGCCGCATTTCGCGGTTTCACAGCCCAGTAATCTTTACTCCTCAGCCTGAAGTGAGCTGTTCTGTAAATGACACCTCCACAGACCTGGAGTCACACTTTCCATTAGCCGCATTAGCTCAGTTCATGCAGGAAGTGGTGTCGTTTGCACCGCGTCCTATAAACAATCATAGAGCTGAATGGGGTTTTTTTGTGGCTGGGGATTGGGTGTTGGAGGGTGGCAGGGAGGCTGTTAAACACTAAATCACGACACTGTCGTGAACAACAAGGGAATGAAGATGTAGGTAGGATAGGGGGTGAGGTGTTTTTGTTTTTTTATTTTACGTAGGGCCATAAATGTGTCGTGTGCTCAAGTCAAACATAGCGGCATGAATTCTCACGTCTGTAATGGGTCAATGTAAACAAACAAGACTGATGTTCTCCCCCCCCCCATCCTTTCTTTCTGCCACCCTCATTTTATATCTCTCTCCTCTATCTCACTCTCCCTCTCTCTCTGTCTTTATTTTTCTCTCACTCTTTATTTCTCTGCAGCAATCTGTAAACAGGGCTGTAATCTGATTCACGGAGGCTGCACAGTGCCCGGGGAATGCACGTAAGTGGCAGAGTGTGGTTTCATGCTCGCTTAGCCCAGCTGATCTGGCTGCTTAAGTTCAGCAGGCCATATGTGTGCATGCTGATAAGGGCTTTTGACCTGTTTACTTTACCATTAATTAATCAGTGCAGTGGAGCCGGTATTTGTGCAAGCTGTTTTTTTCCATGTTTGTTTGTGCCACTCACTAAAGTAGACCACACTGAAAGAGATATCAGTAATTGGAGGAGATTGTTTTGGGGGGGGGGACTCACAATTTTCTTTAAAGCCACATTGTAAACTTTATAGCTTTCAGTATTGCTTAGTGTATCGACATAACTGATGTCCTGCATCATTGTTTTCATGGAAGCTGACTGTTGACTTGAATCCCATCTAAATAACTCACAATAAATAGCCAGAATGTTATTGTTAAATAAGTATCCCAATATTTGAATAGATGGATAATGTTCATAAAAGCGTTTTGGCTGCCAAAAATTTGACAACTGCTGGATGGTAAAATCTGAGGATTTAGAAATGAATGCGAAATATATGTAATGCCCAAGCCCCCTGACATTCCTACATTTACAAATCTGAATTTTTTAACGATCCTCAGTTAAGTCAATAGTCTCTGTTTAATGTTTGCATATCATCCTTAGTTATATGTGTTTAAATGTTCAGATGTCTGATTTCAAGGTAAACCAGGATAACACACATACATATTTCCTTGTTCTGTTTTGTTGAATCTTGGTGTGTTTAAACATGAACATCTCCTGAAGCAGATCATAAAAAATTAATTTAGTTGTCTGTGCTTGGAGCAGAGGAAAGAGTGATGCTTCCTCTGCTGGAGCTTGCTGTGGAATCCTCTGACGTCACCATCCCCTCTGTCTCTTCCTGCCTCTTGGCCTGCGCTTGGCTAGCCATGCTTCCTAAAACCACAGGAAGAGCCTGGATCCTCCTTCAAACCCTACTCAGTCTCCCTGAAACTGGCCCCAGAGTACAGCTCAGCTGAGTGATTTGCCCACTGCTGCAGAGCATGGAGAGTCTTGTAGATGCATGGGTGGACCTGTCACTGAGTCATCAGACCAGGAATGTATACTGGGGCGATGATGGTTGGTTGTTGAATATTCTTTGACATTCAACACCAAGCCTTCAGCTATTGGGAAGCTGTAAATGCAGTGGTATATTTGGGTGACCCGTGCCTCTAGGGTACCACTGATTGGCATGTAGTTCATGAGCCATGAGGGCCGTTTGAGCTCTGAACATCCTTAGGAGGTTGTGATTATTTCATCTCAGTTGACTTAGTTTATCGAATGGGAGGCAGATTTATCGACCATGTTGCTACCAACCAAAAGGAGGATTTTGTGAGGATGGTGGAGCCCCCACACCCTGCAGGATGCAGTGATTTTGTTTCCCTGTTGTCATCAGACCAGTTGGTCAGGGAAGGAAGGAGCAGAGGGAGTGGCCCTTTCTGAAGTTGCAGCCATTCTTTTCATTGGAATTGAATGGAAAAGATGTTCTCCAAAGACATTCAGAAGCTGGGTTTTGTTTGTTCCACCTCACTATAGAATTAAGTAAAAAATGACAGGAATATGTATTCAGGCCTTCCGGCTGCTACACAAGGCTGCAAGTATCAACCTATAGGTTTTCAAGGCTTGTTCCTAACAATTGTGGACTTGTCTTAGCACATTATACTTTATTTGCCAAGCCGTTTCTCTTTAGAGTGAAGAAGCTTGCTTTTGGCAGTGCTTGGCAACACTAAATGCCTCCAAGCTGATGTGAGTTTTACTTCCCTCAGTGTGTGCTGGACAGCCTATGTAGTCTTTCATGTTCTGGTAGTAAAGTTGTATCTGGAACAAATACACTCTAGGGCAGAATATGGACCAAAATTAGTTTTGCTGCAAAAGTGTTACATACCATCAGGTTAGGACCCAATTTGTGTTAATACACCGAACACACCTTCTTGCCTGTGTATCATCTGTGGGAGGCCATTCAGATCATATGGAACAATATTGACACATCTGTGGGTAAGAAGGAGTCTGCAAACGAACCCCAAAGATCTAAAGGAAAGGCTGTTCTGTATTAACTCTTGTTTTATTTGATTTCAGTCTACTGGGTTGTTAAATTTTTACTTGTTGCTAAATTGTGTGTGGTTTGCTTGTTTCTTTTCTTGGCCCTGGGGTAAAATCACGTCAAACAAAGAAGCTTTTACCCATTCATTTGTCGATGTTTTAATGACTTCTCGAAGATGATATGATCAACAGGCTGTCAAGAAGGTGGCTTAGGTGCAAGTTGACTAACTTTGAATGAGCTGCAGCACATTTGTGGGTTTTTTGTTTTGTTTTGTTTTTTATATAAAAAATGGCCCTAGTTCCATTTATTTTGCCTCAGGGTATACTGAAATGACAGTTCTGCGTGATGTTTAAGATTAAAAAATGGAGATGCACAGGACTCATATAAAATAGAATTAACTGGTAGAAGGGTGTTAAACAGTGCTGCATGACATGGTTTACTCTTTAAATGAGATTATGGCTCATTCATATACAATTACTGTTACTTTAATGTACAAGACTTTTCCCTTGCAGTTTAGCCTGGTGTCTTTACAAAGTAAAGAACTTAGAATTTGAATGGAGTTCTTTGATATTGCGTAAAGATGCCTGCGTCACATGCAAACTGTCTCTGTGGCTGCCGAGCACTGAGGTACAAGTACAGGAGCCATGTCTCTGTAGGCAGCAGCCAGCGTTTGGCCGTGTTTGTCCTATAGGGCTAACATCTTAAAATAGCCCTCCCCAGAAATGACAAGACAGCTGAGACAGAACGAGAGGGAGAAAAAACCACTGGCCTTGGAATAGCAGAGTGCTGCTGTAAACCAGTGATTAGCTAACTCCTCACCATTGCTCCTCCACATCCCCACTCTGGCTCCAACCAAGACACCAAACATGTGTTTATAAGCTTGGAAGTGTTTGTAGCCTTTGCCACCCTGCTCAGATTGGGTGTCTGGAGACAGCACTTTGAGGCAGTGGCAAGAAAATGCAGACTTGTTTTGTCATCTTTCATAATGCTGCTCTCTTGGTTTTCAGGTGTAACTATGGCTGGCAGGGTCCATTCTGCGACGAGTGTCTGCCCTACCCTGGCTGTGTGCATGGGACTTGTGATATCCCGTGGCACTGTAACTGTGAGAAGAACTGGGGGGGACTGCTGTGTGATAAAGGTAAGAATAATAACGTAGAATAATTTGTATATCAATATTTTTAAATAAAATAATTTAATCATCACACACTTACTGTATACAGCAAAAAACAATCACAATAGCAGTTGTGTACGATAAAGGCAGGTTAAAGTGTAGTATATCAAGCAAAAACTATAAAAATTGAATTAAAGAAGAAATCAATAAGAGTCAGTTCACATTTCCAAGACTTCAACAGTCCTACACACTCAATTGTTGGGATTTTTACAAAATTTGTTGTCAATGCTCATATGCATACCAAGACCATACCAACCATAGATATCAGACCATCCAATACGTAGCTGCACAACAAATGGAATTCCAGCCGCTTCCATTTAGCTGATTTGTTGGCTACACTGTCAGCGTACCTCCTAGTCATGTGTGGAGTGCACCCGGCAACGTGCTGGATATTGATGTCGTGATTGGAGTGGAGCTCGGACATCTGATCCCCCGGCCGACGTGCGTCCTGGAAGGCGATTAGGAATGTGAGGCGGCTGTGAGGTCGTCAGTCCCTGCTCCCTGTGGCCCTCTCTTTATTTATTTACCAGGCTTTATGTGCTAGGCCTCACCATATAAGGCATGCTGGGAGCATGCAGACCCCATGCCCATGGTTAAGCAGCTGGCTTTCTGAGAAAAAGATGTCCTCCCAATTGACAGGATGTGTCAAAGGGGTCAAAATTGTTTTATTGCTAAAACCATGCAAGGCCAGCTTGTTTCAGCAACTGCAGTTTTGATTTATGGGTATTTATGTTTTTATTCCTCATACAGATCTGAACTACTGTGGGACACACCATCCCTGCGTGAATGGGGGCACTTGCATAAACTCGGAGCCGAATGAGTACAATTGCGCTTGTCCTGAGGGATACTCGGGCAAGAACTGTGAGAGAGGTGAGTAATTGAGTGCTACAATGCATTTCATGGATGCTGAAACTGGTTGAAGTAACAGTGCGAGGCAGAATAAGTAACTTCTGTTTTCTATGGAATTGCAGCTGAACATGCCTGTGTGTCAAACCCATGTGCCAACAGAGGCACCTGCCATGAGGTTTCATCTGGCTTTGAGTGTCACTGTCCTCCAGGCTGGGCGGGTCCCACCTGTGCTAAAGGTGGGTATTTGCATGTCATTATAAATGTGTATATGTGATTGAGGCTTGCATCGTCACACGTTAGGTTTCTGGATGCTCAGTTAGGTCTAGCAGAGGGCTTGTAAGGATCTGGATTACAGCGAAGTAATCAAGTTGATGGAGCAACGTAACAGAGGATGGAGCAGCGTAATCTGATTTTGCTTAGATCCATCCTCTGCAAATTAGGAGCATCATTTACTTTATCCCCATTACTTCTCATTACATAAATTCTCATTCTCTCTTAGATGATAAGAAGATATGTAATGTTTTAGATTTTTAATTCCCTTTTTCCATCTTTTGCATGTTCCCTTTTCATGTAACTGCCAGGTTACTCCAGCTCACATGCAGAGCTGTTTAGCCGTTACTATAGCAACAGGAGGGACAACTCCTAAAAATTTAGCACCTATCCAGATACACCTATTTGGCACCTATGCCTTGTTGTTCTTACCAATCTAACATGTACATAACGAAAACAGAAAAAGGCAATGTCTTCTGTCTTTCTTTCATTGTTGTGTTTGGCTCCTGATGGACTTGTGCTGCCCATGTGCTCACTTGTTATTTGTACCAGCAATAGAATTGTGAGGCTTGGGCAGCTAATCCTCTCACTAGCTACTCTGCTAGACTTTGGATTAATTGTTTTACAGTGTGAAGTCAGTGCTCTCTTACTGACATGTTTTGGTTTTAGTTCTGCTGTTTGTGTGTCTGTCTCTTGGTGTGTCCCCTGTCTGTGTTTACACTGATTTTGCTGACCACCACCCACCACATAATCACAGTGTTTCAATGTTTTATATGGAAAGCTACTGCTCATTTACAGTGCAGTAAAATCCTGTTCTTGCGAATCCATTTGGATCCATCGACCTCAGAAATGGTTTAATGATGAAACTGTTTTGCTTAGAGAGAACTGAGAGTTAAGAACAGCCGGCTGCAAGTTTCCAGTACATGATTTGTATTATGGTTGTGAAGAGGGCTCTGTTTTGGCTTGGATTGCAGACATGGACGAGTGTGCCTCCAGTCCCTGTGCTCAGGGAGGAACGTGTATCGACCTGGATAATGGCTTCGAGTGTCTTTGTCCTCCTCACTGGGCTGGGAAGACCTGCAGGATTGGTAAGATTGATGCATGGTTACTATTATGCATTCCACTGGAATTAATTGGAATTTGATTTCTTATGTGTGGGTTTGAAGGTTTACTACTACATTTTCCACACATTAGGTCAGTAATGGGTTGTCTTAACACTGGATTTTTCTCTAGAGCTCACTGTGTATGAAACGAACAGCTTAGATGTAATACTGTAAGAAAATAATCTAAAAGGAATAATATATAGAAAGCTCTTTTTACAATAATTCGGTAGGATTATAATTATTATTATTATAGTGGTGATGGGATTATAGGATTAGTCATTATTAGAACAGTCAGGAAACCGTAGCCATAACTGATGTTGAACAGACAAAAATCTGCTCTGCATTCACTCATTTTAATAAAACATAAATAACGTATCCAATTCTAATATTCCATGCAACATTCTGCTGTCTTGATGTATCCCGTTTGTGTTGGCAAATAAGGCTGTTGATGCATGATCTGGTCTGATCTTGACTGACTTGGTAAACGTAATTGTGTTTGACTACTGCCACTGCATGCATGGTTGGTGACTAGCAGTATCTGTGTTGTGCTAGAGGAGAGTAATTGCTGAAGCTTTATGAGAAGCAGAGTGCAACCTAATACCAGTCACTGGAGGAAGGATAGTACTATGTACAGTGCCCACAGGGCAGACCTGGAGATGACGGTTTGCTTTCTGTGATCAGTCCAGCCTCGTTACCTGCACTGCAGGGTTTGCTTGCTTTTGTTCCTCGTCATGCTCTTGTCGTAGGAAGTGCAGGATGCAAGAGAGGAAGCAGAGGATGACCTGTAAACAAGTGTGGAAAAGGAACTAGAGCCTGCATGCTCAGCTTACGGGTCGAACCGTAGCCTTGGCTCGCGTTTCGTGGCCCCGCTGCTGCTGGGAGTCAGGTTTCCCGAAGGACAGGTGCCTCACCAGGGGCCTCTGCTGAATATTTAATCAACCTAATAAGCTCGGACTCTTTCACAGCAGGGTCTGTGAGGCTCATGCCACCCATTTTTTTTCTCAGGGTCAACTCTGAAAGCTGATGCATCTTTCTTGTGGAAATTGGCTATGTCTGGTTATTGAGGAAATGACGGGATAAAATAACAGGCAGAACCTGATGCAAAGTCTAATTAATTGTCTTGCCGATTGGTACAGTTGTAAGCTGTGAGAAATTTTTAAAGTGCTTGATGGTGGTGGGGCTATAATGCCAGATCTTGGGGTTTTTCTCTCACTTTCCTGGACTTTTTTTGCCCTCCCACTTCCTTATCCTTGCTGTCTTTTTCCTTAATCCACAGACCTGAATGAGTGTGTGGGGAAGCCTTGCAAAAATGCTTACTCTTGCAAAAATTTGATTGGTGGATATCACTGTGACTGCTTTCAAGGATGGGCTGGACAGAACTGTGACATCAGTCAGTATCTCCTCATGTTCTCTTCTGCTCACTGTGCCACAGCTCTCTTTCCACACTTTTTAGCATTGACCGTTCTCCTTCTTCTTTTGTCTCTCTCTATCGCTGATATCCGAGCACACATTCACACACACAGATGACCCGTTCCGCAGCCAGGGTTTCCTCTCTAGGCACTCGATACTCTGGAGGGATATGTACACCACGTAGGGTGTCATAAACTTCAGCTCCTGTTGCATGCTGGGTTCTTGCTTTCTGCTTAGTGGCTTGTTAGTTTATGCTGATTGAACTAACGTTTCTGTCTTTGGCCTACTAATGCAAGCTTTTCATCATCTTCACTGCATGCTGTTAATTATTAACAACCCGGACTCTGGTTGGTTTTCACTTTGTTTACTGTTTGGTTTGCTCTTTTCCTCATAGATGTAAATGGCTGCCATGGACAATGCCAGAATGGCGCAACCTGCAAGGTAGAACTTTCTCAGTTGTCCTTCTTGTCGTTCTTGATGGAAAACGTGGTCGGTGTCTTTCACCGACATTTCATTTTTCAAGAAGTAGTGCATATTTTATTTGCCCTTAGTGATAATTTGGTTTATTTCCAGGAAGGAGCACTGGGGGGATATCACTGCCAGTGTCCACCAGGTTTTGTAGGCACCCACTGTGAGATCCAAAGGAACAAATGTGCCAGCAACCCCTGTCAGAATGGTGGTCACTGTCACGTGGTGCTAGATAGCTTCGTGTGCGAATGCATGCCTGACTTTGCTGGGATGCTGTGCGAGGTGAGTATCATGAGTGGGTGTTTCAATTGATGAAGGGTAGCTTATGAAGCCTGCCAGATTGCTGTCTGTTTAAGATGATGCATATGCTTCTAATGCAACATACACAAAGCAATGTTTTTGAGATGATATAAAATTGCATCTTTTTTTTGGTGGCTACTTGCAAATTTTGTCGCTCTATGAAACACACTGTGTCTATAACTTGGAAAAGAAAAACTTAATGAACTGGAACCTGGAATGCAAGCAAAGGTGTTGGTAGTATTTTAGCTACACATGAGACTCTTCAAAATTAGCATGAATTTTATTTGGAGCCTTGATGCAGGGCAGATCAGTTCTACTATTCCAGCACAGGTAAAAGTGGGAGCTGGAAGGTTTTATTCCTTCCACATTGGTCTTGTTATTGGTGGTCTGGTCTGGGGCCTGTTGCCACCCAGCGGAGAGTTTGAAGTGGATCTCTATGGAGGTGCTAGAAGCTGGTCCAGAGCCAGTATTGGCTTACTGTACAGGCTAAAAATAAAGGACGTAGTGAATGAGGCAACTCTTTTTTTGGGCTGACTGGCTGGCTGCCCACGTACAGCCCAGGAACGAGAAGGCCTTGATTTTTTACGTTCAATTCGTGCTTGGCGTGCCATTGCGCTCCTGTTAGTCTGCAAAGAGCTACTCGTTCACAGATGGCATGTGGGATAAATGGGTCAAATGTTTGATCTGTGATAGCCCTCTTCAAGAAACACTGCTGAAGCCAGAGGTGCGCAACAGTCCTGCCCTAAACTGATACCCTCTGGAATAACTGCAAGCTAACTGCAAGCTAACATTCTAACATTTAATATTGAGCCTTGGGTGACTGAAAGTCCAGCACAAATGGATGCTGAATTACCTGCACTGGAACAGCTTTGTATGGACGTTTTTTTCTTGGAGCAGTCTGCCATTTTGTCATCAGCTTTTGCAGGCATAAGTGCTGTTAGCAGACCTAAGCCTCCCGATATATATAAACTGAAAATCCTTAATAAAATACATAAATTGACAGAGCCACAGACAGCCCAATTCGTGGACATGTAGCAAGGGAAGGACGGCCAGGCCGCAGCCCAACAAAACACCTTACATGGCAACTGGCAAGATCTGTCCCACTAAGAGTCTTGTTTGAATTCACTCCAAGTTCATCCCTCTTGAAAATGTTTTGTGTATAATGGAGACTGGAAATAGACTGCTGAAATGGTGTGGAGCTAGCAGCTTGCACAAGGGGAGCAAATTTCACTCCAAAGTACTTATCTGCCCTGAATTTTGAAATATTATGGAGCAAACAATCATCTAGCCACACACTATAAAGTCGTGTACGTGGCCTAGAGGTCACAGCTAATAAAAATGTAAATGTTTTTTATTCCTGCTGGATCCGGAAGGACAGCTAAGTTCAGCTTTATGGTTTGTTTGGAACAGTCTCCAGTGTGAAGGTGATGCCGCACTCATCTTAATCTGTAAGATGCTGGCAGGCTTCCACAGCTTTACGCCACTCCGTTTATCACCATCATTTAAAAAGATTGGGATCTTAAGAG
This sequence comes from Hemibagrus guttatus, assembly GCA_033459395.1. Lineage (NCBI taxonomy): Eukaryota > Metazoa > Chordata > Actinopteri > Siluriformes > Bagridae > Hemibagrus > Hemibagrus guttatus. Next base: position 7,169,399 of record JAUCMX010000019.1, read on the forward strand.
CCAAGACCCCAAGTAAATCATGACTTCACTTACCTTCACTGTCCCACTGTCTTGTTTATTCTGTGTCGTTATTTATTTTGCGTTTTCCAACCCCTCATTCTCATCTCTGTGTTCGTAGGTGCAAAGTCGGTACCCGAACCCTTGCGAGCCCAATCCATGTAAGAATGACGCAACCTGCCACAGTATGCTGGGAGATTTTTACTGTGCATGCACTGAGGACTATGAGGGAAAGACCTGTGCCGATCGCAAGGACCACTGTAGGACTGCCCCCTGCCAGGGTAATGAAAACCAACCCTGTGTGAAAGGGCTGATTTGAAAACCATTTCTCCTTTTACCACAGTTCAGCATAAAACACATACTGGAATGTCCCGATCTAGGTCATATCTGCATAGATGTTCCTGATCTGCAGCTTTGATCTTTTTTCCTTCTGTCCCATAGTGATTGACAGCTGCACAATCACTGTAGCGAGCAACACCTCGGTCGGAGGTGTGAGACGCATCTCGTCCAATGTATGTGGGTCTCATGGCCAGTGCGTCAGTCAGCCCAGCGGCAACTTCACCTGCACCTGCGACCCTGGCTTTACTGGTGCTTATTGCCATGAAAGTGAGTCCTCATTCCATCTAGTCCATTTTCATTTGCTTTTCCATGCTCAACATATGCTCTTACTCCTCTGATCCCTCATTTTCTCTTTCAGATGTGAATGACTGTGTGAGTAGCCCATGCCGCAATGGCGGGACCTGCATTGATGGTGTCAACTCTTTTCAGTGCTTCTGTCCCGATGGCTGGGAGGGCAAGCTGTGTGACCTCAGTGAGTGCAACTGGCATCACTACCTCCCTTCATGACTGTCCCATTTCCTTTTGGTTCTTGCTCACTTTGCTTTCCACTCTTTTTAGATGTGAACGAATGCAGCAGGAACCCATGTAAGAACGGTGGCCACTGTCAAGACCTGGACAATGATTTCTATTGCGAGTGTGCCGATGGCTGGAAGGGTAAGACATGCCACTCACGTGAGAGCCAGTGTGACTCCAGCACTTGTGCTAATGCGGGCACCTGCTATGACCATGGAGACACCTTCCGCTGCGCTTGTCTGCCTGGCTGGGGTGGACGCACGTGCAACACAGGTAAGCTTGCTGACCTCTGGCATTTATCATAAAAGAATGTTGGAGTGAAAGGAAGAAAGGCTTCTGTTTGTATGTGTAGTGTTGTGTTGATTGAGCTAAACTGAGAATAAATTTGAGTGGCACTTGAGACTGTTTTGGTAACAGTGAACCCATTCTGTCTGTGTGCTCCAGCAAAGAACAGCACATGTGCTTCCAGTCCATGTGTTAATGGAGGAACATGTGTTGGAGGTGGAGACACGTTTACCTGCATTTGTAAGGACGGCTGGGAGGGACCTACCTGCTCGCAGAGTCAGTTCCTAATGCTTATTTTCTTCTATTAAGACTTCCTTCAATTGCCTGATTTGAGTATATTATGTTATGTAACTTATGTTGTTAATGCAAGCATTTAAGATTCAGTTCCATCTGACTGACATTACTTTTTTCTGTTTTTCTCCCTTCTTAACAGACACCAATGACTGCAACCCTCACCCTTGGTAAGTGAGCTGCAGCATCCCCACCTCCGCCATATTTACTCTACTCTAATCAAGCCTGTTGGTGGTTCTGTTGTCCCTGCTGTCTGTGGTGACCCTCCCCTTCCCTGTACAACACCACAAGCTGTGAATAACCCCTCTTGCATGGCTTTCTGCCCAGTTCCACCCCCACTTTCTTGCCCTCCATTCTCTGTGAACAGATATGGAGGAGGAGGCTGGGCAGGCTGAAGGATGGGAGGGGGTGTTGTAAAGCCAAGGGAAGATCTCCCTTAAGCCAACAGCATGGGAGAGCACAGGATGGTTTTAATGGGGCACACAATAGAACCAATGGCCCTAAAAGGGTGCCCCCAGCGGTGAGGGCTTGAGGGATTGGGAGGAGGAGGTGGGGCCGACTCTTTCTCCCGCAGCCCTCGTTGCCCTCCTGCCATTCTACCCTGCTGACCCGCAAGCAGGGGATTGTGGATAGGGACGGGAAAAGGGAGGAGGGGACAGGGAGGGCAGCCCGACATGGGGCCAGCAGGGATTAGCATCTGAAAAGTGCAGTATTGATGAATGGGATGAGGCCTTTGTAACCTTTCCTATCCTGCTCTGTATCTTCCTTTCTTTCTTTCTTTTTTCTTTGCATCCTTTTATATTGCTACATTTCTGTCAAGAAGGCCTAATCAATGCTGTCTCAATTAGTTCTGTGAATCAGCCTGTTTTCACTAATTATGCTTTTTTTTCCCCCTCTTGTGCAGTTATAATGGAGGAATCTGCGTGGACGGTGTAAACTGGTTCCGCTGTGAGTGCGCCCCAGGCTTTGCCGGGCCTGACTGCCGCATCAGTGAGTATTCACAGGGAGGAAAAGTGGGAGCGATAAATGGCAGATTACAGAGCATCCCATGTACTTTGACCTCTGTGAGGAGCAAAGGTTAACCCTTGCTTACACATAGACAGAAGAGATGAATTATTCAAGCGGTGGCAGAAATTCCTCGCCGCTGTCCAGGAGCTATCTCTTTGTCTCATCTGACTGTTGATGCCTCTGACAGAAAATAGTCTCTTAAGGATTCCATACATTTCTCTGATTTAATGTCTGGAAAGCAATCCCATGGAGCTGCCTATATGACCCACTGTCTGCTTTATAAATGATCAGAAATTTGAATTGTGGGGTTTTTTGTTGTTGTTGTTGTTGTTGTTGTTGTTGTTGTTTCACAGCATTCTTCAGATATATACCTTTCTGCAAAGACAAATGTATGCTTCTTTCCTCAGACATTGACGAATGCCAGTCATCGCCTTGTGCCTACGGAGCTACATGTGAGGATGAGATCAATGGCTTCCGCTGCATATGTCCTCTCGGGCGCTCTGGATCACGATGCCAAGAGTGTATGTTTTTTTCTGAGCTTCTTTCTAACTATAAAATGAAAACCAAAACCTTGTTCTGTACTACTCTATGCTATGACCTAGGATTTTGATGAATTGATTCAGTATGATTTGATTTGGGGATTCTCTTTTGTTGTGTGATCCAGTCATAGGCATTGGGAAGATGTGTCATTATACTGGACTGCAGTTCCCTCATGGCAGCCGCTGGGAGGAAGACTGCAACACCTGCCAGTGTATTAATGGCAAAGTAGAGTGTACAAAGGTACATATTACTTTCTCTCACACTACTTATTACTCTCACACCAAGTTATTGTTTTCCTGTCTGTATAGAAGAATACAGTATTGGTCATGTCAACATTTCATTGGGCAGGCAATGGCTTTGGGCTCTGGGGATATAAGGAACAGGGGTATGAAATGAAGCAAATAAATACACCTAATTACAGATAATTGTGCAAAGACACAGTGCAAACACAGTGCACAAGAAATACAATGAAAGACGGGAAGTAAGGTATCATATATTATTGAAAGTGTGAAAGTTATTAATTTTCATATTTCATATTAATGGAAGCATGGTGGCTATTTTCACTTGTGGGAATGACCTCTGACCTGTGTACCCCTCCATCAGGTGGTGTGTGGCAGACGGCCGTGCCTACTGCCAGGAGCCCCTGGAAGAGAGCATCACGCCTGTCCAGCGGGTCGCGAGTGCCTAGAGCATGGCTTTCTCACCTGCCTCTCTCCCCCATGTCACCACTGGGGCTTCTGCTCAAGTCCTGACACTCCACCAGCACTTAACACCAAGTGTGAACCAAACACCGGCTACCTGGGCAACAGCTGTGCTCGAATTACACTCATCTTCAACCGGGACAAGCTACCCCTAGTAAGTTTGTGATTAGTATCCTGATCGTGATTGTGTCATTTGTCTTTGATTAAAAACATTTCATTCCACAGTAGCTTGTCTGGATTTATCAGCTTATATGCAAACAGTTTGCTCTGTAATGTACTGGGTAAAGTAAAGTTTCTCTCCTAGGGTACGACAGTGGAAAATGTATGCTCAGAGCTGAGGTACCTGCCTGCTACACGGAACCTTGCCAAAGACGATGCCCTGTTGGTTCTTTGTGAACTCTCCTACTCCAACCAGGATGCAGTAGAGGTGGCCATGGTAAGTGAACCACTTTATACATGTTAGTGAGTGAGGTGAATGAGTAAGGTGACTAACTGTTGTAGTGAGGGAGGGAGGGACGGAGGGTTAGTGAGTGAGGGAGGGAGGGAGGGTTAGTGACTGAGGGAGGACGGGAAGGTTAGTGACTGAGGGAGGGAGGGACGGACGGAGGGAGGGTTAGTGACTGTGTGGGGGGCCCCGGGGTGGGGGGGGGGGGGGGGGGGTTTAAGCGAGTGTGGTAAAAAAAATAAATCTGCCAATGGCTGTGAAGTTTACTAGTTACTACACACACACCTTTTCACATTTATCCACTATTTATAAAGTGTTTATATGTGGTACACGTATAACAACTATGTAGCCAAAACTATGTAGATGCCTGACCATTAAACAACCCATTCAAAAACTATGGGCATCAATATTGAGTTGTTCCCACTTTGCTGCCTTTATATCCTCCACATCTTTGAGAAGGATTTCCACTAGGTTTTGAAGCTTGGCTATGGCGATTTGCCCATTCAGCCACAAGAGGTGAGGAACTGATGGAGCTGGCATTCCATTTCATCCAAAAGGTGTTCAGGGGCATCGTCATGCTAGAACATGTTTGAGCCTCTTAGTTCCAGTGAAAGGAAATCTTAATACTACAGTATTCAAAGAACATGGACAATTGTTTATAACTTTGTGGCAACAGTTTGTGAGAATAAGTGTTATGGTCATGTATCCACATACTCTTAGCTATGTTTAGTGTATAATACTGCTTCAGACTTGGTTTTTACATTGAAATTGCCTACAGTATTTAAAAGTTTATCTTGAGGATTCCCACAGACGCATCCCTTTTTACTTCAGTCTGCATTGTTGCTGCAATACACAAAGCCTATAAGTTGACTATCTAGAGGAAATGGAAGTAAAAACCACAGGTTCCGTCTTTTTAAATCTGTCTTTCCTCTACGTGTGGGGAATGGGGTTTCAGAAGCTCATGCTGCTCATTTTGTTTTAAAGACATTTATTTTACTGACCAGCTGCAGTTTCATGAGATTATCCAAATAGTTATATCTAATAGGTTTATTTAATTTTCTTGTTCAGTCATGCGCTCCTGTTGGCGTACTAGTATGTGTGAGGTTTGTACTGTAAAACACGTAAAGCTTTGCATTTCAGCTATTTTATGAGTCACTGTGGCTTATGTGGATTGCTAAGTGCCTGTACTTGTGTATGGATTTATGTGATACACACATTATGACAAGCTGACTCACAGCTTCAGGAACTGCTGAGGTATGCTGAGCTGCAGGTCTTTGCATGTTGCAGATTTCATGAAAATCAATGGGATGGAGGCATGAAATGAGAGAATGATCGTAAATGTAAGTTCTATGGGGAAAGTAGGGAGCAGCAAATGCTTTTCCCAGAAAACATTTCTGATCAACATGTTTAGATGGCTGTATTCCACGACTTTAAACATGTTCACTCATTCTCATGTTCTCCATCAGGATCTCCTGCAATGTGTAGCTTTTTCTACTTCTGTCTTATTGTCAGACTGTCTCTTAACCCCACGCGCGCGCACACACACACACACACACACACACACACACACACACTCTTAACATATCCAATGTTGGCTCTTTGCAGTCCTTCCAGCAGGACGAGCAGCCTGACCACAGTCGGATCCAGGAGGCGGCCAGCACCATCGTCAGCACGCTGTCCAAGCGCCACAACAGCACCATCATGCTGGCTGTCATCGAGGTCAAAGTGGAGACGAGGGTCGTGCCTCAGTCTGTGGGTGAGTATCCAACAATTCACGCCGATTAAACGGCTATGGCAGGGGGACGCCTGGAGACCAGAGGCCATCAAGCCAGTGTGATTCATCCTCTTTTTCTCTCACTGTAGCTGATGCTGCATGGGAAAAGCATGACTAAGATGAAGTCACTGTCTGCGTCCTTTCAGGCAATAATGACTCCTAAAGAGTCCTAAATGACAAGGCCTTCTCTGATGGAAGTGCAGTAATTTTTAGGAGTCAAAAGGTTAAAAGGTGCCTCAAATCTTGAGAAGCTTTGAAGTAAAAGAGGGTGGATTCTCTTTGGAGTCTGGTTCCTTTCAAGGTTTCTTCCTCGCATCATTCTCATAAGGGAGCTAGAGCTGCACCCGTATTTCTGAAAAGCTGTTATGTGACTGTCTCTTGTTAAAGCTGTGATGCAAATAAAATTGAATATAATTAAATTGGAAAGCTTTCTGTACAAAGGGATTTCATATTGCAATGATAAATTATTTTCTAATTTGCTCCAAAACTTCAACAGAATTAGAATGAATACGTAATTGTATTATTAATTAATCTTAATGAAAGCTAACTGATGATGATGATTTCCATCATTCTTATGTCATGGTGTTTTTCGAGATGAATAATGAAGAGCAATTGTGTGTTCTTTGTATGCAGATTACCTAGTGCCTGTGCTGTGTGTGATCTTCTTTGCACTCTGGGTGTTCTGCGTGATCGTGTGCGTGTGGTGGACACGTAAGCGACGAAAAGAGCGTGAGAGGCTCGAGCGTGCACCTGTGGAGGAGAGCGTCAACAACCAGTGGGAGCCACTGCGACCAGTGAGCCGGCGGCAGCACAAGGACAACCGCGATGCCGAATATGAGCGCGCCAAGCTGATGGGCAACACCGAGCGGGCGTACAAAGGCAGTGAAGAAGACCAGCTGGAGGAAGAGGATGTGGAGGAAGAGGAACTAGAGCTGTGCGAGGAGTGGTGTGGGAAAGAGGGCAGCAAGAGGCCCATCCAAAAATACACGAAAGCAATGGTGCAAGTGAACAGCGAGCTCATCTGCACCACACACAGCAGCAATGCACCCCTCAAAGCGCCTCACCGGACAGCCCACAGCCACAAAGACAACCGCTGGAAAAACACAAACAGCACCACTGGCCAAGACCCCAAAGAGCTGTATGTATAGACGCTATTGCACAGACCCGGGCACAGAGAGAGGCTCTTTTTCTGACGAAGAAAACAACAGACTGTTGAGTTAGAGAGAGCGAGAAAGATGGAGAACTTTGTTTTTTCCCCTCTTTCATTTTCATTTTCTTTATATTTATAAGTGCTGAGATATTTTGAGTCAGAGATTTTTTTTTTTTTCCCCCCCTTGAGACATTTTTTATTTCTAATGTACAGATGAAGTGAATTTGTTTTACTTTATAAGAAAAGCGCAGAAATGGCCACTTTTTGTTTTCAAAATGTACTGCTCAAAAATATAAACTATGTAAAGACTTTTTCGTTGCTGTTTACAGATGATTCTACATTTGTTCTATTGTGAGTGGCCTGTATTTTGGATGGGACTGTCAGTGAAGTGCACTGGCCCTATGGACAGAAGTAAGAACTTCTCGTGATTTATTTTTCCCCCCCTTCATTCATCTCGTCACCTCTCCTCAATCCATGCTTGCCTTACTCAGCTCGCAGGTCGGTGCCTGCGAAGTGGCCTTGTTTTTTCTCTTGTGTCTGTTGTCTTGGCTGAACACTCCTTAAACGATAAAGGATTGCAGTATTTTGAGTTGGTAGCAAGTGCCTTCTGACAAGCCTGTTGCGTCTCTCGCTGCCGAGGTCAACCCCAATAGATCACAAGGGGAGCTCGTCTCCCATTTTGTACCACCGAGGTATTTGATCAAAGAAAGAAAGAAATGTGTAAATATTTGTACATAGTAAAGGAGTCGCTGTGTATATTTGAATTTAGTAAATTAAGACAAGTCACACTTTTTTTTATTACTATTATAATTATGATTTGAAATTATTATTAATATTATTATTGTTATTATTATGATTATTTGGGTTTGTTTGTTTTGTTTTTTTACAATGCCATTCCTTTTATTTATGCCAGTTGACATAGGCAGGTTTTATACAAGTATACAGCATCCAACAGTCAGAGCAGTAATGTAATCAAAGTTCACTTTTTTTTTTTTTTTTTTTTTATGTTGTTGATTTGTTTTCACATTGACGCAAGTAATTCTTTAAATTTAGGTGGTATATTGTGGCGTGTGTTTTTTGCTTCCGACAAAAAAAAAAAAAAAAAAAAAAAATCCTCTGTGCCCCTTTCAGCATCTGTCCTTCCTTGCTGTCATAGAATTCTGGAAACCTGCAGAAATTCCTGATACGTGTTGAGGCCTACGGGGCCAAACGCGCCTCAGTTACGGCGCTGGTCTCTCCTACGATGTGAAACTCTGTGCTTGCTCCTGCTTGTTTCGTTGTTGTTTTTTTTTCTCCATGAAGGGAACAAATTTTGTTGTAAAGTAATTTGTGTTCGAGGTACCAACTCCAAACAAAAAAATGGATTACCTCAGAAGTGGCTGATTTATTATTTTTCTTCTCCCCTTTCATTTCCATGTTGATTATTACTCTTGTGGGTGGCTTCTTGCTGCCACATATGAGAGGATTCAAAATAAAAGAATTCAAATATTATGCTGAATTAATCTGAACAGCTGGTAAAATAAGCTCACAGAAAACCTGGATATGCTTTATGGGAAGGAGTGGTTTGGGGTCTGATGAAGATTGGAAAGCAAAAAATGTTGTTTTTTTTGTACAGAAGAATTGCTCTGCAAATGTTTTGGTTCATTTAGTCAAATTTATGTTTGTTCTTAGAAATAAATCAAACTATTTATTAAAGCATTTTATAACAATATGCTCAAGAAAACCAGTGTTCTGGTATTTAGTGTGAAATTAGTATTTTTACTCTACATCTACTAACTCACCTGTGAGGAGAAGAAGCAATCATTTTTAATGCTGTTCTTTTTCATAGCTCTCTTCTGCTCATTTCTGATTTCTACCTTTGCTAAGGTTATAGTGTTGGAAGACAATGAAGCTCTGGGCTGAGTTTTATAATAAATCAACCATATAAATAACCCTACTTGCCCTTGCTGCAGCCAGAGGTGAGCAGCAAGACGATCAATACAGGAACTGTCTTCTTCCAGTCAGGATGGCCCTGAGAGGAAACGACCAATAGCAACGGCTCTCCAGTTCTCGGCTGACTACGCACAGCCCAATGAGCTCTTCGACTTTCTTGTGGCTTCATCCATGCTGAATGTTTCATGAGGATGCGTATGATGATGCTGAGAGTTTGTTATGGTTTTGTCTCATGAGCTGCCACTAATGGGATGCTTCTCTGGTGGAATAATGGCATCAGGTTTCACATCTCGGAGGGGAGGGTTGAGGCTGTGTAGGTGTTTCTAATACTGTAATTTGCTTCACTTATGGTAGTACATCTAAACGAAGAGCTGAGGGAGTTAATATAGAATACAGCAGTGAATAGACAGCTGATAAATTGGTGTTCTAGTGTGCTTTTCCGGCACAATTATGAGCATTATGGGCTTGTGTGTAGCATATAATAAGCAGACGACAGCAGAATGATTTGCACCTTTCTTAAATATTTGTTTAAAAAAAAAAAAAAATGTGTAAAGTTGAAAAACAGTAGAAGAAAGTATTACAAAAAAGAAAAAAAAAATCCCAAAAAACAAATCTTCTTAGAACTAATTAAAAGAATTATAATTATTATAATGTATATGACACTCCTGCGGAATATTTAAAATACATGCTAACAAATAGTTTATTTTTGAAAACTTTTTTTTTTTTTATTAGCTCAGTTATCAGGAACTCCTTTAACCATGTCTTGTTTCCTGGGGTGTAAATATGAGGGTGCACGCAAGTACAATTGTAAAATCCCTTTCATTCATTATTGTAGGGGAAAAACCAAAGAATTTTCAACTCAAGAGAGAGTGATGGTTGATGACCTGCACAAGCCAGGTAGAGATTTTTTTATTTCTTTTTTTTTTTTTTTTTTTTAAATAATAATCAGTTAAAAATACCTTTAAGCACAGTTATGGTGATAAAGAAAAACATGTCTAAAAGGGTTGAAAATTTGTCACGTAACCTCTGGAGCACAATTAATTAAAAATTACATTTTTAATTAAAAATTTTAAATGTCTTGATTCTTGTGGTTGTTTCAAAATGAACTGCTACTACATTTATAACCGTGAAGAAGAAGCCATTCCTGTTAGTCATATAATGCTGAGATATCTGAAATATCTGAAATTCACCAAGCGTCATTAGCACTAGAATGGCCTTGTGTCTTGTGGTCAGATAAGACCAAAATCAATTTTTTTGCTCATTCACAGCATGTTCACTGACGGACAAGGGCAGTATTATTTGGTGATGGTTTATACTTTTGGACAATTTTGTGACGGGTAATTTAGGGGCTCTAGTCTGATAGAATCATGAATTTCTGCTAAGTACCAGGATATTTTCCCTCTTCCAGACCTGGCCTTAGATTACACTTTCATATGATGAGAAGTCCAAACATACATTTTAAATGAATTAAAACTAACATTTTAATACCTTGAAATAAGTGTTAATAATAACTAACAAAATCATTCATTTTGAACTCTCACTGAAAACCTGAAGAACCTGCGAAAATAAAAAGTTCTGCATGAGGAGTGCCCCAAGTTCCCTGTAGAAGTGTTTTTAGTCTTGTTTAGGCATTACAGGAAGGGTTGTACTCAGTGCTGTCATTCTCTCCAGGTCAAATTTGGACCACTTAAACAAATCTTTTTTTGTGTATGTTTGGAAAAAGGAAGACATGTTTAAATAAAACTATACAATGCCCTTGTATGTTTGAACTCAAAATATCACTCATTGTATGTGATTCTTTTAATAAAATCATTACTGCCGTGAAGGGTGCCCATATTTCTGGAGACATCGTCGTCTTTATCATATCTTATCATAACATTCACAATCAGCACTGCTTATCACAGACAAGACGCATATTCTAGGAAATGCTGCACAGAAGTGAAAGTTTCCCGCTCTGCTTCTAATCAAATCGAGTCATTTACTCGATTCAGAATTGTACCCACTATCACTGTCCCACATGTTCTGGGAGCCATAAAGCAGCTCCATGTCTCGCTGTGTGAGACTGCAGCATGTGGCTGAAAGCTGACACCAGATTCCTGGAGCGTCTCCCAGCAGTCAAGGACGTCTGACCCTCACACATTTATAAACACTGTGTGTGTCTATGATGACCTGAAATGCCAGGTACGCCTGCCTGTCTGCTGTCAGATCCTTTGGTTGCTACAGCCACTCCTCCTTCACAAGATCCCTCCTTCCTCTATTTTCCGTTTCAAAGCAGGCCCAAAATTGGCTATTTGACTGATTACAGTCCGTTATGCTTTCAGAGTCTGTCCAGGCACACTGGCAAGTTGGTGCAGGAAAAAGGCTGTCAGAAGTGCAGAGATGAGAGTTTGTTGGAGAGTCAAATCCATTTAGGTTGACTCAGGCTTTGGTGAATCCTTGATGCAACACAGTCCCTAAGCATTAACTAAGTTAGAGGCTACAGCATTTTTCCTGCTTTAAATTCGATATCTTAATCATACAACATGAATAAACAGCTGTTTATTTCTGAAATTCCCAAGCTAATAATTTCTCTTACTATAGCTTATTGTTTTTTTTATTCAAATAGGAACATTTTTCTCAAATAAGTTTGTTTGAAAATTGTGTCACTTCAGACAGTTTGGCTAATTATTTCATCTTCAGGTTAATCATTCCATCTCTGTAGAGTATTTGTTAATATTGACTGACAATGCAATATGCAGAGGTGGAAGATACTTAAGTAATTGTACTTAGTTTATGCTTATATTTTTTATTTTTATACTTTTGCATTTATACTTACATTTTACACAGCTTTAAATGTGGTCAGATTCCAGCGTCCAGGAGGTAACTCAAGTGGTAAAGGCTCTGGGTTGTTGATTGGAAGTTCAATCCCCAACACCATCAAACTCCCACTGTTGGGGCCCTTGAGCAAGGCCCTCAAACACTCCTGCTCCAGGGGCACTGCATCATGGCTGACCCTCCACTCTGATCCCAATCCCCTAAGCATAGGATATGTGAAAAAAGAATTTCATAGTGCAGTAATGTATATGTGACAAATAAAGGCTACTTCACTTAGGTATTTATTACAAATATTGAAGGTCACTTCTCCCATCCAGCAAGTGACTGTATGCTGTACATTAATAGATTTGGCCCCTGGACAATTTATGTACATTTCACTTTAAATCATCTAGTGTTCATTAGTGTATACATTTTTTGTCTGCTGCTGCAAAATAGAGTTAACGCTATAGCTATTCGTTTGTGTGTTGACTTGGAGGATGAGTGTCTTGGCCTTTCCCCAGTAAATTCTTTCAGTAAGCGTAAACTCGTATAAAATGTGGTGTCCCCTCAGCCTCCATAGAAGGCACGTTATGGGAAGTTTTGCTAATCAACTTGCTATATTTATATTGCTTTTGCCAGGTTTGACTAGCATTGATTCCTTTAGCTAACATATTTGGCTAGACAACAAGTCAAGTAATGGTAAATACTGGTATTCGCAGGATATTTTACGTCTGAGTGATTCATTAGCAGACTATGTAGTTATGTACAGAATAGCAGAATAACTGTTGACATCATTAGTCACCAGCAAACATGGGTAGCTGCTTTAAAATGACAGATTTAGAAAAGCAGTAAATGTTTTGTTTACATAAAAATGTGACATTATTAAATTTCACCAGTTAATACAGTTTTACTTGAGTATGTTTAAGAATATCAGGGTTTTTTTTTTACTTTTATGTTTTCATTCCCATTTCTTTCAATAAAATATGATTTTCACACTTCTCTACTTTCAAGAAAAATAAAGTCAAGAAATTATTTCATTATTTACTATGCAATGTAGAATCATTTTGAATGATTATTTAAAACATTGTGCTATGAAACTGAACAGATTGAACAGGGAAAAAAACCCATAATGTTTGTATTTGGGTTGTCTGAAATGTCATCTCTTATGTAACATGTGGCTTTTAGGATGTAAGATTTCTTTTTTGTAAAATAATAATTTTTTTTTCTATTGAAATGCTCATGCAGAAGAGATCAAATGTTCCTCCACAGTACTACTCTTTGTATTGCTCATAGCTCACATTACCCTTGGCATGGTTCCATCATACTGCAAGACATTTATCAGCACATAAATGTGTTTAAGGCTGCATCTACTTAAAAACTGTAAAATCTGTTAAACAACTTTAATCTTGACTCCCAGGTTTATCATGAATGATTTGTATGAGCAGTATGAGCACCATGCTCCTACTGTCCTCATAAAAGCTAACATCCAATACTACACTAGACTGTTTATTCAATGAGTTGTAGCTCCAGACATTAAGGTACAAATGATCATGCAGAGATATTTGAACCAGGGTCCATGAACTCATGTTACATGCACATTAACGCTACAATGATTACATAATACTGGTTTTGGTATGATCTGCCAAGTAAATGATCTGTTTGACCAGTTAGTATAGAAGCTTCCGGTGTTAAAAATGTGTGCAGTCTGTGGAATGAACAATGATGGCAGTGGAAAATAGATAGCCCAAAGGGTTAGAGAGCAGAATGCTCAAACTGATAGATTCATGGGCTTCCCAAACCCATATGCATTATGAGTCCGAGTGTTTGAAGAGCAAAGAAGGGCTTGAGATAAAGATCAATTACCTTATGGAGTTCATCAGAGCTGAATGGATTTGATTACTCTGCTGAAATAGACATTAGAGATGTTAAGGAGGCTGAATGGAGCTCTCATTTTCTCTCTGTGTGTTACACAGCTACAACAGCAGAAGACCAGGTCGAGTTCCACGTCTCTCGACCAAGAACAGAAAGCTGAGGCTGCAGTGTGCACAGACTCACCAAAACAGTTAAGGCTCATCACTTTTTTTCTCATTTTCTTCCAGTACCTAACTTTCATCTCTCTTTTTTCTTTTCTTTCTCTTTTAAATGTTTTTACTTAACATCCCCCCTTTATGCATTTCAGACTTTTGTTTCTTTATCTTGTCTCTTATCTTTTTCTTGACTTTTTTCCTCACTTCATATAAGTGGTACGCACTGTCCCAGGGCTCATAATAGTCTCTGAATCTTTGCAAGCACTGCACATAAGCATTTTGCTGGCATGGCGTGGGTTCACTTGTCCCCTTAGAGGCAGTCATCGCTGCAAATTCATATAAAGTCCTTCTGACTGATCACTTTTGTTCTTTGAGGAAACATTTCTATTCTGATTTAAGTATAGAAGTCTCTCCCAGGATGACAATACTTCACAGGGCACAAAGGCTCACTAAATTTGATGGTTTGATAGATATAAAAATTATGTAAATCAACCCTACTGAAACTTACCTAGGGGAGATTATGGGCATTGGACCAACCTTCATCCAAACACCAACAGAGGAAATATCCTCTGAAAGAATGATGTTTATTACTCTAGCACAATTCCTGATGTAGTGAACTTGTTTTGAAAAGACACTTCATGTTGTTAGGTAAGTGTTTCGATGGGTTTTCTTGATCATCTGGAAGTGAACCATTGTTTTCATAATTTTGCATCATAGTTCCTATTGAGTTTTTCATTTGATTTAAACTGTAATAAATGGCTGATTTTCTTCTTTAACGGATAGCTTAAAATCCAGGATCATTACAAATGCTTTAAATACTGTTAGAAAACCACCAAACATTCAGAATCAGTCACATGCCGCCATCAGAATTTTAGCACACATAAAACTAAAATGCTGGTGATTATCCTTCATTCATTGTCTACCGCTTATCCGAACTATTCTCGGGTCACGGGGAGCCTGTGCCTATCTCAGGTGTCATTGGGCATCAAGGCAGGATACACCCTAGACGGAGTGCCAACCCATCGCAGGGGGCACACGGACACACACACACACACACACACACACACACACACACACACACACACACACACACACACACACACACACACACACACACACACACACACAAAACGGGAATCGAACCCCCAACCCTGGAGGTGTGAGGCAAACGTGCTAACCACTAAGCCACAATGCCCCCCTTTGCTGGTGATTATTTAATAAAAAAAACATTGTAAAACATCCAGTGAATTAGTAAACCTGTAATGATTTCCATGAAGTCATTTTAATTAGCACTTATTTTTGGTTTGTTTCAGGATCAGTTTGTTCTTCCAAAAACTCTTGCATATAACAAACCAAAGGAGTGTAAAATGACACTGCTGCCAGGTCTCATATTACACTAGTACAATATATTACGCTGGTGACCCAGTTACCCATGCACCCACCGTTTTTACTGAAGATGTTTACACTAACAGAAACTGCATAATTTTTATGTGATTTATAACATTGTATGCCACACCGGTATGATATTTATTAGCTACTGAAGGGCAATATTGTCATATACAATCCTATAGCCTGTTCTACTACAGAAAGAAATTATTCAGTTGCCCTATTAAGGCAAACACACAGACAGCATAGAGTTTTGTCACAAATTGTTGAAACATTCTTTGCATATTAATTTTCTTTACCTTTAAGACACACTGACAAAATCTGTTTTGAGCTGGGGCAGTCAGGGCTTAACAAACAGGCAAACATGTGCTGGCCCACAGCCAGTAGTGAGGTGATTGCCCACAGGGGTGGTCACTGACAACGTGTTTAGATACCCCTTTTGGTGTTTAACCTCTCCCCATGCCCTACAGTCCATCATAGTATTGGATGTTTGTCTACGTAAACCAACTGCTGTGCCTGCTGCAGTGAGATCAACCGTGAAGTAGGGTAGCAGAAAAAGATCTTCAAAGACCTTGAACACAGCTTTATTGGGGATTTTTTCATCTGAATGCCATTTAGAAAAAAAACACGTGTTTCTATACTCATTAACTACTAACTCCACTATAATATGGACCAGAGCAGATGAACCCCACATAGGGGCCTCTGTTTCAGAGATTAGGCATGGATTATGCAGCTCATCCTCATGGGTTCTGGTTTTGGCAGCATGAAAAAGGTCATGAGCCCCATATGATTGTCACCTCCGAAATAAAAGTTCAAGAATGTCTCCACACAGTATGCAAACTCATTAAATTGTTTCTGGGGGGAAAAAAGCACAGTCATAATTTATGGATCTTCATTTCTGCAACTCCCAATGGTGAAAAAGTAAATTCTGCATCCAGTTTAGATTAGAAGCAGAATATTGGTTAGAATATGATCTAAAGCCAAACAACTAGCAGCTAGTGGGACCTACAGTCCCAAGAACCTGCAGAGATGTTATTGTTCCAGCTGAAGAGATAAATAAGAAAAAAGAAAGAAGAACAGAAAGGCTAGTGTTAAAGCCCTTGTCCACTCACCCACCATACTGAGCTGTTGACTTTGGTCTGCTTTGCTTCCTCCTCATCAGGCCAGATCTACCCATTTTATGACCAGCTGACATTCAGATCTCGTGCTTTTCTCAAAATCCAAATAGAGCGATTGGGGAACACTGTCTTGGTATATGGAAATAGTCCAACAGGACATCAAAGAGAGGAGTTTCCAAAATATACACTCTGTGGCAGATTCAGCTCTCAAATATCCACAGGTTCTCTCTTCCCCTGGACATCAAAAAGAACTTGAAAGAGGTTTAGCAATCCTGATGTAACTTATTCAGTAACCGGTCCAGTTTCCTTTTTTTTTTTTTTTTTATGATTTAATGCATTTTAACAACCATATGTGAGCGTTGTTCTGTTGCTCTTGTCTGATTAGACTTTTCATGGGAACTTGACAAGGTCAAACTGACCGTTTAGACAGTGACAAATGAGAATGTCGTTCTACATCACTAGATTCTTTACATAGGATTTGTTGCCATTTTTGGTCAATCTATTCCTTCACATCTGCATTGAATTTAAATTTTTCTATTAGGAATAGATAGACTGACCTACTTGATTCTCAGCACACACTAAAGACCCTTTGACATTTTCAAGCATGTACAACTGCACAACACACACTGGGCCTAAAAATAGGAATTCATTTTCCCTGTTTCTCTTACACGTCTGTGTGGGAGTCCACAATTAACTTGGTTGTGATGAGCTAATGGTAATCTTATCTCTCTCTGCGGTCACAACATATTTACTTTGAATAGATCATATGGTTTTGTCTGCCAGTACAGCAATGTCCATACCTGCTTGTGAGGTATGGAGAAATGGGCTAGTACAATAAAATATCAGAGAGCAAATTCATCTCAAGCAAAATGGCAGATTTGCAAAGCTATTGCGTAATATAGACTGGGTATTGTTTATTTTGTTTTCAAAGTGAATTCATTCGAATGATGTGATGACAGGTATATATATTTCAAATAGAAGTTATGGAACTCATTTTCTAGCAAACATACAAAGCTGCAAATGAAATTAGCTATGAAAATCCAACAATTTATGCTTGACATCCCTTGACATTTCCTTCATGTTTTTTCCAGGCAGTATTCAGGAATCTAAATGAGGGTTTAAACAAAGAACTTTGTAATAACACATTCCTGTATACGTTTAGGCATGTTTTCCAGTCATGCCACGTTCCCATAAAGTAAATCGTCCAAAAAGCAGAGAATAAACGATTGAAGTGATAAATTACATTTGTAGATATTATAGGCTTGTTGTCACCCATGAGATCTGCTATTATTTTTTAATCACTCTTCAAGTCCACTGTGAGCCATGATGGAGCCTAGAAAGTACTTCGAAATACAAGGAATTTATTTGCTAATAGTACACACAATAGTACGTTCTGAGTACAGCAGAGTATTTCCTATTCCCTATTCCACTAACAGATCCAAGTATGTTTAAAATCAAATAACCCTCATAGAATACATTTTGCTAATAATGTACAGTCCATCAATCTCCAATTCTGGTTGTAAGACTATTTTTCTGTCCTCTTACACCCTCTTTTCTGTTGAGAGAATGAAGAGACTTCAGAGGGAACTTTATCAGTGTGAGATGAATTAAGATGAAGGAGTTGTTTGCATGCCAAAGTAGGGTTGGGCTTCAGCAACTCTGGACTCCTTAGCTGACTCCAACAGATGTTTCATTTTCTCAGATCTATTTCTACAAAAGATTGGGGAGTGGTATCTCTCTGAGGGAAGAACATCTTTTTTGTAGAAGTAATCCAAATCCACCAAAGGTTACATGCTATTCTAGTCCTGACTGTGATATGCTAATGGCTTTTCATATGGATGTCCATATGGGACTTGAAGAGGTTATAATGTATGAGTTTTTTGGCAGCATGTTCAACAAAAATCTTCCACACTGGGATGCTGGTTGTGATGTGAATGATTAGTCTTGCTCTCATAAGAAACATAATCACAGTGGCGCAAATAGCTGGGGTTGGCAGGTCCTCATGTACATGTGGTCTGGTCCCCTGTCCAGCTGCCAGAGGTGCAGCACTTTGATCTTTGCCACCAAATGTGGACCTTGCTGCTGCTATGATGAGTGGAAGGTGTGCTTCCCCACCTGGCACAGGATCAGGTCCCAGATTCCCCTTTCTTCAGCTGTCTGCTTTCATTTTAGTTTGCCTCTCATATGCTTTAGATTTCTCCCACATCTGATATGCCTTTCAGTTCTTTACCCCATTTAAGAAGTGGTATGCTTTCCAGTTATTGATTCCAACTGAGGAAGTGTCATCATCTTACTCTCTGAAACACTGTCCAGCAGAGCCAGTGAATCATGTATGCATAGATAGGCAAGGAGTGAGTATTACACTTTCAAAGAGGTCACAGCAAGACAGCAGTTTGTACCAGTGCCATGTGTTCCCAATGATTATGCAAAATAGGTAGCAAGGAAGTGAGGACTGTAAAAAAATGTTTTAAAAAAGGCAGTAAGCTGCTTTTTCAGATTATCTCAGTGTAATGCTAAATCCTGCCAGTTCAGGACTGGCCACATACCATGTTATAAGAAACGTTCCTGTCATCTTACAGACATTTCACTAAAGCTGCTGCGGGATGCATTGGCCATAGACAACACCTGATTCATTCCTGTTTCTGTCCATGTAAAGTGGGCTTTCATTTACTCTTCCAGACAACTGCCCTGCCCTTATCTGGGCGAGAGATACATCTCATTCAGGCACATCATTCATCATAGTAAGAACATAGAAAAAGCTCTTTAATAGAAAAAAAAAAAGTTAAATAGATAAGGTGATAATGAGAAAGGGGAGGAAGACAGAAAGAAGTGAAATGGCAGACTGCCATGGTACATTACATAAAGTCTGGTAATGCAGCACCCCACTGATCAGGGATGTGAGGAGCAGGCTGACTGTTGCTTTAGAAAAGAAAAAAAAACATTAAACCACAAGAGCTCTGGCTGACAAGACATATGGCCAGAATCAAGGAGATGTGTGCATGTGTGTGAGAGAGATGTATTAAAGAATGTTATAGAAAGATTTTGATTAGTTATATTATTCCTTTTCTTGAGAATCTCCCAGTTAGAAGAATTCACAAGGCAGTTATGCAATTGTATAGTACATTGGATATTTCCCATTACATCACAGGACCTGCGGAGGATGCTATTAGTTTGCAAACACCAGAATAGTAGTGTACGAAATTCATTCTCGTTACTGTACTTGACGTACATGGTTCACGTACACGGCACTTTTTGGGTATAATTAAGTGATAGTACTCTCCTTTCAGTTTAAAAAAAAAAAGAAATATCTTCAAAATATGCAAGCCAAGACTTGTGGCAGTATCAGTATTTCACAGCTCAACATCCAACCTGCAGAAATTAAACAGGCAAGCCATTAGCCAGGTGAGTGGGATCTTCACAGGAAAGGGCATCTTCACAGGTGACTATGTAGCTATTAACATGTATTTGATATATTATTGACCTAGCAAGCTACTGAAATTTCATTAGCTAGCCAGCTAACCTTACCGTTCTTTATACACTGTTGACAATTGAGATGGTGTTCACTTAAGCTTAAAAATATGCATTACTCTGATTTTCAGATTTGGTGATACTCAATGTAGTGTTCTTTGCCCTCTGTTGTAGGGTTGCCTTTAAGGCTTCCCTCAGACAGAAAATTGAGAAACTTCTTTTTTAGTTTATAATACTATATATACTAAAGCACTCTCATTAAATTGACAAAGGAGGAGGCACTGCGGTTAATTTAAAATGATTGTCTCGAGTTAACACTAGGATGTAACAACTTGGAGGTAAAACTAAAACACTAAAACCTATCTTTGGTTTCATGCACGTCAACGCGCAAACGATTTTTAATGACACATGCTGACTGTATCCTCAGCAGAGTGGTTTGCCCCGCATTGGTTCCCAGTAAAACTTTGTGTCTATTATAAAATATGATAAATAATGTTTAACTCAATGGTTTTGTGCTGCAGTGCTTGTGCAAACCTTTGGTCTTTTATGATCTGACACACATGCCAGCATAAGGTACCAGCTCATTGTTGGTACCTAGACTAATGAAGAATACAGCAGGGGCATAACTTTTTCTTACAAAGCCCCACAGCTATTGAACCACCTTCCAATTAATGTCTGGGATCCAGACAGAGTCTGAATCTTTAAGGCTATGCTGAAAACCTATTTGTTTTGTCACTTCTTTTATTAATAGACTTTCTTGTTGGAAAAAGCTCAGATTTCAAAGGTTCTATGGGCATAGGGTGTTTTGGTAAACTAGGATATGTAGATGGTGTCATCCCACTCACTCAGGTTTGTTGTGAGTGGAGAGTCACTTCATGCCTGTGCTACCTTTAGATTGACCTTTTAATCATGCTGACATAGCTTGTCTTGCTGGAGTCCCTGTTTGCACACTAAGCACAGTGTACATCCACTCAAAACCCTACAGAATAAGAGCATAGCTAATACTCTGTCTTCTCTCCCTCTCTCTCTAAAGTCTCTTTCTTGCCTAAAGTTTTCTGTGAGATTGCTATGGATGGTAATAAATGAATACCCTAAAGATGACCTTCCCAAAACAAGCCCAGGATTGCCCAGATGCAGATTCAAGTATTCAGGCAAAGTATGAAAACGCTCTTAGATACCATACAGGCAACTTGGCAAAAAAATAATAGACCCACATTTAGCCACTGGGATAATGGCCCTGCTCCCTGGGAGGCAATGTGTAGCATAAGACAGTAATTTCTTGAAATAGTTTTGAAGAAATAGATATACTAAAACTAATTTATAACTTTGTCTTAAATATCCTATTACCACTTAATGGAACATTAGAATTATAACAACATCTTTCAGGACAGATTTGTGACCATGACACACTGCACTAATTGGTGGACAAAAGGTGGAAGCTTCACAGCACACTAGGAGGCCTGTGCCATTGATTAGTGCTAAAGATAAAATGTCTGCAGGGGCTATGGCCTCGCCGTCCTCTCCAACCTGGTCTCTCTCTCTCTCTCTCTCTTTCTCTTTCTCTCTCTCGCTCTCTCTCTGTCTGTCTTTCCTTATTTTACAAAGTCTCCAGTATCTCATTCACCTTCTCTCTCTGTTACTTCAACTACATTACTGTCCAGCTTTCTACACCCAGTAGAATGATCACAATGTGTTCACTGGTCTCTAATCTGCAATCACAAACCGCAGCACTGATGCAATTATTTAATGGGTTTTCAAACCATTAAAATGTCTCCTTACTGTTGCCCAAAGAGTTTCAGTGTCAAGTAACGAGGACAGAGATGTGTGTCAAGCTTTTCTGGATCTTCACTTTGCCTGCAGAGTTGAAGGAGGAGCTTGGCAAAATGTGGGCATGGTCAGTCTGCAGCCCCTCTGCAGGGTGTTCTGTTTTGTGAATAACACATGAAGAAATGAAGGAAGATCTAAACTGGAACTGAGTCAATTCTTCAGTTTTATGTGATGTAAGCCTCTGACATGGATTCACATGTTCATAGCATTCATTTGTTTAAATGACACAATTCACAAGTCCAAAACAGTAGTTTCTTTTGCAAATACAGTCATGTCATACCTTCCTAACATTTCACTGAGAGATTTCTTATAGTGTTTGTGACTCCAATTTTGGGATTGTGTGTGTTTAAGAGAATACATTGTGATTGCTAAAAATATTACAGGGTTTTATCATGTTCATATCTAAACAGGGTTTTATTATGTAATACCACAGGGTCACTCAAAGCATTTGGAGATATGTAAAGTTAAGACTAAGACAAGACAGGCACTACCCCTCTGTTGACAGCATGCCCAAGATTATTTAATTCCTCTTACCACAGTAATTTTCCAGTGCCAGATATAATTGTTTTTATCAATTTAAACTTACACAAGCTGGTTCTTGTTATTAATTAAATATAAACATCTATAAATTCTAGCAGGTTAAAACACCAGTCTCTCTTTCTCTCTCTCTCTCTCTCTCTCTCTCTCTCTCGAAATTAATATGACAAAAAAAAGTAGTTTTTCATACTACAGGTAAATCAGAAATCACAAAACCCTCTGTACTGAAGGAACAGTTACATCAAAAATATGAGAATCCTTCCAAAAATGGTACATTCCTCACAACTATTTTTGCTTGTATCTTCCATGAAATCTTACCTTCAATAAAGTATTGTAGAGAAAATATAGAGAATATGTGCATGTTCATTGTATTACATTATAATGCAGTTTGCCAGAATGTTCTCTGTTGCTTAAACACAAATCCTCCGAGTCCTTCTTTTTTCATTAAAATATGAAACTCCCATTCCCTTTGCAAAACTAAATATTTTCTCTGAAATATCCTCCAAAAAACAACCCTTTATACAAGTTTCACAATCCAGCAGTCAAGTCAGTTAGGACATGGCTCCTGAACAAATTCATGTTGTTATGTAATAGCAGTAAATAAGGATGTCTTACACTAAATGCCAGACATCTTTAAGACAATTTTATGCTTCCTATTTTTTACATAATACACCTTTCAATGTGTCTTTTCACTATACAAATGCCCACAGCTTATTTCCTGTTTTTAGTGCTAATCTTCTGAATTAGAGTCACACCGTCCTGTCTGCCTGGGAAACCAGAACACTTCTCTCAAGATTTACCTCAAGCTATTGGCCCTGTGTGTAAATCCTGCATGTGTCTAACTCCAATAATTTGATAAAGAGAGTCTAATGTAAAGAATAAAGAAAACACATAATTCAGGGTTGAATATGTTTACTTTAGTATGCTGTCTTTCCTGATTACATCAATGTGATCTAGGTATGTTGAGATGTAATGGAGTTAATAATAAAAGAACTCCATAACAACATTCATGTTCCCTAAGCCTGCTGGATTGTTGCTGTGAGGAAAATAATTATGAAGGGAGGACATCATGAGCCTTCACACAGGCTCATCTTGTCTTTTATACACCCTAAAAATGTTCTCACGTTCCAACAGTACCAGAGGCCATTTAATGCCTGTTGGTTTTGAATAGAATGCATTTTTAATTAATGTAATTCAAGAGCCTTTTTTCCAGCAATAATGTGCCTTATGTATAGAATTGTGACTTAAAGATGCTGCTAAATATTGTGCAGTCTTTGATGAAGAAGAAGTTGCTTTCGGCTGCTCCCTGTTCAGGGTCGCCACAGTGGACCAACTGGTCTGCACAACAACTTGGCAAATGTTTTACGCCAGATGCCCTTCCTGACGTAACCCTCCCATTTTTTCTGGGCTTGGGACCAGCACTGCATCCAGTGGCTGGGAATCGAACCCGGGCCTTCCACATGATAGGCGAGAAACCTACCACTGAGCCACCAATGCCCCAATCAGGCTTTGATAAGCTTTTGATCAAGATTATCAAGTGTTATTGTTCACTACCTTTATAGTGAATAACAGAATTCAAGCAGCAGAGAGAAGCAGGATACATTGATATTCTTTGTACAACATTACACAGATGAAAACACAGATGAATTAAGAGCTTAGTTTGAGTATTTATTCAGGATTTAATGATGTATGGTTTTCCCCCTCTACCCTTTTCCAGATATGAGCCATTGTTCGTTTTTTCTTTGTTTGGTTTAGTTAAAGTACCCTCAAAGTTTATGATTGTAAACCACCCTTCTGGCTGAATGGAGAAAATTCTCTCCCAGCCTCTAAGTTCTCATAACTGATTACAGAAAGTTCCATAATGTGTATTGTAGCAAGGGAACAATGTCATTTCCATAGAAGGAACTCTGGGTTCCTGTTGATAAGCTGTGGGCTGTTAGTAGCCAAGTAGTGTTTATGTGCATTTGGACATTGGGTGAAAACAATCTTTCAGTCGAAGGGGACAACAGTGTTGGTGTATAAATAGCCAAGCGTGGATAAGCATCAAAGGGCTGAAAATTCTTCCAAGCAAACAGGATTTTAAGACGTGATCTGAGATGGATGCATGCAAGACTCATCAGCGTGGCATTCTGTGCTTGTGAACACTAGATAAATAGGTTTCTTAAGGGTTCTTTGGGTACAGTTGCAACATAAAGAGGTACTACAATAGTGTAATTGAGGTTCAACAGAAAGCATTACAAACCCCTCAACATAGACCTTAGAAAAGTTTAGACATTTTTTGGTTAATTTTCATCGCCTGAAGCAGAATAATTTGTGCTTTTATTGATTCCAGTAGATTAATGACAGTTATCTTTATTTTTACCACACAAATACCACCTAATACATAAGATATTTTGCAATGGTATTGGACTAACTGCAAGTATACACCTGCAGTTCCAACAATCTCAACTTGCTCTCCAAACAGTCATCTCCAAATCATCAAAAAAAAATTGTGTTGAATCCTTCCTGGATTGGTCACTCCATAGCTCTCTCCAGTATTATTTCACAGCAGACTTGTTGCAGCAAATCATAATGAAGCCAAGTAGCTTGTCTGTATCTGTGTCTACATGATGTTGTTTCATGCTGTGATGGACCACTGAATGACCGCTCTGGCTGTCTTGTCCATGCATGCAGTTTCTGGCTATGTTACAGTCTTTAGTTTTAGTTTTACAGTATCTCTGCTTAACACACAGAATAGAGACAGCCCTATAGATTGATATCCATATAGCTTTTGCTTTTGTCTTTGCTGACTTGACCATGCAACAGGCATGTAGATACTTATACTAGGCTATGGCAATATAGATCTTCTTGCATTTGTACTGACAATTTCAATGGACTGTATTTGTTCTGTTTCTTCTTTGAAGGTCACAACAAGAAATTTTACATCTGCAACTGGATGACTTCTTTGGAACTAAAAACGCCAGTGATCTCTTTGGAGTATGTTCTTGAATGTGTTCCATGTTGACACTCTAATAATAGCTTCAGTTCCCGACTGGATGTTTACAGCACCCCCTTAACACTTGATCATATGACTGAAGGGGATGAGGGGTTGGGGTGGTGGTGTTGGAGGTGGAGGAGTCTGAAGGGTTGGAGGATTGAGCACAGTAGAACCACTCTAGTTGGATTGCCAGGAAACTGAGTAACTCAGACTTTAGAGGGAGCATACTCAATTGTGTATATGACTTCTGCATTCTTGGGACAAGACTCACATTATGCCAAATTTAAAACACTATATGCAATCCATAAAGTTAATAATCAACTATTTATTCAGCTTAAGTTGAAAGTATTGATGAGAAGATTGTTCACAGTTTCCATGCTATGGGTGGTTCTGTGTCTTGAAATATAACCACTAAACTTAGATCAATGCCACACCCAGAAAATTGAGAATATTAAAACATGTATGCCTGGTTGTATCCAGCAGCCAAGCATTAGTGAGCCTGATTGGAGTGAAACCCCAGTGACAGAGTAGCTGTGTGAGAGAGTGGCTCCCTGGGCAGCTGTCTGATCCCTTCACGCAATGCTGAAACCGCCCGTCAGCGTCACTCGTCATTTCCACGACAACAGGAGTACTCTCTGGGACTTGTCTCTTGGTTCACACAAACACACCCCCACCCACAACACACACACATACACACACACTTCCAAATGTGTATGTAGTAAGAGGGTACAAGCAGTCAGAGTTGTCTCAGTCATAAGCATGATTAATCCTATTTGATGAGTGCACACTGCATACAGGTTGCATGTGTCACTATGACTGATTAAATGATGAGAAGGCCACATGAGACTATGTAGTGATTTAGTCTGATTATTTCCTCACTGTATGGATTTATCATCATTGTGCAATGGAAACATACTTCAATATTTTTCTTAACAATTAACATTTAATCCAGCTGTGACTTCTAATATGTGTCTTTTTAAAGGAATACTGCAGCACTTACTGCCTAATGCTCATTGTATTGAATGTTTCAGGGGCATTTTTTAAATGAAGTATATAACATTTAAAATATGTGATTGATAATGCAAAAAAATACAAGTGTTATATGCTATACGTTTCCATGATAAAACATTAGAGAATGTCATCTGTAGTTGTATCCAATGAATACTAGTTATGCTCTCTTACAGTTAAGTAGCATCCACAATTTTTTCCTTCTGAAAAATTACTTTTTAACAAGACAATGCATAGCTTTAGAGCAAAATTGAATAATGACTTTGACTAAAAATTCCTTAAAGCTTTCAACATATTTGTTCATCCAAAACATTCACTAACTGCCCCAAACCTGCCCTTAAACTTCCATTATAATTAAGTTTTGTGTAAACAGATTTCTCATTCTCCACAGAGAAACAAATAACCCTTTAATACTAACAGTTTAGTAATAAGATATCCATCTAGAATATTTACTTTGGCAAATACCCAAGTGTTTTCTAAATCTAAATCTGCTAAATCTGTCACTTCACAAAATATTTCATCCCAAATTTGCACTAAGATAGACTCTCATTGTGCTCTTGTTCAAGGTCTCTAAATTGTTAGTTGGCTCAATTTGATATTTGTATGCCGCTAGTGATTTCACTGGTTGATGATCTGCTCATTACCACAGTAAATAAAGGATAAATTAAGGCAAAATTCTGAATGCTTTCCTCACCTATTATGGCTCTAGACTGACAATGGCTGGGTTATTGTCAGCTTGGTAGAATGTTGACAAGCCCCTATGGAGGGTTGCTATTAGCATGAGGTAGTGGCCCAGGTGGGGGATGTAATGATTACTCACAGTAACACAACATTACAGTGGGTGTGCGCCAGCTTCAGCACTTAAATATTACTGTATGTGTGTCCCAATAATACATTTAAGCACCAAACACACAATTAAATAAAGGATTTTTGAAGTCAAGAATACAGCTTTAACATTTCCACTCGCCATATAAGAGCACAGAACTCTCAAAGCACATTAAACCATTTTGCTATTGTGTTTTTAAAGACAATCAATATGTATGCAAACAAGTTTTCTACAGGATATTGGACTGTTCTGCTTTTTACTAATGCTCTCCAAATGTAATAGGATTGTGCCTTTAGTGTGGTCACATCACTATGATCTGCTCTTCTTTGTGGCCTCCCTCACAGTCTGGTGGCCTTCCTGGCCTGTTATCAGTGGCTAATTGCCAGTAATGGTCAGCAGTTCAGTCCACGAAACAACCCGTCTGAGCAGTGAACAAGATCTCTGTAAGAAACCTGTGTCTCTGTTTGTCTTTCTCTCATCCTCTCTCCCCTCACCCCTGATTCACTTATGCTGTGTCCAAGGCCATAATCATGACCTACCCAACATTGCCTTTCAAGTCCACTTTCCCACGCTTGTCCAAAGCCTCACCCATCAACATTGCAGTCTGTGACTCTCTGAGCATGTGTGGCTTCAAATCAGTGCTAGTAATTGGTGTCTGAGGCATGAAAGACAGTGCAGGATTAGGTGGTTGCATGGGCTCCCCCTCCGGCTGACATGAATTACAGGAAATTAGAACATTAAAGGTTATCTCCCCATGGATCAGGTGATATGAGACTGGTTGTCAGGGAAGTCCCCATGTTCCACCTTTTTTTTTTTTTTTTTTTTATTTATGCAATGGATCCTGGAGGAAGTGCAATTTAATGATACTTTTCACCTTGTACTACCTGGCCTACGACTTTGTGGTTATGAATCAGGTGCAATACAGTCTCAAATTTGTATAGTTACAATTTTATTGCTTCCTAAAGTTGATATGTGTTAGAGCCCTCTACGATACTTAAAATGTCATAGGGTATACAATAAAACTTTTAATGGCTCCTTAGAGTACTAACTAGAGGGCCATAGTGTGGAACCCTTAGTGTCCTTTACAAACCAAAACATATGTATTGTGAAATTTTACAAAGGTGGCATTGTCACATAGTGTTAATGTGGGTTTTATTTGGGATCTCTGGTTTTCTCCCACTGTCCAAGAACATGCAGACAGGTAGATTGGAGTCTGCAGCCATGAATTGTCCAATCTTGCACCCAGTGCTGTCAGGATAGACTCCAGGATAAAGTGTTTACTAAATATGCATGCATGAAAATGGACTTAAAGGGATGACACATCTTCTTCTTATTTAAAAATTATAGATATTGATTTCTGTACATTGGAGATTGCTTTTGAAATCACCATGGCTCTGGCTTATGCTCAGTGCCAGTTGTCAGAATTTACGGTGCTTCTGGTGCTGGCTGGTTGTTGTTCGTTAGGGCCAGTTAGTGTCCTCCGTCTGTCCTGTTACTACAGCTGTCTTTCTGAAGCCCCCCCACCCATCCACCCCTCAAATCCACTCTATCTGTATCACAGCTGCTCTCGTCACTTTACTACATTAAAACTCAAATGAGGCAGTAGTAGACGGTCTGCGACCAGATTTAGGAGTGAGCATTCGGATGTTGCAGACAGTGTCTGTGTGTCTTCAGTCAAACCACCGTGCAGTGAAACACTGTTTGTATGGAAAGAATGGACAATTGTGCTATGTCTCTATGAGAGACAGACGCCAGCTCTTCAGCTCACACTTGATAAAGAGGTGTATGTTGGTGTGTTGGTGCTGTGCTTGTAGCCTGGGCCACTTGTCAGTGGCGCTTTTCTAGTGCAGATATTGAATGACAGATTTGGGAGAGTCTTTTGGAGTTAAGTAACCATTGTTTAACTCTTCTTTGCAGTAACTGATCTACTCATATTACATATAGGTGGCTATAAGCAGAGCATGATCACTAGGAAATGGCAATAGTACTTTTAAAAACAACAGCATCAAGCAGCCATTACTACACAGTCAGAGTGCAGCTCATATCTTACACCTTCTGATGCTAATTTTGACCTCTCAAGCAGCAGACCTTTTGGGATGTGATGTGTGACCAGACACCTTTCTTGATCCACTAAACCCCTATTCTCTTGACAGAGTTCTTCTCTCACCCGTTTGACATAGTGGTCTCTTGAGGCTGCCACCTTCACATAGAGCTGTGACAGGCATGCCAGCATGAAGAGCCTAGGTCCCAAAGACTGTCACAGTGCTGCACATCCTTCTCTCACCAACCTGACAGATAACAATGCTAAGATATTGAAAGTGCAGAAGAATGCTTAGTCTGGTATCAGTGTGTTTCTTGAAAGCATTGTAAGACTATATTAGGTTGTAGAGCGAGTGTTCACTGTGATACTTACTTTTAACATTGACCCTTATAATTTGGCTTATTAAATTTGGCTCTGATTCTACTGCTCAAGAATTTTCTCACTTTTACTAATGTATTAGACAAGATGAATTGTAATCTACAAGAATTCTTTTCATTTTAATTCTGAAATGTCACAGCTGTTTGTAACTGGGTGTTTCAAACCTTGATTAACCCTTATTGGCTGTGCAGTGCTTGAGTGAGCACTATGTTAATTATACATCACTGTTAAGGTTATACAACTTAATTATACCTCTTAGTTACTGCCTGAGGCTCAGGTATCAGAAACTGGAGGCCTGTTCAGCTTCTTCTAGGTCTCTTACAGACAAATAAGGGTAGAGGACATCATGCTCTCCACAGAGAGTGGTCTGAAGAAGCAGGTTACATGAGCTTCCTGTATTTTGAAGAGATGTTTTTTGAAGAGAACACCAGGTAGATATCAGGAGATACTGTTCCACTGTTGGGACAGTTTGAACTGAAATCCCATTCCAGTCTCACTGAGAAATATAAATAAACTAATCCTTTCAATGGTGCAACACCAATTAGAATCCTCTCAGGACTAAGGGCCAAAATGCTTCATCTGAACAAATTTCTTTATAAATTAAAGTGGAGAAATGGTTTTGTGTTCTTTCTGCTTAAAGAACATATACTTTTCTCTATGTGCATTAAAAATACAGCACATGTCAGAACTAAAGTAATGAGCCTTTGGGATCAAGACATGTCTAATTGTGTGCTGGTAAGATCTTGGCATGATTGAAGAACAGGAATATCATGTACCCACTTTCATTGCATAGCAATGCTGCCAAGAAAGGCAGGAAACACTGATAAATAAATAACAGGGTAAATAAAGTAAGGTTGCCATAAAGGGGGAGGCGGATCAGTGGTCAGGGCAACAGTCCATGTATTAAATGTCCTGCAAATGACTTGGGCTGAGCTGAGAAGGGTCTAGACTTTGGTTGTATAGCTTGTCTAGAAGACGGGAAGTGGCCAGGGGTCTGGGTTTGGCGATTGGTGGGTTGCCAAAAGCGTGCAATTGGGTCATGGGTGTGACAGGTATTTCTGAAAAGATAAGAATAGGATATGAACCTCCCTCACAGTACCAGCCAAGTACCATGGAGGAAGTAGCTGGATCCAACTTGATGGATTATGGTCAACATGGAACCTAGTAGCTGGAACTGGCTTGGGTTAGGAATCTTAACTTAGGAAGTTAAATCCCATCAGATGAAAATGACTTCTATCAAGTGTCAAGAATTCAGATCCAATGATAACTGTTGTTGTTATATGCTACTGCATCTCCTAGCTCAGTTTAGTGGCAAATAACAAAATCTTTTAAGCTCATTAGAAAGGAATATATTTTCAATGTCTTCACTGAGCGTCCCATCTGTAGAATCTGCTTGCTGTGTGTGTGAATGTGTAGTATTGGGTTTCTGCATGAGTGCCAGTCATGTGCTACTGGCTGTCAGGCTCACCACACATACACTGCCGCCTGCTGTCTCCCAGTGGGCCTGCAATTCATCAGCAGAAGCATCTAATACTACACAGCAAGAGAACGGCAATCAAAGTCAGATGAGGATTTAAGACTTCATCAGTTGAGTAATAAGAAGAATTACCCCAAACATTGCCTTATGGAGCAAGATGATTCAGTGTAGCAAGAGAATTGGAACATTTCATGAAATATGGGTAAAGTTCTTAAAGAGATTGGAGTAAAGAATTGCTTAATGATTGTTTGGACATGTATTGCTTAAGGCTTACCAGCGAAGTTAGCCAAAATATACCTGTATTGTTGCCAATAGGAGAAATGTATACACATGCACAGTTAGCATGTTAGGAAAACTAAGCACTTTGTGATGATCTAAGGTTAGAATGGAACAATGCTCATTTTCTGAGGATGCCATGGACAAATTTTCTGCACCCGGACTGAAACCACGTCCTAAGATTGACCAAAGTAGTACATGGCACATGTTGTTAAATCATTATCAGTGCCTCTTTGCCAGGAACAGTGAACAAACTAATTAATTTGAGGTCAAACATTTACAGCCTTTTGTATACACACAAAGAATTCATTTATTGGTTTGTGTTATAAATCAGCCAGTGTTGTCATCTAGTGACACTGCAGGACAATGTGGCAGTGTGATGCTCTGCTTGTAGATCACTGAAGGGGGCTGTGGTGGGGGGGTTTCACTGGCCTCTCGCACCCTGTGGTGCTGGCACCAGGATAGAGGCTTATACTGGATGTTTTGGTCAAGGCTTACTAGCTGATTCAGCACAGTCATCAGAGATGTTGTAGTAATTGTAGTTGGTTGTTCACATTTTCCAATCTTTGCTTTTTTTGGGATTCGCACCTCTCTGCCAGTAAAGTTTTACATTAATCTGTGATGATAGGAATACTATGAAGCAAAACAGTATCTCTCAACAACAGTTAGGATTATGGTGGAAGTGAAATTGAAACTTGGTTCCTCAAAAACCATCCTAATACATTATGTACTCAATGTGCAGGTTCAAACAGGATATTTTGAACTATGGTATGCTTAATGATGTGCTTATCCACTTCAAAAGCTCCAGTACTAAAGGCTGGTTAGGACATGATTCAGGAAACTCAAAAATCTGAGGCATTACTTACTTACTGCATCTGAGCTCACTCAGTACAAAAGTGCACGATTTCACCAATAAAAAATAATCACAAATGTGCATGAATAAACTGACTAAAGTAGTTTCTTAAGATTAAATACACATACCTCAGATGTTGCTAAAGTAATAGAATTAAGAGGGTTTGATAAAAGGTGGTAGTAATTTTAGTATGTGGTGTGTTCATGTGTGATTGACTTTTGTAGTCGTCTTTTGTCACATGTGTATGTGAATGTCAGCAGCAGTATGCCTAAGACAAATTTCACATGAACAGTAGAATCTATCCATCTTGTACAGATAATTTCTTTAATTGTCTTTTTCATTAAGCACACTTAAACAATGAAAAAATAATAACTTCATAAAATAACAGCAACCAACACAACTAGATCTTTATTAAAATGAATCATCATGCAATTAACATCAATATGGAAGGAATGAAGGAAAAGGTAAGATCTTCATACACTACTATCATATTTTAGTAATATAGTAAATATTAGCATTAAGAGTACAATGAGGATATCCTGCAAATGTGTTATATGTTATATGTCAAACCAGACCCTGACATACATTAAGGAAGAACTTGCCATATGCTAAATAGCAGTTGTAATTTGCAATTCAAATTGAGACTCATGCATTCAGCTGTGCAGTCTCCTTTCAATCAATATATTCATGATCTTGACATATGCTATGGCAAACATTATTATTTAATACAATATACAGTAGTACTTCACTTATCAAGTTAAATTTAGTGTTGTGTGATGTGTTGCCTAGTATTCTAGTACCTAATGTTGTCAATCTATACATTAATTTGTTTCTGCTCTCTTGTTCGTATTAGCAGTTTTGTGTTTTATAAACCTAACTCAGGTATCCCAAAGTTCTATAACATAATATTTAAAAAGCTATAATCTCCCATTTAGCTTATGCTAACTAAATAGTTAATTAGACATACAACTGATTTATGTG
The DNA here is from genome assembly GCA_033459395.1 of Hemibagrus guttatus. Lineage (NCBI taxonomy): Eukaryota > Metazoa > Chordata > Actinopteri > Siluriformes > Bagridae > Hemibagrus > Hemibagrus guttatus. Next base: position 7,202,347 of record JAUCMX010000019.1, read on the forward strand.
ATTGCTTAAAAAATCAGTTGAAGAATTTTCCATTGAAGAAAGTATGAGATATACACATACACACACACACACACACACACATATATATATATATATATATATATATATATATATATATATATATATATATATATATATCGCTTTCATCACGACCTTCTGAGTGTCACCAGAATTACCCAAACCAACCCCTTTGTTGCTCTTTGTGGCAATATCATACTGATTCATTGATCTGATAAATTAACTTCGCAAGGTTGATGGGAGGATGACAACAGCCTCTCTCTCTCTCTCTCTCTCTCTCTCTCTCTCTCTCTCTCTCTCTCATTCTCTCTCTCTCTCTCTCATTCTTCTTCTCTCCCTCCATCTCTCTTTCTCCACTCACTCTGTCTTCTCTCTCACTATCTGACCTCTGACCTTCCTCAACATTCACTTTATCTCCGCTTCTGTCCATGGCTTCTTGTCCCTCTACATCTCCAAAACATCCCTTTCCCTGACCTCTTCTCCTCTCCTTCACAATACAAGTACCTCCACTGGCATTGTTTGTCTTTCTCTTTTGGGTTCTTGTAATAGTGTAGGACTGATTTTGGAGTGGGGAAGGGTACTGACCTGTGCATAATGTCCCCTCCCAACCCCTGCAGCCTGCTCTATAGATCAAGGTTCCACATGGCTAATGACTGACCTTTTCCTCACGGTCCAAGGCCCTTCCCTTTATCGGCTCCTACAATACCTGACATTCATCTGCCACTCTTCTTTCATCCCATCATTATCAGCCTCAGATCCGCATTGTCCTCTCTCCTATTCCCAGAGCAGCTTGAGCTACCTATTAAATCACTTGAGATGAACTGGGGGTTGGGCAGTCAGAGCATGGGTAATTTTCCAAATAATGTGCATTGAATTTTGACTTGTCAGTTTATCAGTGCTAACTGCTGACTGACATGTTCACCTTACTCAGAAGCTTTCTGAAATTATATAAATCATTACTTTAAAAAAGTTGGGGAAATGTAAACAGGCATCTCATATATGATCAGCCAAGACATGTTTAGTGTCCAGTATTTGCTTCTTCACTTTTATTCTCTAGTTATGGGTTTAATATTATTAAGAAATAATAGATGTATCTCTTCTCCAGGTCTTGGAAGACTTGCTTAAGAATAAACTATATAATCCCATTTCCAAATAAAGAAGGCTATGAATTGGCAATTTGAGCTGAATTTACATTTTTATATTCAAAGTAAATCTATATCATCATGCACATAAGTTCCAACTTCCACCTTTCCATTGCAATTCTACCACAATCATACCAAACTGTGTTTAAAAAAATGTGATTAAAATGCAATAGACCGGTGTCCCATCTGGAGTAAATTGTGCCTTGTGTCCAGTGTTTCCGAGATTGGCCCCAGATTCATCATGACCCTGACCAGGATAAAGGAGTTACTGAAGGTGAATGATGATTGACTGAAAATGTGATTGTGTCTGAAATCTGGAATTGGAATATTGATTTTTTTTTAGATTACAGCAGTCTGTTTTAATATTATTATATCTATAGATGTTCATTGATTCACCAATCAGTATTATGCAATAAAATAATGACACAATTTTTAGCTCTATTTTTGTGTGCATCATTTGTTGGCAGAGAGAGTCATGTCTTGGTGCTATGTGTTTGTGAGTGAGCACATTGTTGGTAGGATTTGTGTCAGTGCAGTTTTCCCTGCTGGCTCGGCACATCGTGTTGTGATTGCTGATCTCATTCCTGATCTTGGTTTCCTGTCGGCTTATAACATTCACACAGTTGCTTTCTGCTGTCCAGGTCTTTAGCCATCCAGTCACTAGTGAAACAAAAGGCTTTCTTTTTGTTCAGCTCCAGCTTTCCTATCCAGACAAGCCTCATCAGGTCCATGGTGGACAGTAGGGGTGGCACATGATTGCCCTCTTGTATTAACTAAAGCTTGTTGGTTAAAGCATTATTATAAATAGGCCAAATAAACATGGCCATAAAAATATTTAAGTAGATTTCTTTGGAAAACTAACACTGAAGATTATTCGTTTGGCTTAGTTTATGGAACATGCAATATTTCTGACCTGTCATATCTGCTACTAGCTCAGAGGGACAGATGGGATGGTGTCTACATGGTAATTGACAGTTTAGAAGTGAAAGGAGGTCTGTTATAGACCTCCGCATAATGGTGTGCTATGCATCCTCAGCATTATGTATTAACTGTGTAAAATCATATTTTATATTTTGTGTGTGTGTGCGTGTGTTGTATCTTGTTTCTCACCATGCTGCTGTAACACAGGAATTTCCCTCATGAGATCAATAAATTCTATCTATCTATCTTGCATATCTATCTATCTTGCATTTTGTAGCAAGTCGTACTGTGACCCAGTAGGGTGACATGTGGTCTTTCTCACCGCACAGGGCCTCTGAAGAACACTGCTGAAGTGTGACAGTGCAGGGAAAACAGCACGATCTCTGACCTCTCATCTCCTTCAGAGTCTTGCCCTTGTTGCAGATGATTCAACTATCTCAGTTCAGAGCCACTATAGCCATCAATCAAGCAATGGGGCATTTGAAGAGGACCTCTTTTAGCTTGTCAGATTGCAGTGAAGGTTACACACATACTCAGGAATACACCTCTTTGTCTAACAGAGTGCTAGTGGCAAAGTAAATGGACTCCTACAGACCTGACAAAAATGGACATTTAGAATAAGCCAAAGCCCATGCCTGAAAGAGAAGGCTCCCCATAAATGAAGTGACATCATACTACTGCAACTAGGCAGAAAGTTTTGTGCTCTATAATTCTTTTGAGCTTCAGAGTGTAATAAGGATGATTTCCTAGCCAAAGATACAAGCACTTAGCAGAGATTAACTAATGATCTTTGCGTGCTGCATGCTGTCTCGCCTGGGACAGCAAGACATCTGTATGATTTTATCTGTATGATTCTTTATATACTGCATATAGATTAGCTTGTTGCAAGGTTTGATGCCATTGTACACTGAAATGACTTTCAGTTTTTAATGTGTTCTGTACTTTTTTAAGATGAATCATCTCTATCAAACACCTCCTGAAAACAAGATCTGGCCCAAATCAATGTATCCCTCTAGAGAATCAATGTGTCCCTAGTAAGCAGTTACTAGGCACATTTAAAAAAAAAAGGTCAAAAGAGATCAAGAATTGCAATGTACATTATTTCTGAGTGGCGCAGTAATAACCAAAGGTGGCAATGTGTCAAATGCAATTAAATCTTTTATATTTATGTAAAAGTTTTTTCATAGTGTCTCAGGGTGGGTAGTTAAGATTGAGGCTTGGAGGACTGAGAGAAGGACAGATGCACAATCATGCTGATGCTTGGAGTCTGAAATCTGATCTTTTTCTGTCCAATACAGCCTGTGCCAGGGTCAAAGGTTGCTTTCACAGTTGTGTTGCCCTTTAGGCCTCCGTCTGCTTGGCTGCAAGACTCATTTCCTGAAAGGCTAATGTTAGCAATAGCTTAGGTATGCTTAGCCTCTGACATCTAGTAAAATGTAAAGCAGTTATGGTGTTTCTTTAACAGTCAAGCTAATCTAACCCAAATGTTAGATCAAAAATAAACAGTTAACCAAAGTGTTTTAAAAAATTGTATTGCACCATGTATTAAGTTTGAATTGTTTTTTTCCCTTTTTAAAATAATTTTGTAATTGTTTTACATGTAAATGAATATCAATAAAATCCTGTGGGCTTCATGTCTGCCTTGGCAGTTGTGGCAGGGTAGAGGTTTTATGTCTGAAGCTGATGAATGGCTCTGTCTTCACCAACCTGCTAGTGCTAAGCTCCATATCATCAGTTATGTGAAATAGTGAACCACCACACGTCTCTAAACCAATTGCACTAGACACTTACTGGCACAGTCTGTGCTGGCCATTTATCAAGTGATCAATCAGAGCCTGGGAACACTGCAATTTTCCTGTCTGGGCCTGACCTTACAAGATTATGGATATTGAGCTGTTTGTGTGTATGCCTCATTTTGATTTGATAATACTAAGGCCAAGTGTGCTTATGGCACCTCTGTATTGCCTTAACAAATCTTCAAAAGTACCATTCAAAGACCAGAGTGGGATAATACAGAAATGCTCTTGTATTTGCAGCAGATGACAGTGGTTTATTATGAATTTGTTTGCAGCCCACCAGACACCCCCCCCCCCCCCCCCCCCACACACACAGATTTTATTTAACAGCAACATTTGATAAAGATACATCTTTTCACTCTTTCTATAGTATAATTTGATAGAGTTTTTGTTGCTTTCTTTAGCAAAATGTCAGGCCAGTTTTTCCTCATTATCTCAGTTTAATACAAAGGCAGTCTTTCTGAAAGGGGATCAGACAATACTCTGATGCATGTCTGTGTGATTTACCACATGTTGGTGCCATTGTGACATATGAAATCACTCTCACACTATGATGTGGGAACTCGTGGGTGATGTCATGGGGTTTTACAATATCTTGCACATGTATGATGGAGAAGCAAATCTTGCAAAACAGGGACTAAGACATTTAGGGAATGGATAGGGTGTGGGACAACATGGAGGAACTCTTGTACTTTTTATTCTCCTTGTGATAGAGGGATTTGTTTTCACAAGCTTAACTGCAACCATCAAACCTGTTTTTTATTACAAGGAGCTGTCTTATAAGGCAGCAGGGGGATTGATTGAGTGTGGGCTGTGACGTTATTCGTTCTCATTCAGACTTTCTTTGAGGCCTTAGGAGATCCTGACATACAGCAAAATGAAACCTACATATATGATACATAAATATTTGATTACTTTTGATAATCTGAGGTTTAACTTTGTCACCCTTTTGTGTATCTGTAGTTGAAATGTCTACTGATGATAAACAGACAAGAAGGCTAATTTTTATTGTCACCAGTAAAAGAGAAAATTACTGGTTACTCAATGGAAGCCATGGCAAAGTGTGATATGACTGACTAGAAAGCAAAACATGGGCACAATATTTGGTCATTTCTATGACAACACGCTTAACATACCACTTCCTATCTGGAAGCCAGTATGTTGAAGACCATTCTCAATTAAGATAACTGGGGATTGAATTTGTTCTTTTACTTGAATTGGATCATAAAAGTATGAATTAGTACTTTCAAACTGTTATGTCTATGCTTTGCTGTCACACTCCAGTTGCTTTTTCTCCAGACTGTGAGCAGTTAATCAGAACCTTTTTAAACTTGACACAATTATCTAAGAACTCAGGTTTTTGTAATCGAGCAGTTGTTCTTGTAAACTGAACCTAATATTAAAGTATTAGAATAACAACAATAGGGATCTGTCCATCATTTGTAGTATTTTACAAGATGGGCTGACTAGACTGGAATTGTCAAACATTATTTGTCTATTTGGCACTGATGACTGGAGACAAGAACTATTGTGTCTTCATTTGAAGTCTTGATCACTCATTACATTCTGCCTGGTGCTAGTATTACCAGATGCGTCCAAATCTTTGCCAGGGTAAATGTCAGATGCTGCAGATGGATAAGAAGGGTGTGGATCTCCTTCTGTTCCCTAAACTACAGCTCAAATAAATGAAGGATTACTTGACGAAAATGTGTTTTGCACTGAGGCCCACCCATGTGTATACTTCTTTTGTGAGCTGCTCTGGTAATAAGAATTGTGCTTATTTACTCAACATTTTATTAATAATGGCGTATACTACCACAGTTCCCACGAAAGGAAGGTCATGCTGTAATCGTCATTGTAGCAACAATTATTATATACTCTGCAGCTGCAAGGATTAGTAGAGATGATGTCAGGGTGAAGATACAAACCTCTATAGTTTGCCGTGCTGTCTCGGTTCTACTGGCCTTAGAACCAGCATTGTCCTCATCATATAAATTTTGATTGTCTAGATGCTCATTTAATTTGGTATTTGTTAGAGAGGTACAATCCTTTTCGCTAGATTTCAAGAATCTATTTGTAACCAGCCGGGGAAAGCTATCGAGCTTATGCAACAAACTGCTGAAGCATTCAAGCTAGTTTTTGTGCCTTAGAGGAATGTTTATTCCTCTCCTGTGGAGTATGTTGTAAAACTGCTCATGTTGAAGCCATGCAGTGGCAGGCCTGACCTGTGTCTGTGTTGGTACTCCTCCAAGAACGCCTCCCTCTATTGAAATGAGATTGAGAGCTCTCATTTCATCATAAGTGTCTCTAAAAAGGCCTCTGGCCAGGCGTTACGATTCAAGGTATTATCAAGAGTGGAAGAAAAATTACTGAGGAATTATTCTTTTTTCATATTATATGAAGATCATGCCTTTTATGGCGATAAAAAAAGTCCTTGCTTTCTGCAGCATATTGAAACATTTTATTACATTAATGAACTTGATTAGATCCTAAATTTAAATTATTGGATGATAAACTGAGACATTTCAGTTGATTTACAGTATAATGTCATCATTGGCTGGTGAGAGAAGAACAGCCCTTCAAGATTTGTTACAAGAACTTTGAAGGTCTAAATACACCATGTGAGGATTTTTTTTGTTATTAAGTAAGAGTACAAGTGTTCGATTTTAATAACACTCCAGGGACGCATAAATAATCCAAAATAATGTTCAAGTATAATAATGAAGTACAGTTTCTTAAATATTTTCCACATCTGAGTATTGCTAATGATTCTTCAGCCACATCAGTGGAAATTTTTTATGTGATGGCTGTTAACTATTCTCTTATATGCAGAGAGGAAAACATTATTTTGGACATGAAGTGTTCATGAACATGCTACAACCTCTGAAGCTCTTGCCATGTTGTGTGCTGCACTTTTCAGTGTCAAGGGAGCTAGCCTACAGTGCCAGACAATTCAGATGAAGAGCCTGTGTCTGAGTGATGGCACCAGCCTCCTGTTAAAGCAGTCCAGTGTCCTCATGCAGACGCACCACAGCAAAACTTGTGGCATATGGTGCACCACGGCAGGCGGTCAGCTGCTTTCCATTATGCCTCTGAGATTGTGGTTCAGTTTGGGTGGCACTAAGGGACCCATAGATGTTGTGGCGTGAGCACCTTAAGTGAACCCCCATTTTTCCATTAGAACTCCTTCTTCATCACTTCATCCTGTCTTCTGAATTCTGGAAAAGCACAAGCAAGATGGGTGTCATCCAAACCATGGCTCCTCTGCTTATTATTCAGTCTTCTGACATCATCGGTCTGAACTTTTATGTCAAAGGAGATCTTAAGGCAATCCCTCAGAAAGCTTGATCCCACCCAGAGGGATCATAAATGTTTCACATTATTATGTCAAATATAATGGAGAGTCTGAGGACAGTTTTGAATGCCAGAGGCTCTGTTCTCCTTTGAAACTTAAACACTCCCAGTCTTACATGGGTGCAGCATCTGTAGTTAAACTGACACGTGCCGGTTTTGTCTTGGGTTTGGAGGCACCCTACTGGCACACCTTTACCTTCATGTAAGCCTGGTTGTCTCTACAGGAAAGACAAACCCCCTACAGCTGTGTTTCAAAAAGAGGCTTGTCTTTCCTGAGCAACTCATCAGCTGTCATACACTAAGCAGGTATTCTCACTGGCAGGGGCAGCGCTAAGTCAGCCACATTCTGTGAGGCAAAGGCTCACACTTTCTAACAGATACAGATACCACACAGATACACAGGCACCATGCCAGTGTTTGTGTATGTCTGTGTTTGTGGGCAGGTTTTTATATCTTAGTGGGTCCCAAACATCCCCGCAATATTTCCTTTCAGTATGGGTTAGATCTTGGTATGGGCATATTGTCAATTAGCTGCATTAATGATCATGTCAATGGAATGGACAAATGACAAAGACAAATGACATGTCTGTCTGTGTGTGTGTGTGTGTGTGTGTGTGTGTGTGTGTGTGTGTGTGTGTGTGTGTGTCTATGCATGAGAGAGAGAGAGAGAGAGAGAGAGAGCGAGAGAGACCAGGTTGGAGAGGACGGCGAGGCCAGAGCCCCTGCAGACATTTTATCTTTAGCACTAATCAATGGCACAGGCCTCCTAGTGTGCTGTGAAGCTTCCACCTTTTGTCAGTTTACTTGAGTTTACTGGAGATCAGTTTACTTGCAAACTTAGTTATCTAATATTTTTTTCGGTTCTCTAAAGTTACTCCCAGAAGAAATATGGCCCAGATTTGCAACTCAGTCTGTAAATGAAATCAGCCCGTGAATAACCTCATTTGTTGAGAAATGATGCCCTCTTCTGTTCATCATACGAAATAATAGGGAATAATGCATTGTGTTTATCTGTGCTTATTTTTGTCTGGGTTTGTTTCTGTGTACCGAGGTACTTAAATTTAAAATGAAACAAAAGTAAAAGGTATAGTTTTTTTTTTTAGTTTTGTTTTTATTTAATTTTAACTGATTGTATATCATTTACGTTGAATGAATGGGGTAGATATTGAAATCATATCCAAGGTGTCACTAAAATAATTGGAGAAATGAGAGGAGTTTTTAGAGTCATTTTAGAGTCTCTGGCTGCCTCTGAGCTGAACTGTAATGTAATTTGCAATGAAAACACGGAAGGCTGCAGTTCTGAGGAACCTGATGGGGCGGAGCCTATTTCTGGGCCAGAAAAATGTCATCAGCTCAATTGCATTGCAATAATTGCAGATTACATAAGATAAGTAAGATATTTTTGAAATACAGTTATAAGTTTAAAAAAAATCACATTACAAGCAGAAATGCACATGTTTGCCTCTAATGACTTACACAAAGTTATTAAAGGAAATCATTAGCAGACTTGTTCCTTGGTAATGAAGCCATTTTTACTTTCTGTTTGTTTTGTGGACATTTGCTGATATTACCTCAGTAAAATGCATCAGCATGCTGTATGATCCACTTATAGCATTTCATCTCTGAATGTCAGTGACAAATTACAGTCCAGTAATTCTTGATTTGTATTGAGATTTTATTCTGTTTAATAATTATTTAATAAATACTATTAAAAAATAAATAAATAAAATGAACAACAACAACAAAAAAATGATAGCTCTAGTTTTCTAGTTCTTGTCTAGTTTTCAAATAATATAGTGTTCCATACATGCACATGTAAAATCCCTGAAATTTGGTGGTTTAATCACAAGAAAGAAAGGAATTGGATAAAGGAATGAATGAATAAATATTATAATTATTATGAATTATTATAAATAAATACATTGTATTAATATACAAACATATATATATATATATATATATATATATATATATATATATATATATATATATATATATATATATATATATATATATATATTAACTGTTTTTGTGAATTTGTGAATTTTCCTCATTGGAAATCCTTTGCATTCTTACCTGAAGGAACGAGAGAGGGAGCTGTTGCATCACACATGTAAGAGCAAAGTGTTTCTGCAATCACATTAAACCGCTTCAGTCATTAAATTATTAATATATGCCTTTGGTTCTCATTAATGTTATTTAATGTGGTCTGTGTTGAGGTATAGCTGATGGAGTGCCCCACATCAACTATAGTTTTTAATTTAAAAAATTATTTTTTTTTATCATTAGTTATCCAATATGAATGCAGTAGTCTTGATGATGCACATTATTCATGTTCATGTTGCATATTCTTCATGAATTCTGTTATCTAATAGGATAATGTGATAATTAATTGCTTGTTATGGTCCTCTATTCATCGGTTTTTATACCACAGTGCTTTTGTATTCCTAGTAGTTCTGGCTGCAAGGAAAATCACAGGTCTGTATTAATCCGCTCTCTTAATTCTAATACATTATAGTTTCTATAGTAACAATCTTACAGGGGAATGGTAGGGTGAATGTACCACAAAAACTGATATAAAAGAAATATCAGGTTGTTCATATGGTGAAGCTATCTCTGAGGAGACATTTATTTAGCCCTTTAGAGGTTTACAGTATCAATGCTTTGCAACAGACATAAGTCTCCATTAAGTTTCCATTAAGTGTTCAGACATTTCAGTTTCTCAGTAACTTTACCAGCTGCATTTTTTTCTGTAATGATTACAAAAGAGAGAAAACAGAGAGGCTGGTAAGTGATCAACTGTTAACATCTTGTTCAAGAATTTGTTTGTAGGATGTTCCAGCAGTAATACAATTGTAAACGTTATTATATGTAGAAAGCTAGCGTAATTTAGTTTGAAATCTAATAATTCTAGTCAAATTTTAGCTAATGGTCAGCTTAAAGAGACTGAATTTTTTCAGGCAAAACTGTATTATTCTTTTAAGCCTACTACTACTACTACTAATTATTATTATTATAAAATTAATAATAAGAAGAAGAGGAGGAGGAGAAGAAGAAGAAGAAATGGCTTTACATAAGTAATACATTTTGCATAAAAATGTGGCATTAACTTAATTTCATTAGTTTTTTAAATGAAGATGAATGAAGTAATAAAAAACTACTCATAAGGTTTTTCTGGTTTAATGTTGTCTGTATGACATAGTATTCTTTGGCATGTTGATTAAGGTAAATATGTTTGCATGTTACTTGCAATCAATGGATTTTGTCACTTTATGTAACAGTAATGAAGGGTAATGCTTTTGTCAAAATCTCTGGCACTGTACAGCTTGGATATGTTTGTTCTAGAGGCTAATATACTTGACTTGAGAGATTTGGTGAACTTCTGTCTCCTGTGGACTCATAGTGAGTTGAATATCAGCTGACAGATGACTTCAAAGGCCTCGACCATTGCCAGACCATCAATTGGCCTTTTTACAGGCACTTAATCTGTCAAACTGCAGTAAAACAAAATCATGGAAATACAGGCTGCTCTCTGACAATTCACTGCTGTTCTTTTCATTGAATTTCCTTTTCCAGTACACACATGCACACACACACACACACATGCACATACACACCGAGTCACAAGGTTAGATTAAGTGCTCTTGATGGATATTTTAAAAGTAGTGCCTTATTTTTTTAGCACTTTGTTCATTTTAATGAGTTCTCCAGCTGCACTCTGCACCTTCATTTATGACTTGCATCAAGAACCTTTTATTATTATTATCATCTGTTGCAGAGGCTTTATTAGCAAATGGCTTTTTATTGGGTTTTCGCTTTAAGATGAAATTGGGAAATAACAAGCATTGTTATATTATTTTCTGGATAATTATGATATACCGTTCACTTATTGTTTGCTTATTGGAAACAGTATCACAAGCCTGTCGTGCCTTTAATAGCAATAGACTATCATGTACAAGCCACGTTTGTGACTACATAAAAAAAAAAAAATGTCTTCTAAAAAAATCCTTTTTATTTTCAATTACAGTTGAAATATTGGAGCAGATAAACACCTGCTTATAGAGCGGCTAATAATCCAGCCCAGGTGGGAGACAGAGGGAGTTTATGAGCTGAGAGAACCATGACCTCAGGTCCTCTGTTTGTTTGTGGTTACAAAACGATTTGCTGCATTTTTTTGCTACATTCAAAGTATATGATTGATGTTAGTAAGAGGCAGGAAAGAGCAACTCTGAGAAATTGCAGCTTGTATTCCGTTTATTTATGTATTTTTTTCGAAAGGGATTGGTGGGTGGTTTTAATTGCTTTTGCAATGAGAGCTCCACTCCCACATAACAGAGTGTACCAGCACAGAATGCAAAGCACGGCACAACAATAAATCCTTCTGGCTTCTTCGAGTAAACTAACTAGCCGAAGCAGGAACTAGGACTGTTACACAAAACTAACCACGTCTCTCATTTTCTTTGTTGTGTTCGTATCAGCTCCTTTTATTCAGCCCCCCAACCTCATCTCAAGAACAAGTTCTGACGGGAAGATTATGATCCACGGGAGCTTTTATTATAGATATGTTTTAATCAATCACTAATAAATCTGCTCCAGTAACACTTTACAATTCAAATACTAACCAATACTAACAAACACCAGTGAGCATCAGCAGACGCAGATTGTCAGTTTTGTTAAACAGTAGTCAACTTTTCAGACAGGTGACAGATTTTGTTGACATAAAGTTAAGTTATAACACATTCTGACCTTAGACAAGTGGTTTTGCAGCTCATAACACAGCTCTATGCTAATAAATGATTGTCACTTGATGGCAAATATTCATGTTATGTAAAACTGTTTGCCTACTGAAATAATTCTTTATAAATGTAGGTCTCTGTCAGTTGGTTATGTAGCCCTATGAGGTAAAGTGCTACTGCTGCACCTCTCTATTGCCCTGTATCTTTATCTGTCACTTTTTCCTCATTCTCTGGTGATCATCTTCAATATGCCATTAAGCATCTTTAAGCAGACTGATTTAAAAATCATACTTTTTTCTTATTAATTCTTATAAATTTCAATTTTATGAATGGGTCAAACCTCAGCAACATAAAGACGTGTTTATCATGGTTGAAGAATAGTCACTGACATCCAGACATAAAATATGACTAAATATTATGAATTAAAAGTAGAATTTAGTAATTAGAAGCAGGAGATCTTTGCAGAGGGTCAGTACAGATCATTTCAGCAACTTCAGTCATTCTTTTCTTCGCACATCCCGCTCTCCACAGGCCATGTGTGCCCCCAGAACCGGAAACAGCTGGCACAGTGAAAGAAGAACTGATGGCTTCCACAGAAGAAGTGTTTTTAAGTAAGCGGAAGGGGTCAATGTCATTGCCATATACAAAAACTTTGGATGCTAGCAAATGATCTTACTGTAAAGCAGAGGGTCTGGAGCAGTACTGCCAGAGTTTCTGACCCACTGTGTCCCTGCAGGTCAACAGGCCACTTTGTAGAAGTGAGAGAGGGAAGTCACTAATGTTATGGGGTTTATCTGGCACGTGCATTGCACTATTGTTTAGGGAAGCCTCTGTTGTTTTTTTGTCATTGACACTTGAGTCAGCAATTTGATGTCACTTATAAACTCACCACGCACTGGAAATTTAGCAATGTGTGTGTGTGTATAATGTCCATAAATATTTGGACATCGACAAAGTTGTTTTAGCTGAGTTGAAATTAAACAATGAATATGATATTCTATACCAGTTGTTCTTTGACTCATTGTTCATAGCATATTGATCCAAAACTGTGTGAGCTTTTTTTTTTTTTTAGATGTTTTTGGCAAACTTTAGTCTTGTCATCTGATATTTAAGCTTTAACAATGGTTTATATCTTGTTGTAAACCTGTATTTACTCCGGTTAAGTCTTCTATTTATAGTTGACATATAGCTACATCCTGGAGGATGTTCCTGGTCTGGGCAATTGAAGATTTTTTTGTCATCTTTCACAGTTTTCTTTGGTCTTTTGACATTTTGGTGTTTTTGTGGACCCCATTTGTACCAAATAGTTGAATTAGCCAAATCGAACATTTCATCTCTCTGATGGGTTTCATGTGATTTTTCACACAAATGAAGGTTTGCTTCACTGGTAGTGATAGCCACACTTGTGATCAGCTCTAGACCTTTTATCTGCTTAATAATGTATGAAATATTGCAAGAAACCACACACCTGGCCATATAATAGCTGAGTAGCTAATTGTCCAATTATTTTTGGTCCCTTAAAAAGAGGGCAGAGAACACATATATAAATGTCGCTGTTCTTTCTACATCGTTCACCTGACATGGATGTAAATAGCCTCAAATTAAAATTGAAAAAATCAACACTTTTTTATTTCAATTAAGCCGTAATATAAAAAATCTCAATACCTTTATCAGCAACCAAATATTTATGTACCTTGCTGTTTATACAGCCATAGTCTTTAGTGTAAAGAGGCAGAAGATCTGATAGTTTGGTCCTTGAAATATAAAGTCCATTATGCCTCTTTGAACAAGTCTTCTTTCTTCAAACCAAACAGCAGCAGTAATAAAGATCATAAAAAAATTCACACCTGTGACATTTTAATGTATAGTAAAGACTGCAATCCCATGGCATGCAATGAAATTTTACCATTTCTTTACAAATACGTTTTCATTAGCCTTGCTCACAAGTTCAAAAGTTGACATTTGTTCACTATTTTTCACTATGACTGATATCTACCTGTCAGCCCATTGAAGTCTTTGCAATAATCACATCTTGTCTAATTCATAACATTTAGAAGCATGGCCTCCATTGTTAGAAAAGTTGGTGGCCATCACCAATGGTCTATTTGCTGAGCTCTTAAAGCACAGGACCTGGAAGCTACACAGCTAACAAGAGTAATCATCCCAGCAGGCAGGTGTCTACTTATTGGACGCCTTCAATGCCAGGATGATGAGGGATCCAGCAGCTCCTCTCTACCATTGCTTTAACTATGGCTCTCCTGTGGTGTGTACTCTGCCCAGCTGCATTTACTGAGCCACTACAGTACATCTTTAAGCATAAGGCACACAAATTGCAGCCATTTACCTGCTTGAATCAGCCCTACGGTGCTAAGAGCTGGAGCCGCAGAGAAGCCAACACAATTATAGACTGCTGCTTTGGTTAATTTTGTTGTTTATCCTCAATTTGCACTCTTGAGCGTGTCTTATTGGTTTTGTTTTTGGCTTTAGGATAACAAGGCAATTTCCAGTTTGTCATCCAAGTAAACAACAAGGGTCATGTATTCAAAGGCACAAAGTACAAGAACAAAATGGAAACATGAGAAAAATTGGAACGTAATAGCACAGGACACTTCTACCATCTGTTACATTTTTATCTACAAAGAAATTAATCTAAGAAATAAAACTTTGCAAGGGGGGCATGGTGGCTAGCACGTTTGCCTCACACCTCCATGGTTGGGGGTTCGATTCCCGCCTCTGCCATGTGTGTGGAGTTTGCATGTTCTCCCTGTGCCTCTGGGGTTTCCTCCGGGTCCTCCTCCGGTCCAAAGACATGCATTGTAGGTTGATTGGCATCCCTAATTGTCCATAGTGTGTGATTGTGTGTGTGTGTGTGTGTGTGTGTGTGTGTGTGTGTGTGCCCTGCGATGGGTTGGCACTCCGTCCAGTGTGTAACCTGCCTTGATGCCCAATGATGCCTGAGATAGACACAGGCTCCCCGAAAATAGATTGGATAAGCGGTAGACAATGAATGAATAAAACTTTGCAGTAACTCAAATGAGCCGTATTAAGTTAAATGCTAAGTTGTGCGTATATGTGAGTTCCCATCAGGTTCTCTGGTTTCCTTCCACTTCACAAAAAGCTGACAGTATGCTGACTGACCACACGTGTGAACGAGTGTGGGAATGTGTATGCATGGCACCCTGCAATGGACTGGAATTCAATGAGTGGAGTCCTGCCCAGTATTCCCAGGACAGGCTCCAGATATAGCATGACACTGACCAGGATAAAGCAGTTCAAAAAGGAACAGAATCCAGGATTTGACATGTTAATGAAATAAATGGTCAATGGCAGTTGCAAACATTTCCACAGGGTAGAATCAGATCTGATGTGACCCATTAAAAAAGATTGTTCCTAACAAAGTGCAGTGAAAAATTTACCTAATGTGAGACCAAAGTTTAATATTAATAAAATATATTAATAAATTAATAAAATATTTAAATTTAATGATAAATAATTGGGACACTGTAGACTATGATCTACTAATACAGCAAAAATCCCCCAAAACCAACAATGAAATTGCCTGTATGTGTGTGTGTGTGTGTGTGTGTGTGTGTGTGTGTGTGTGTGTGTGTGTGTGTGTGTGTGTGTGTGTGTGTGTGCGTGCATAGTGCCCTGGAAAGGATGCCAATCCAATGTATTTCTAGATTGTGCTTGGCATTCCCAGGATAGTTTCCGGATCAATGACCAGGGTAAAGCGGTTCCTGAAGATGAATAAAGATGAATAAATGAATAAAAACCACATTCTAGCTAAAATTAGTCCTTGTGTCAAATGTAGTCTTTTTAATACCCCCATTCTTAATGAAGGCTTTCTTCTAGACTTTGGAGAGTGGCTGTGGGGATTTGGCTATTGAGCCACAAGAGTTTTAGTGAGGTCGGGCACTAATATAAGGTGAGGATGCATGGGGCACAGACACTGCTCCAGTTCATTGCATAAGTGATCATTGGGATTGAGGTCATCTCTAACCTTCACAAAGCATGTCTTTATGGAGCTCGCTTTGTGCACAAGGGTGTAATTATGCTAGAACATGTTTCCAATTAAGGGAATTCTTAATGATACTGCAACAGAGACATTCTAGACAATTGTGTGCTTGGGTGTGATGGTTAGATGTCCACAAACCTTTGGCCATATCTCACTCATCATCAACCATCCTTGAAACAGCCCTCCCAGAGATATTAACATAATCATTTAACTGCCTAATGCCAACAACTAGAAGGTCTGTTTTGAAGAACATCTTCTGCAGGACCAACAAATCAATAAGTGTAGCCTGGTTTTGTGGATGTAATGGTGTCCAGTTTCCTGGCAGATCCTTAGAGCCTTTAAGACTGAATGTGTTACAGTAGAACAATTCAAAAACATTCATTGTCTACCGCTTATCCAAACTATTCTCGGGTCACGGGAGCCTGTGTCTATCTCAGGCATCATTGGGCATCAAGGCAGGATAGACCCTGGACGGAATGCCAACCCATCACAGGGCACACACACACACACTCTCATTCACTCACACAATTTAGAGATGCCAATCGACCTACAATGCATGTCTTTGTATTGGGGGAGGAAACTGGAGTGCTCAGAGGAGACCCCCGAGGCACGGGGAGAACATGCAAACTCCACACACACACACACACACACACACACACACACACACACACACACACACACACACACACACACACACACACACACACCCCGGAGGCAGGAATCAAACCCCCAACCCTGGAGGTGTGAGGCAAATGTGCTAACCACTAAGCCACCGTGTCCCCCCCTTCAAAAACATTTCTTATGATATACGAATCTATTCTGTATTTCACTTCAACTACTACAATCTCTCTCTCTCTCTCTCTCTCTCTCTCTCTCTCTCTCTCTCTCTCTCTCTCTCACACACACACACTCTCACACACACACTCTCACACACACACACACACACATTTTTAATTTATTCCGCTCCGACTGATGCTAACTGACGAGCAAAATGTTTATCGACGGTTAATCGTTGACATGAAAAGGTCGCAGCTGATTGGATAAAAGGGTAAGGTTGATGACGTAGGCGCCGGTCAGATAAGTATGCGCGTGTAATGTGTGCACAGGCGAGTTGGCTCAGAGCAGCACCGAACAGCACTCAACTAAATAATGTATCTAGACCTTCTTTTAAATGATTTTAATGTAGATTTACACACTTTGACTTTTTTTTTTTTGCCTTTATAGAGGCCTTTGATAATGATGCAAGGCGATAACACGGAAAGAAGCAACAAGTCCGTGTTGGGAGAGCATCAGTAACTTCCTTTTTAAAGACCGAATTTCGGAGAATCCGGTGCTCGGTGTTTCTGCAATAGACACTGCAGGTAAGATGGGTATTACTGTGAACGATCACAGGTTTAACTATATTTTAAGCCTTAGACAAATATCAGTATCTGCAAGTAGATTGAATTAAATATTTGCATCAAGAGTCTATTATACTGACTTGTTATGGTGGTGACAGCAGTAATGAATTATTCACTCAAATATTTTAATCAAAATTCCTTTTTATCCACGATTCAAAATGTGGATCAGCAAGGTAGGATTTGTCAAGTCTCTAATAATCTGGTGCATGGTTTAATAGCTCCTGCATAATGTTTATGCATGCTCTGGAGAAGCTTAATGATTCTAATTATTGGTGCATGTTAGTAAATAAAACTAAATGATTACTGACTGTAATATGCATAATAAATATATCAGGTGGGCTGATATTAGTTTCAAATGTAGTGATTGTGCTGTATGTTATATTACAGGATTTAATACACAAACTCACAGTGAAATGTTTATAAGCAAGCCAACGTAAGCAAACATAAACTCTTAAACATCTTGTGTGTTAATGCATTATTAATATTGCTGCATTTCAGCTGGGTATATGGCACTTTATTCCTGTGTTATTTGGAAGATTGAAAAAGACATCCATTTGCCTTGGAGTTATTTGAGTCATAGGAGTGTCTGATCTGAAGTAGTCCGAAGGTCAACTGCTTTAGGCCCATCTGGTTTTACAGGTTGTCTAGCGCACCTTCCTGAAAGGATGAATATCCTCCAGTTCAACTGATGTTTTACTCTACCAGAAAGCTAAAATTAGGAGGGGATAGGTTTATTTTGGGGTGTATTTATATCATTCTTACTTAAGGAAAGGCCACAATGGAAATGTTCCAGGAAGCGTCTTCTTTAATTTCATTACTCCCATAGACATTTTTAAATGACTTTTATAGATAGTGGCTATTGCTTTGTCCTTGACCATACTGTCCAGAACAAGTAATACATGTTAGACATAGTCATACTTTTGCTTATTGTACAACAAATTAAGAGACCATATTGAGTGAACTGTGTATACTGTATTGACTGTCAGAGAGGTAGAATAATAAAGTGCATCATTGTGATTCATTAATTAGGTCATTTTAATAGGTAATTTTATCTCAACTGCAGAAAATTGCATGGGAAATAAAATGCATTTCCAGCCACTGAATGAAGTTGCTGTAGCTTCCTTTCAGATACAGTATAATTTTTCTTCGTACAGTGCTGAGTGGAATGAGCTGATACACCTCAAATATATATATATATATATATATATATATATATATATATATATATATATATATATATATATATATATATATATATAATCTTAGATTGTCTCTAGGTTTGTTTTTGGAATGTATTAAACTTTTCTCATCAGGCCTGGAAGTGCTCTAGTCCTGATTCCCAGTCCTCCTCTTCAGGGCATGGTTTCCCTCGTTGCCTCTCCCTTATCCTTTTTCCGCCTAGGAGAAGGGAGTAAGGGAAGCCGGAGTGGGGGATTACACCAATGGCCTTGGGCTTTTTGTTTCTGGTATGCACCATTGGCCAGAAGTCCTCTCTCTCTCTCTCTCTCTCTCTCTCTCTCTCTCTCTCTCTCTCTCTCTCTCTCTCTCTCTCTCTCTCTCTCTCTCTCGCTCTCTCTCTCTCTCTCTCTCTCTCTCTCTCTCTCTCTCCCTCAACTTGATCTTGGCTTAAATAGAACTTAGTTTAGTTCTTTTTGTATCTATACGGTTCATTAGAGTCAAACTGCTTTTAGTTTTAGTAATATAGTCTGTTTATGGGTTGTGAAAAGTAATATGGCAATTATTTTAAATCAACCCGAAAATAAACCCCATATCATCCTATTTTCACAGTTTATCCATAAATAATTAATAATTATTTCATAAATAAGTCATAAATAATTCATGGTGCAGCTGAGATTCTAATTGGGCCCTAAATGCTCACAGCATTTATTTCTCTAACACTCTGTATTGATTTTACTGAAAATTGTTGTTAATTATATAATAAGCAAGTATCTGCTCAGTTTCAGTGGTGAAGCAGTGTGTCACAATAGCATTGCGTGTCCTCGTCTGATTCCACATTTAATAACTTAGACAGTATTGTAATCATTCAAGGACACTTGTTGTGAAACTGCAGATGCTTTAATAATGGTGTAACAACAGAGTTAAGCTGTAACGA
This sequence comes from Hemibagrus guttatus, assembly GCA_033459395.1. Lineage (NCBI taxonomy): Eukaryota > Metazoa > Chordata > Actinopteri > Siluriformes > Bagridae > Hemibagrus > Hemibagrus guttatus. Next base: position 7,221,845 of record JAUCMX010000019.1, read on the forward strand.
TTTTTGCAAACTCACACAGCAGTGTGTGCTGAGTGTCGAGACTCACATGCTTACTTGCTTTCAGTTAATAGGAAATTGCTTTGTCCAATATAAAACCTTCTGTGCCTGCACTGAATACTAGAGGCCAACTGTCTCTCTGCGCTTTGTTATGGGTTCAAAAGTCCTCCGGACAGACAGTTTAGTTCACTTTTGTTTGAGCTGGTGAAGCCTGTATGTGACGATTCGCTGGTAAGTAGATCCTGGGAAACCATCTCTAAAACCGCTTATAACTTAACACAATGGGGCACTGTGTAATTTCATTTTTATTTTATTGAGGCAGTGAATATAGACGCTAGAGTTCACAGTACACCATGAGGGATATTGAACACACTTGGAGACATTTTCAGTTTGTCCTCGATTCTAATTATATTATCTGTGTTGACAGAGAAAACACTGGTTATTACTTATTCCGTTATAATTAGGGACACAGAGTGAGTCTTGTCTGCAACACAGAGTGAGTCTTGTCTTGACTGTGAAAAGTGAGCAACCATGAAATCCTTGCAGCTTTGAGCTAGATTAACAGCCTCACTACCTACATCTGGCAATGTCACATTATTATAATATTGTAGACTAGATTCACAATTTATACAGCTTTTTAAACCTAGCGATGCACAAATTATGATGCACAAAAAATGTAAAGAAATACAAAAATACAAATTATTATCTCCACTGGTTACTGTCACATATTAAATAATGTGCAGGCAACAGATTGACTCCTGTTTGGTCCCCTTCTCTGGCTCATTATTATGTATTGGTATACTCTAGGTCATTCTGTTTATATGAATGAATGTATGTATATGTATATGGGAAGTTCTATGTATATCCTATGAGTGAATGTATGTATATGTATATGGGAAGTCCTAGTGAGATGAACTGCAGTCTGTCAAACAGCCTGTTCTATAAGCATTGTACTGTCAATGGTTCTCATACTTGTAACAGCTTGTTACTGTTTGTTTGGCTGTTCGGTTCTTTGTGTCTTGTAGGGGTTACATTTGTACACTCTTATAAAAATGTAATAATAATAATAATAATAATAATAATAATAATAATAATAATAATAATAAAGTGTAAGCATGCCTAGTCACATCTACAGTGAAGTACTCGCTACCTTTAAAGCTTTTACTAGCTCTTTATTTGGCAACAAAACTAGCAGGAAAGCAACATGCAGGTCTTCCCAAATTCTTCCATACAGTAGCATTTAAAAACAGACATCGACCTGTGAACAGTGAGGGACAACAAGGCAAAAGATAAAATAAATATATAACTTATACAGTAGCATTAGTTACTCAGTTTCACTCCATTTCTCATGAGTACTTAATTATGCTTTCAGATCTTGCTGATAGTTTTCCAGTCTAAGGGTTCTGGCTTTACAGTCATTAATATGTCTCTTAACATATGTTTGAATAGCTAATCAACACTTTTTTTTTCCTATTTATTTGTAGATGCTGCATTTTGTTGCTAGTCTTCAGCTTGATAGTGCTTCTTTTTAAAGAAAATTCATGGTAAGGATTTTCCATTGGTTGTATTTGTTTAATATGCTTAATGTGCTTTAACATGCTGGATATTGTAGGGATAAAACACAGCAATCATACAAATTTAAACCAAGATTTGTAACACTACAGTACAGAATACCACAAAACAGGATATTATGTCAGAATTCACTTTTTTTAAAATTATATTTGTTTGTTAATAATATTAACCTATTACAATTCCTAAGATGTTGTCTTTATCTTATGTCACAGTTCCATGCAGGTTAGGTGATGTGGAAGATATACTGAAGAAAATGCAATAGTCTGCATTGAGTCCTTGATGATCACTGCTCATGCAGTTCTGCAGTGACCCTGCAACCTGCCCAATATCTGCCTCAGTAGTATCTTTTCAAATAACTTTTTACTCTATTATCCTGAAATTCTACCATCACACGAGGCAGTTTTTTGGGACCTTCATCTCTACCATATTGATACATAATGGCTGACTGTGCACTTTGACCCCAGCATCCTGAAGGATTTGCCTTGATTATTTAATAACATTTAAAAACATTTAGAAATGTCAGAGTCTCCAGAGAGAGACGCCCCTCTCCTGCAGCTGCAAGAGGTCGATTCCAGCCGAGCTGGAGGCTGCGCTCTTTCATCCCGAATGAATTCCTCCTCCTCCCCAACCATGACAATGGAGAGTCATCCCATCTGCATTCCTTCACCCTATGCAGACATTGGGCACGAGTTCACCACCCTGCCCTTCTATAGCCCTACCCTGCTCGGCTACAGCGGGCCCCCGCTTCCCGATTGCCCCTCAGTTCGTCAGTCACTCAGCCCCACGCTTTTCTGGCCTTCTCAGAGTCACATGGCACCTCTGGCGCTGCATCGCCCACAATCTCACTGCCAGCAAAACCAGCCGAGCAACGGCACCTGGCAGGAGCTCACATCACGCAGTTACACAGCTAATGGCAACAGGTATGTCTCTTCATCAACATTTAACCTTCTTATTGTGTTCACTGACAAGCAATGCAAGTCAAAGCATCTCTTTAAATTTCATAGCAATGCCGTTTTAAAAATGTTTTCTGATAAATCTCCATATTATCCTGTGTTTGTATCAATTATTAGGAGTGTAAAATATTTCTGGATACATAAAACAACTTTCCATCATTGCTAATCCTCATGATGGCAGGAGTGTGTTTACACAGGTGTAATTGAAAATCATACATGTAATAAATGTGTACTAAAAGCATTTACTCCATATTTGTAGCATAGATTTATTAGAATAAAATGTGCAGTATTTTGTGAGCTCTCAGCACAGACGCTCAGCTGTACATAAAAAAAAAATTTATTTGGAGGAAAAACCTCTTTAGGCTTTGAAATTTAGACAAAATCACACAATGTGGACCACCAGTACTTGAATGTAAGGCATTTTGATTCAAAAAGCTTCCACTGTTGCACTTCTTGGGGGTGGGGGTCTCCCATGGTGGTTTTGAGTTTTGATAGATCGTGGAAGAGAACAGTAAGCTTCAGCTGACCTCTACCAAAATCACTGACATTACCTTTGATGTTTTATATTGCGAATATAATTTCTAAGGTCAAACTATAAATAAGACATTTAGACCGAAGCTGAACATTTTATGGATAAAATAGTAATGCAGCAGTGTTTCTCTGATTTGTTTCCTCCTTCTACTCCAGCAAACCCATGGGAAAACGGTCAGTGGATTGTGAGGAGAGCTTCTGTTCTTCAGAGAGCAAAACAGACATGCACTTTTGTGCTGTGTGCAGTGACTATGCCTCTGGCTACCACTATGGTGTTTGGTCTTGTGAGGGATGCAAAGCCTTCTTCAAGAGGAGTATCCAAGGTAACAAGTCCCTGAAGGCATGTTATAATTGACTGGTCCGGGTATATGGACATGCACATTTCTACATGCTTATGCATGCTTTTTAGAGTTAAGGATTCCTCTTTTATTGTAATAATGTTAAATGTTACTACCTAATCTGATGATTTGGTAGCTCAGACAATAAATGTGTCACGTCCGGCTCAGCCCCCGCCCTATGCGGTGCTCGAGCCCGGATCTCTGTGGTGCCGCGTGCTCCAGCACGCCGTGAGAGCACAGACCCAAACGCAGGATTCAGTGAAGCACTGTTTTATTTACATAAACACGATACAGGGGAAAGACGAACATAACACTCGACTCGTGGTTACATCATACCATAAACCCCAAAACCCAACATAACACCCATGGGACAGCTATACACAGAACATTGACCCATGCCACACATTTACATCAGGATCCCTCTTATATGGAAACACATCAGGGTAATCAGGGACAGGTGACACAATCAGGGTGGAGAACAATGGGCAGGAAACCACACAGACATAAACAGGCTTCCAGGATTCTCCTGCCAGCGCCCTCCCCGGGCCTGGCAGGGAACTGTCCAGCTACTCTTGACAAAATGTCTTTTAAAACTATTAATAACCATGTGTTCACACACAGACATTTAATCTTATTGCCCTAATACACATTTTGACCTCATTCGACCTAATGAGAATGAACTCAGCCCTCCAGGTCCTAAAAGTAAGGTGGTTTCCAGCCTCAAGGGCTTCGGGAGCACAGCACAATGTTCCCGCTTAAGAGTTTAATTGGACGCCGTCCTATTGTGTTTTTTGTTTGTTTTCAAATCTGTTCTCTCAGTGGATTCTCACTAAAGCCAGACAGACTGTGACCCTCAACACTGATATTTAGTGGTTTGTTTTGAGATGTGTTCCATCAGTTACATTTACAGGCTTTATCAGTGAGGAACATAAGCCTTCCTTTTTTTGTGATTTTTGCTTTGTGTGAATTTACTGAGTGAGTGGGCTATGAAAACAGCTACTCACACATGCCCTGTCTCTTTATTAGGACATAACGACTACATATGTCCTGCAACCAACCAGTGCACCATTGATAAGAACCGGCGCAAGAGCTGCCAGGCCTGTCGACTTCGCAAGTGTTATGAAGTGGGGATGATGAAATGTGGTAATTGTTGATCTGCATTTCACTCTTTCACTCTTTTTTTCATTGTCTCATATGACACTAAAACCTAGCATGCTTTGCCAAGTCCTAACTGAAAATATGGACTTTGTTTTAAACCCTTGGTCTGGACTTTGTCAGCCATCATGCCATGCTGTGTTATTATGGAGTAATGATCTGATAGCACAATAAACAAGTGATATGGTAATATAATTTACACACACACACACATACACACACACACACAGTTCATTACTTGCTAGTCTTATTATATTTTTTCCTTAGTTTTCTGTGTGTGTTCAGACATATCGTAAAAATGACTTTCTCTCACCAGTGAAAAATAATATATTAGCTAATTAGCTCCCCTTGATAATTACATTTGTTTTGCTATAGAGATGAATTTGCTGTCTTAGCTGAAGGGCAACAACCTTTTTGTGCCAGGTTTATGTCACCTCATATACATGTGTCACCTCAGGCACTGACATCAATATAAAAGTCTCATGTTTGAAATCCTGATTAGTCCTGAAGGCTGTTTTTCTGTAGTTCTTTAAAAGCCTAGTTTTTCTGTTGCTTAGTAAATATTTACTGAGGGTAGAGTCGAGAAAGCACAATTTATTTTTATCATTTCTTGAATTAGTCAATATACAGCCTGTGAGTTTTTTTTTCTAATGTAAGAAATTAGGAATTAGCTCATTGGCTCCTTCCTTTCAATTACATTTTTAAACAATTACATGTTTTTAAAACAACCTATTCCCTTTCCCTACTGTTTATATTCTGTTCTCTTATGTATGTTCATTATACAGTATTCACTGCTAATAGTATCATGTTCGCTTACATCTAATATTGAAAAACGTTCATAATTTCATAACTGCAATTCGTCACCTGACTTTTTTAATTCTGATCCAGTCACAACTTGGACTTTATTCGAGGATAACTTGTTTTCACAGTGGGAACATCACAGTCGTAACATTGCAACTGAGGCAATTTTTTTTTATTATGTTCCAGCACTTAGGGGGGGCACGGTGGCTTGGTGGTTAGCACGTTTGCCTCACACCTCCAGGGTTGGGGGTTTGATTCCCGCCTCCACCATGTGTGTGTGTGTGTGTGGGGTTTGCATGTTCTCCCCGTGCCTCGGGGGTTTCCTCCGGATACTCCAGTTTCCTCCCCCGGTCCAAAGACATGCATTGTAGGTTGATTGGCATCTTTAAACTGTCCGTAGTGTGTGTGATTGCGTGAGTGAATGACAGTGTGTGTCCTGCGATGGGTTGGCACTCCGTCCAGGGTGTATCCTGCCTTGATGCCCAATGACGCCTGAGATAGGCACAGGCTCCCCGTGACCCGAGAGTAGATCGGATGAGCGGTAGACAACGAATGAATGAATGTTCCAGCACTTCACACCGTCTGTTAACAAGCACGCACGCTTAGTTTGGCCACCCCTGCACTATTAAATGACGCACCAGAAATAACAGGGTTTCAAATAAATGTTCATTGAACTAAGGTATTTGAAAGTAGCTGCAGTTCAATGGAGGTTTATTTTACCTTGCAGTTGTCCAAATCAGAACCTGGTATGTCAGGTATGTAATTTTCACTGGTACTGCTTGTGAGATAAGTGCATCCAATCTATTAAAAAAGGACTGACCAGCTTGCAGTCTTGACTAGCTTGCAGTATTCAGACAGACTGTTACTCTTATTTGAAAAGAGCTTCACTGTCCTTGCACTTAACTGTCTACTCTAACTAGTGGTGACATGACATTAGACATACTAAAACTGGTGGTGGGTGCACAAGACTCACCAACTGCTCTGATTATCTTTTAGTTAAGCCACACTGGATCATTTTTCGTTCTTTCAGAGATGTAAAAGTATTGTTATTTGGATTAGTTGATTAGTTGACCGCCAGTATGGTCCCTCACAACACAACAGCAAATTTTCAGACCAACATTGTTTTTTCCTGTACTGTGATTTTAGTTTTAAAAAAATTAAAAATCTAACCACGAAACTTGTTGGCAGGGTCATAACACATTTCAGCGCCAATTTAAGCTATTCATCCTGTCTTGTATAGGTATGCGTCGGGACCGTGGCAGCTATAATCGTGGAGGCTCACAGCAGAGGAGAGTGGCACGCTCTCCTGCCAGAGCTTTAGCGAGCAGTCAGAGACAACCAGAGCGGAAAGCAGCCCCACCGAACAGGGTTAAGGAAGTTTTTACTTCCACAATGAGCCCAGAGGAGCTGATAGCTCGTATCATGGAAGCAGAGCCACCAGAAATCTATCTTATGAAGGATATGAAAAAGCCCTTTACTGAGGCCAACGTCATGATGTCACTCACCAACTTGGCTGATAAAGAGCTTGTCCACATGATCAGCTGGGCCAAGAAGATCCCAGGTGTGTCTCTGTGTTTGTGTGTAATTGCTTTTATTGAAAATGAAATGCATATTTGTATCATTGTATTACAAAGAAAATATCAGTTTATTTTTCTTTTTGTCTTTTTTTTGTCTTATATGAATGGCAATGTTATAGATTTCTGCAGTAATTGTGTTCCGTCTTATGTTTCTGACTGCTAAATCAAATCAGCCCCATTAAATAAATACAATGCTTGTCTGTGAGAGAAAGCCTATTATTGCTTATTTGCAAAATTGGAAAGCTTCTCAGCAGGCAGTAATACAGTGTACACCTGTTTCTCTACAGCAATGTTCCTTCCTCCTTCGGTTCAGGTCCATCAAAGCTGGAAAACAAAACAACTGAATTGACCCATTTCTATTATTCTCATAGGTTCTCTCTCTTTCCTCACAAATTTCCCAGTAGGTGATTTTTCAGTAGGTGATTAAAAAATATCTTTATTATATCTCTACACCACGGCAGTTCTGCTCAGCTCTGGTGCACTTTTGTATTTTGCCACAGTGGAGGTGTTTCCTTTGAGGGCTGGGTGCCATTTGAGGAACCAGTAGGTGTGATGATTTATGGTGTGAGGTGCCAGTGTTGTTGCTTGGTCCTCATTGTTCCATTACTTTTGCTATAAGCATTGTGCTAAAACCGAAGTGTGAATCTGGAGCAGGGGACTGTTAAAGTCATATCTTGGTGGTTAATTATATTAATATTACTTTGTGTGCTGATATATGTTTATTTTGGTGTGTTGGTGGTGATATGAGGGCTTTATTAAGCATTGGGAGAACATTCTGATCTTTAAGCATTTGGAAAGTAATTAGGTATTGTACATCTCTGAATATAAACTACTGTCACTTTTTAGCATGTTATTTTACTTACATCAGAAATGTAACATTATGTACATTATTTATATATGTTAGAACAAAAACGATGGATTAATTAGAGGAAAATATCTCGTTGGTAAACTGACTTCTCATGAACATCGTGAACATGAGCTTCATGAACATGTGGGGTGAGCAATTTAAATGTCAAACCCACCTAACTGTTAGAGCATAGTTAAAAAAAGAAAAGAAAAGAAAAAAGGCGAGTGTACCTTTGTTGTGTGCTTTCTCTTATTTTATACTGGTGCTACTTTTGCATAAATATTAAAATAAATGTATTATTGTCTGCAGGTTTTGTGGATCTCAGCCTTTTTGACCAAGTGCACCTGTTGGAGTGTTGCTGGTTGGAGGTCCTGATGTTGGGGCTGATGTGGAGATCTGTTAATCATCCAGGAAAGCTTATCTTCTCCCCAGATCTTATCCTGAGCAGGTACAGTTATTCATGCACCAGAATTTATTCTTATATTTATCTGTTAAAAACTTATAGCTACGAGGTACATGAGCCAGTCTAGCTTTTCGTAGCCAGTCTTTTACTGTCAGAAAGTTTATGGGCAAATTTCTTTTCCAAAAATTCTTTATTCTCCTGGAATAAAATCAATATTTATCTGGTTGTTAAACAGTGACATGGTTGAAGGGCATAGCAAAGGCAGGTCACAGGCAGTGGGTGAAACAGTTCATACACATACACTCCCAAACTTCCAAACATGTCCACCTATACGTGCATGCACGTTTTCACACACACACACCAAACAGCCCCCGCACACACACACACACACACACACACACACACACACACTCTCACACTCACTCACACACACACACACACACACACACACACTCACACTCACTTACAGTATGGCACTGGTGTTTTCTACCCATGTGGTTACATGATGTGACAGTACACCTATAAGGACATCAAAGAAATCAAAAAACAACACTTGTCCTTTAACTCAATAAGTTTACAATAATTAAGCTTAACTACATCTCGGATTGAGTTCTGCTGTATTGAATTCTATGAATGTGAACAGAATGTCCTGTGAGTCATGCCTCATTGTTACAGGGTAAAATCTTTATTTCTCAGCCTTTTTTTTTTTTTTTACGTAGAGCCTACTTCCTAGAGTAATAGGAGTTTATGGTTTTCTGCGCTCTGCTTTAGTCATTTTTGTCAGGTTATTTACAGTCCTGAGATCATTCAGTACTTTATCCTACAGTCACACACCAGCTCTCATTATGTTTTGGTTGATGCACTCTGAAAACAAGCCTATGCCTTTCCTAATGTCTAAATGTCTCTTAGCTGTGATTCATATACACAGAAAAATAAAATTTGATCAAATCCAGTTTGTTGTAGCACATAAATCTTAATGGTTGTGGTGTTTATTTTGAGACTTACTTCTGAATAAATATGACTAGATGTTTTTGAAAAAGATTAAACGCTGCATTATTTTAGGATATGTAGACACAAACCTGTGATTCCAAGCAGAAATGCTAAAAGGAGAAGATTTAATTTCTCACATATACATTAAAGTATTTTCTTCATCTTCCAACAGCTTGTAGAAAAGTTTGTGTCAGAGGCCATTCCTCTTCTCTCTCTCTCTCACTTTCTCTCTCTCTCTCTCTCTCTCTCTCTCTCTCTCTCTCTCTCTCTCTCTCTCTCTCTCTCTCTTATATATATATATATATATATATATATATATATATATATATAGTGTAGCTGCAGAACAGTTCATGCTACTTACTTTATGATGTTCTTCAAGATGTTTGCTTTTAACATTTAAATCACAAGTTGTGACTCTGAGGAGTTCATTATTCCTTATCGGATTCTTTCCTATAACAGAATCCTAGTGCGAGGTCCTGGAATAATACGGATATTTGGAAGGAGGTGTGTATACAAGTACACACTGGGTAATCATTGTAGAATCATTGAAGATTCAGAGAATGAAATAAGTTGTTGGGTATTTGCATGCTTGGATGCTCCCCATAATCTAAATCTTACAATAATAAACAATAATAACTATTACTTATCAATCATTAATTAGTAAAAAAAAAAAAAATATATCATATTCATGTCATATTCTGTTCAACTATTCAACATTTTTGTGGTAATGGAAGCAGAGCAACACAATTTGTTATTTTGATATAGCTGCATGCTCTGTCATGTTTTGTTTCATTGTTTATGAGAAAATGGTCATAAAAAAGAAGTGTCCCATCTGGAAATATTTTGCGAGGCAAAGATCGTAACAATGTCAGGGTGTTCAAGTTATGCAACAGTATTTCATTTAAGAGCTAGCTTAATGCTGACTTACCTAAGCTTGATTCTGCAAAGTCACTTGATCCATTCAGACTGAAGTGGTTCACTGAAAACTGAATATTGTGATTCGGTCTAATGTTTTCATATGTGCGCTGCTCTTTAGTTTTGTTTAATGAAATGAAGTCTGTTTCACAGTTAGGCTTATGGACCTTGTGTATCTTTGTGTATAAATAGTTTGTGGTGTAATTTAAAAAAAAAACTTTTTAGGAGAATTTATTTGAAACCTAGACTTATTTTTCTGTGAAGTTACCCAATGTTCCATTCATTAACTTTCACAGATACTCAAATATCAAAATTAGTTAGAATCACAACCTTGTTTGGAAGTTTATTTGGAAGGCTTATAATTCCTATGATGTTTCACAGGGATGAGAGCAGCTGCGTGCAGGGCTTTTTGGAAATCTTTGACATGTTGCTGGCTGCCACGTCCCGATTCAGGGAGCTGAAATTACAGAGAGAGGAGTATGTCTGTCTCAAGGCCATGATCCTCCTCAACTCTAGTAAGTTTGCTCTTGTGTTAGAGCCGAACTTCACCCTAAAATGCACATGTCTATTTGTAATTTCCCCTAAGGTTTTGATTGTTTGTGTATATGTGTGTGTTTGTGTGTGCGTGTGTTTCTTATTTTGGTGTGTGTTTGAGTTTACACACATTGCATTTTTAAATCTGGCACTCTTTCATGGCCCTACAATAAATGGGTTTCAGCCAAGTTCGTTGCTTTTTTCTACCCTGTGTTTAAGTGATGGGAGTGATGGTAAGGTTTGGTAAAGGTATTGTTTACATTGTAAATGTCTAAAAGGACATTTGTTCTGGGGAGTCATGCTTTCTTTCAGCACATATATCCATTTCATTTAAATTGCACTCTTAATGAGTGCTGGTGTAGTATTAAGTCTGCCAGCAGGACTGTGTATTTCTTTCCCATAAACCTTGATTTGGCTCCTTCTCTTAGTGAATACCAGAAGATCAATTGCAATTCACCCATCAAAAAGCCTTCGCATCTGCTCAGAATCAATAGTTTAGCTTTTGTGAGTTGTGGAGTAATGTGCTGGGTGACTGTGTGTGTTATTGCAGACATGTGTCTGAGTTCAGCTGAGGCAGATGATGAACCTCAGAGCAGAACCAAACTGATGCAGTTGCTGGACTCTGTGACGGACGCTCTGGTATGGGCCATCTCGAAGATGGGCCTGAACTTTCAGCAGCGCTCTACACGTCTAGCCCACCTGCTCATGCTGCTCTCCCACATACGTCATGTCAGGTATCTAAATAGTATATGAGTAAAGCATATACTGTCGGTGAAATCACTGATCAGTTATAATGTTATTAATATTAAGGGATTTTATTACTAGGCTGACTGATTTTTACAGATTTTTCAGTTAATCTCCTTCAGTTGTCTGTTTTTTTTTATTATGTCCTTCAAAGTGCCCATTGAGGTCTTCAATATCTTTTATTGATCTTTTTATTATTTTTATCACTTCCTGCAGTAACAAAGGTATGGACCACTTGCACTGTATGAAAATGAAGAAGGTTGTGCCTCTGTATGACCTGCTCCTGGAGATGCTCGATGCCCACATCATGCACAGCTCACGTCTGCCCCACTCCACTGTGGCCACTGTGCCCGAGGAGCATTCTGATGCACCAGAAACCTACAGCTGCTCCTCTCAGCAGTGGGCACAGTCGGTCATAGAGGGGCCTGTGGAGCTCAACCAAAATGGTAAGGCAAAAAGTTGCCAAAAACTGGTTTTCCCAGACTGCCATGCATTTTTGGCAAACACAACCTCCACTACTTTCCTAGCTGGAACTAGGAAAAAATGGAATATGTGCTTGGTTAGGTTTTTGAAAAATATTACATATACCTTGTGATGCATTTGCATTACATATAGTTTCTCATCTAAACTTGACTAAACTTTATTTAAGTTTCTGATAACTAGACCAAATCATGTAGAGTGAGCATCATCAGTTCATGTAGTATTAATGTAAACCAATTACAAGTGAAGGTGCTGGCGCTATAGTATTAAATTTAGGCACTTAAAAACATGTATGGTAGAATAGTGTGGTGTAATATGGTTGTTGCAAAACACTAGTGTCATTGATTCAATTTTGATTCTGATACATGCTCAAATCATATCGAATATACAACAAATCATTATGTTAATGTTACTCAAATTAAACTTGTGAAACCATTGTGCACATTTGAATTAAATAAAATCAGTGAGCTTTTTTTTGTGTGTAGTATTAAATGTAGCAGTTAAAGCTTGTGTGGTAGAATAATGCGATGTTAATGTGGCAGTTGGCTTAGTGGTTAGCACGTTTGCCTCACACCTCCAGGGTTGGGGATTCGATTCCTGCCTCCGCCATGTGTGTGTGTGGAGTTTGCATGTTCTCCCCGTGCCTCGGGGGTTTCCTCTGGGTACTCCAGTTTCCTCCCCCGGTCCAAAGACATGCATTGTAGGTTGATTAGCATCTCTAAATTGTCCGTAGTGTGTGATTGCTTGAGTGAATGAGAGTGTGTGCCCTGCGATAGGTTGGCACTCCGTCCAGGGTGTATCCTGCCTTGATGCCTGATTACGCCTGAGATAGGCACAGGCTCCCCGTGACCCGATGATAGATAAGCGGTAGACAATGAATAAACTCAATCCATCATGTAGAACTGATGTACACATTTGAATGAATTAAATTCAATAAGCTTTCTATTTTAGTGTATGAACATCTTAAATGGTCTCATCCATTATTTAGCATTAGTGTGTCTCCTGAGATCCATCGCTTTCAAATCTGAATTTGTCTATCTATTGCAAAAAATACAACAGGTAGGCTGAAGTGGTTCTAGGTGATGCAAAATGTCTGAATGATTGTGGTATCTGAAATAGAGTATCAGGAATGGGAGTAACAATTCTAACAGTTGTACTGTTATCAAGCAGTGTGGACATTTGTATCAGATTGTAGTAATAGCAATGGTTTCTTATGAAAGTGACGTTTGCAAGGATGAGTTATCAACAGTCAGAGTTCAGCTGTGATTGCGCAAGCCTGAAATTTTCTGATCTCTACAAAATTTTGTCTGAATTTCCTCCAGTGCACACTACACATAAATACTGCTGTGGTGCAACATATTAATGTAGCATGGTAATTAAACTGTGTCAGGCATGTGTGCCTATATGTTGCAGTTTCGTTTAGTGCTCATATATATATATATATTTATAAATATATTTATATATATATTTATTTATTTATTTATTTATTTATATTTAAGTGAGAAATGGAAATGTGTTTATTATTCTCTTGCTAGTGCTCAAAAGTGACCTAAGCATAGTGAAGACAGACTGAACCAAGAGGTTTTTACCCAACGCAGCCATGCATCTCAAGGACATCTGTCTGGACCTAGAGACTCAAGGAACTGGACCAAATCCTCTGTATAAAATTAAAATGCATAGCGTTGTGAAATTAAGGGTGTTACAGGTAAGCATTCCTGGGAGTCATATTTGTATTTAGTGGTTTTGCAAAACTCAGTGCATTTATTGTGTCTTTTCTGAGCGTTTTCTTTATATGCATAAGCCGAAATTTCAATTCTTGATACTGTTAGAGGACAATTTTGAGACTTTTCCACTGTGATTTTGTTTAAATTACAGCTTTAATAGAAGTGTGACATGTGTCACTCCTGCACTGTAAAATTTAAAATGACAAATCCCACCCCTACGCCCTCTCCCCAATAGGAATTATGCTCAGCTGTAAACACCATTTTGTGCCTGTACTAATTATTGCTTCTGAGTTTTTGTGCACACATATTATGCCTTTTGTTTAATGTTAAAAATCTTATCAAATTGTAAGCCAACAGGGTAACTTTAGCCAAATACACAAAAAACGCACAATGAGAAATCTTGTGTTACACCAGCTGACAACATGCAGCAAAATCATATACTCATTGTTTAATATCTTATAGGAAACATAGAGACACATGACAAATGAAAAGAAAAAAAAAACACTGGCTCTGCCGGCTTGGTTTTAATCCACTTGGCCCTGCAGAGGAAAGGGTCACTGCAAATAAATACAAAGTTCTGCTGACTGACCACCTTTATCCTATGATGAAACATTCCTATCTTGATGGGAAGACCCATCCAGCATGAAAATGCTTTGATTCACAGGGCACAGGGAATGAATGCTTTGATAAGGATGAAAATAATGTAAATCATATGATTTGGCCTGCACAATCACCAGAGCTTCACCCAGCGGAGCATCTGAGAGATTCTGCACAGATGTTAGACAGCTCTCTGCTATATTTTCTGCTATCTTCAAAACAAAGACCGACTGAAGCTGCTGTAGTGTCTTCTGTAGTGACCCAACACCTTAGTGAGGGAGTTGATGTTTTTATTCTTTTTAATTTGTCAACTGTCTGTATGTATCATTATGCAAACAAAACACTATTTCAGGACTCCTGGTTTCATATTTACTAATGATCAAATTCTCTTAGCCAAAAAGTTCAGGTAGTAAGAAAAGAGCTAATCCTGTAACCAGTGATATGATGAATATGGCACTGCCATAGTTTACATACTTACCTTTGCACTTGTATCTGTATATGTACATGTAAAGCCAGATTTGTTATTAGTGGTTTAGCATGTGGTTTCCCAATACTTGACCATAGACAGCTTTTGAATCCAAAGCATCCACATACAAATTATTTTCAAATTTTCTAGGCTGACTCTGACTCTTTTTTAGAGTAATGCTGCTACATTATTTTCAGCCATTGTGCACCAAACACTGATTGCTGATTGATGAGAAAACAAAGGAAATAAATGCACTTACTAGTAGAATGTAGATTTTTCAAGGTAAAACCATGCAGCAATTATCAAAAGGAAAAAACACAGAAAGAACACAGCGACTACAGAAATAGCAAACTTTTTGCAACACATTTTTAGATTCGAAAAAATGATTTTCTTCTATACCAAATTCCCACCACAGCTTCAGTGCTCTTATCAATAGCAAGAACAGATGCAGAAATGTCTCAAATTTGACTGTATGGCAATTATTAATAGGTTTAAGTTAATGTTATTGCAGTAGTTTTAGAGGGCTGTAAATTCCATGATATGAGTTCATTATGGTATGCCACAATGTTAAATCCGCTTTGATTTACTGCATTATTTTGTAGCCAAGTGGATTTTTATTTAACTGAACTGGAGATATGATTATGTAAACTGTTACAGGATAAAATACCAGATGTGTATCCTTATAAGACCCAAATGAATGATGTTTTTTTTATCTTCACGATAGTGTCTGTTATCATTTTTTATTGGCAGTTGTTCGACATCGTATATCGGCAGTAAATAGAGGTGTTACGACTGTTTTTCGGTAGTGCGCTGATCAGTGCGCTGCTGTGTATCAGTTACAAATCTTGTTATAAACCATTCATGAAGAGGATTTTTTTTGCATTATTTTAAACACTGTGTGTGTGTGTGAGTGTGTATGTATGTGTGTGTGCACACAAAATTATTGGTGCCATTCATAAACATGAACAAATATTAAGTTATATTTTAAAATAATTTATACAAAATACTGAGAACAATGAATGCGTCTTTTTTTTTAAAAATGATGAGGTTTTGCATCCATCCATTTATACATGGTTTAGCTATATCAATCATTTTGTGTTATTTTAATAATAATCATGTGGTTAATATTTTTCACAGTCATTGTTGCCCATTTTCTTGTAGGGTACCAATTATTCTGGAGTTGACTACAGAATTCATAATAATGGATAAATTGGCATAAAACATTTCCCATCATATTTGGGTTGCACAATATAATATATATATAACCATATAAAAGGAAAAAAACAAGAACCTCAGAAGTTCAAGAAATGAATTACAGTAAACGTCGTCAGGTTATACATACATGTAAGTTAGTCAGGTTCTTTTTGGGAGTGACAAGATTGGACAGGATTAGGAATGAGTACATCAGAGGGACAGCTCATGTTGGACGTTTGGCGGACAAAGTTAGGGAGGCCAGATTAAGATGGTTTGGACATGTTCAGAGGAGGGAGAGTGAGTATATTGATAGGAGAATGTTGGACATGGAGCTGCCAGGCAGGAGGCAAAGAGGAACGCCAAAGAGGAGGTATATGGATGTAATAAATGAGGATATGAAGCTAGTGGGTGCAAGGGTTGAGGATGCAGAAGATCCCTATAGGTGGAGAGAGATGATTCGCTGTGGCGACCCCTGAAGGGAAACGCCAAAAGAAGAAGAAGAATAAGTTAGTCAGGTCAATGCTCTTTATGATCAACAGTCTATTTGTGCTTGTGGAAATGAAAAATAAGGCTTACTAAAATAAAAAAAATAAAAAAACATTTAGAGGCTCCCAAAAATGATTAACAAAAAAAACACACAAACAAGAAATATGGATATGACATTAAAACATGCTGGTCCTGTGAAAAAAACAGAAGCTAGTTGTGTGAAACATGAAACCCTGAAAAGTGCTTGGAAGCTAGGACGATTATGTGCTTAACCTTCCACATTAGTAAAAGAACACATAAATAATAATAACCTGGAGTTTATCTTTTTAAAAAGTTCTAAGTAGTATGGTTTTTCTAGGGAATAAATAGAATCAAGTCGCTTAAATAAACACGCTTATTAAAAATATTTTCCACTTATTAAAATAATATACCCTGGCAACCTGAATGCTTCTATAGTTTGTGCATCACCTTTGGAAGCATATTAGTTGGTCAGTATTTGTGTGTTTGTGTCTTAGATAGAGTACAACTGTAGTTTTCTTCTGACAGTAGTACCATGCAGGCAAAAAACAGCAGCAGGAGTAAGAGGAGGTGGAGAGCGGATTCGAGAGAAGAAAGACCACGGTGGGGATGAATCTCTATTCTGCAACCTGGAACATGGTGTGTACATGGAGATGGGACTACAACTTATATTATGCAATGCTGTAATATAGTACTATAACTTTGATGGAAAGTACTATAACTTTAACGGAAATATGCCTATAGTATCTGAATACCATGCACTATACACTACTTGATTTTAGCTGCTAGACCATATAACACTGTGCTTTACCATATTGTACTATTTTTTACTATATATCATATATATATATATATATATATATATATATATATATATATATATATATATATATATATATATATATATGATATATAGTAAAAAATCTAATTTTTATCTAATATACCTATTCATTCTCTCACTATACAACACAATAGTATTACTATTTCTGTAGTATTACTGTACTCTACTATACTATGCAATGCTTTAATAGAGAAAAGAGTAATACTGTTTACCTCCCTAATGTACCTGGTGAATTTGCTGAAAATCTGGGAAAGTCGATTTTTTCAAAACTGGTAAGGGGTTAGTGTTTTTTTGGGGTGAAAAATGAACTGTTTTCTGATTTAAACCAAATTTTACCTTCAGGGGGGCAAGGTGAAAACAGTAGTGCAATTAGTTTTTTCTAAAATTGATATATAGTGTAAAATATTATTAGTGTAAAATATTATTATTATTAGTGTAAAATAATATTATAGCGTAGCACTGGATATGTGAACTAGTACACTATAGCTTCATTTCGGTGATAGATAAGACAAAACTAATTACACTACTGTGTTAGTCTAGACCTCCCCAATTCACCATATGAATTTGGTGAAGATCTGAGAACGTTTTTTCAACCCCCAAAATGTTAAGAGATAGGAATAGGTGTTTTTGTAGAGTGAAAAATTCAGTGTTCTCAGATTTTCACCAAATTCATTTTGGTTATAGGGAGATCAAGATGAACACAGTACTACAATTAGTTTTATTTTATCATGCTCCAAATTTGAGATATAGTATATTGAACTTAGTATGATATAGTAATAGCATAGCACTGTACTATAGCTCAATTCTGGAGATCGATAGGACGAAACTAATTGCACTACCATTTTAGTTTTGGCCTCCCTAATGCACTAAATGAATTCAGCCTTCTCAGACCAAATTCATACCGTGTGTTAGGGAGGTCAAGGCTTAGTTTTGTCCTATCATTTTACAAAGCTAAGTGCTGAACTTTTTTATTTCCAATGCATTATACTCAGTAAAATATACAGGTTTGGGAAGCACAACTTTATACATTTAACTGGTCAGTGTCAGTTCACAGATACATGCAGTGCATGAGCTTGAATGGAATTATGATCATTATATCAGCTATACTGTAGTAAAATATGTTGTATCAATTTAATCTACTGCTTAATGACTGCTATAGCACACTGTACCATTTTGTACTATATAAAATCATTCAAATTTGATTTAATATACCTGAGCACAATAGTATAGAATGAAACTATGTGCACTTCTGTGTTACTCTCTACCTCCCTAATGCACATTGTGAATGTGGTGAAAATTTGAGAATATCAATTTTTTCACCACCCAAAAAGAGGTTAGCCTTTGTGTGTTTGGGGGTAAAAAAAAAATTTGTGTTAATCTGCATAACGTATACTGAGACTCTATTCATATACAAGCATTTACATCTATTTATAAACTGTTTAACAATAGTTTTGTGTGTGTGTGTGTGTGTGTGTGTGTGTATTTTATTAATAATCATTGTGTGGCTAATAATTCACAGTCAGTGTTGCCCATTTTCTTGTAGGGAACCAATCATTCTGAAGTTGACTACAGATTTCATAAAAATGGATAAATTGCCATAAAAGATTTCTCATCACATTTTGGTTGCACAATGTAATATTTATTACCAATTAAGAGGAAAAACCAACATTCTCAAAAGTCCAGAAATGAATTCCAGTACACAATAATACGTTCTTAGAGTCCATGCTTGTTACAGTGAAGTCAGTGCTCTTAATGATCAACTGTCTATAAGAAAAATAAGGCATTTGGAGCAACAAATATACAAATTACAGCTTTTATAGCGTTTCATGGCTTGAGTAAAAAAAAAAAAAAAACATGTTTAGAAGTTCCCAAAAAAAAGATTCCATAACAAAATACACACAAAAGAAGAAAATGAGAATTACATTAAAACATGCTGGTTCTGTGAAGAAAACACACTGCTTGGCATAAAACACAACTACACATTCTCTCTGTCTATCAAAATGACGCATGTTGACATTAGAAAAAGAACAGAATGATCAAAATGATGCATGTTTCAATCAGAAAAAGAATGTATGATAAAAAAATCATCCTCTGTTCAGTGAATCTTGAACACTTGAAACCCTGAAAAGTGATTGGAAGCCAGTGTATCAACAGGGTTCTGTTAGGATGATTATGTGCTTAACCTTTTAAGGTTTATCTTTTTAAAAAGTTGTCAGTAGTATGGCTTTTCTTAGGGAAATAGAATATAAATAGAATAAAATCACTTATAAAATACAGTTAATAAAGCATTTTGGACAGTAGCATTATGCTCTCCCACACCGAGTGCTTGTAGAGTTTGTGAGTCACCTTTGGAAGCAGACCAGTATTTGGTCAGTATTTGTATATACAAATACTGACCAAATACTGGTATTTGTGTGTGTTTTAGGTTGGAGGAGGACCATTAGTGTAGCGCAGCATAGGATAGAATGATCTAGCAAAGTTGTTAGATAGAGTACAGCTGTAGTCTTCTTCAGATAGCGGTACCAGGCAAGCAAAAACCAGCAGCAGGATGAAGAGGAGGTGGAGTGGGAAGGCAGCTCGCAGGACCCGATAAAAGAAAGACCGTGGTGGGGATGAATCTCGGTTCTGCAACCTGGAACAAAAAGAATCTCATTAAGACATTTTTGTCCTCTTGATAATCAGTGGGTCATGGGTGGTGGGTCTACAAATAATACTATGCAATGACATAATATAGTATATACTATAACATACACATATAACAAGTATTTTGTATTAATGTAATGTATTATATTATACTATATACTATTTAACTGCTATGATGTACAATACTTTGCTATACCACACTGTACTATATTTTTTACTATATTAAATTGTACAAATGTTATCTAAGATAAATATTCATTCTATTAAACCTTACAGTGCTACACAATAGTATTTCTATTTCATTTATATTGCACTTCTACAGTTTCATGCTGTACTATACTAAGCAATGCTATAATATAGTATACTATAACTTGGTTTTAGAGCATGATAGAATAAAACTAATTACACACCTATGTTAGACCTGATGGCCCTAATTCACACTGGGAATTTGGTGAAGATCTGATAACGTAATTTTTTTTTCACCCACAAAAATTGTAAGGGGTTTGTGTTTTTTTTTGGGGTGAAAAATTCACCGTTCTTCAATTTACACCAAATTCATACCATGTGTTAAGGAGGTCAATAGTAACACAATAGTGCACTTAGTTTCTTCCAAAAGTTCTCCAGAGCTGAGATACGAGCCTTTTATTTCCAATGCGTTACACTCAATAAAAGTGAGCTGTACAGTACCTGTTGGCACCGGATGGTCTGCTTGCTGGTAGCTCCTACAAGCACACAAAAAACACACACACACACACACACACACAGTAGAACTTAAATATACATCATTTACTTGCTTAATACCTTAAACTCTGAGAACCTGTCAACAGTCACAAGTTGTATTTTCAAATCCCTATTGTACCGGTTTTATTGCAGATTACTGACTGAATAATAAGTATTTTATGGGTCAGTAAAAATATTTCTGCATTTTAGGAAGTGGTTACAATTCCTGCTAGCTTACCACAGATGAAGATTCAGGATCTTGTTCTTTACTCAGAGCTAATACCTCAGGGGAGTCCTGTAGCAGAGAAGATTTTTCTGTAAAGCTGCTCTGTGTCATTGTACACTGTTAAAAGAGTTATGTAAATAAAACTGAACAGAACTGAAGTTTGAATATTATATTTATAGCATCACGGTTGCTGTACAATTCAATTATGTTTTTTGTATAGCTTTTAAAAGAACAAGATCTTCTGGAGACATTCTTTAGGCCAGAGATGACTATTTTCCCCCAAATAAAAGCCTCTACAGTATGAATCTCTACTTGTATTTGTATTAACACTTAAATATTTGCACTAAGTTTTTAATCTTAGTAATTAACACAGCTTGTAACATCACTTTTGTTAGCACTCACAATCTTTTTAAATGATTTTAATTTTATGATACTCTTTGAGAAACTGTCTCTGAGCAAAGCAGTTTTAAGTGCCGTTTGAACTGAATATGTGCTTTATTATTCATTTATAATCTCTTACTGTGCAGGTCTGAGATATTATATTTTAACTCCACTGAAAACCAGGGCATGTCTAGCTCTTAAGAAGACAGTCATGTAAGTCACATTTATGAGTACGGTATAGTGAAATTATTTTTTTCCTACTCTTATTTGTACTGTTTACCTGCCATGTGGTCCAGGAGGTTCAGCTTGCCATTACTGTAATACTAGACTACATCATAAGAAGAATGCTTTTAGCATAATTATTAGGTGAGAAAAATATTTGGAGCTCATGTAAATTTAGTTTGTTCATTTAATTCCCTGGATGGAGGTGGCATGCCCTACAGCAAGAGGAATGATTCATCACAAATGAATGAACTTACAACAAATGTGGCCAGGATGCAAAGACTCTAATTGTGCAGAGATACTAGTTTAAAACCATTTCTTGACCAATATAAAGGAAATCTTCATGTGACAGCACTGGTTTGTTTTATTTTGTTTGTTTGATTTGTTTAATTTGTTCATCCAGGATTTGTCGAATAATAATAATAATAATAATAACAGAAAACACATCTCCTGTTTTGGCTTTTGAGTTTTCTCCATCATATAATAAATCACAATTTATTATTTGAGTCAGACCCTGTTCTGGAAATTTCATTTAGCTGTCTGCTTTCCAGCAATCATCAGTTTATTAATTTAGTTTAGCAATTATCAGTTTAGCAATTATCTAATCAATGTAATGTTTTCTTGGGGGGTTTTTTGATTAGAAGGCCATGTGTCAAACAAATGTTGGTCTAAAATCAGCTCTACATTTCATCATAGCCCCATTGATATGTGTCCTTATTATTCATTCTGAATTAGACCACTAACAGCTACATTTACAGTAATCTAGCTACTGGGCTTTTAAACTCCAGTTTCAATATGCAGTTAGACTCCTTAGTAGGGCAGCATTTACTTTTCGTATAACTTCAAGTCCCTAATGTAGCAGCTATTTTAAATCAGTCTAATTTGTTCTTACCAAGCGCTCTTGAACAGTTTGGAGGTCCTGCTTGACCTGACGCAGCAGCAGTCGTAATTTGTTACGGATGACGTGGAGCTTTTCTGTGGCCTCAAAGTCGTCCTCTGGCCCTGACTCAGGGAGCAGCTCAGTGGAGATCTCCTGCAGAGATGACACTCGCCTCTGTCTGGCATTCAGCTCCTCTTCCAGACCCTACCACCAGGGGGGGCAGAACAGCTCATTAGAACATGCTATTTATTACTGAACATGAAAGAAAAGATTCCCAATAATCTTACCAAATAAAAACAGATCTTACTTGTATAATAATATAATAATATATAATATTATGTATATATATATATACATAAGTAGTACATATATAAGTAGTTTCTTAAAGAACATTTTGAAATCCATAAAGTCCATCATTTCCTACTGAATCTAACAGACATTATTTAAAGCCTTTTTCATCTGTGCTTAGTGCTCATAAAAAATAATTAGACCCAGAGTGTTCACTTTCACGGATCTGTTTTGGGCCACTGAAGACTCTAAATCTATAATACACAAGTAAGTTATATTATTCAAATTCCAGAAATTACCTAAGGGATTCTACTCAGCATTAGTAAGCGGAAGATCTTCCACTATTAATGCTACTGGTTAATGCTACAGTAGTTCATATACTTCAGGCCAACAGATTAGATAAGTTAATGCTCATGTAGGTTTTAAGTCAGAACTGCTTTCAGTCTCACCATCAGTACAGCTCTGTGTTCATGCAGCACGGACGGCTCTACAGATGGATCGTGGATGTTAACAGTGAATCTTCTGCTCTCTGCATGGGCCAGCCACAGCAGGAGTGAGTGCAATGTCTCATGGAACTCCTATAAGAATGAAAATGAAAAATGAAATGACCCAGGTGAACATTTTCTGAACATCTAAATCATGGAACTTAAACACATAAAGGCAGAACAACAACAGAAAAACATTCTGCCCTATAGCAAGTTTATCAAATGGAAGGAAACTTTAACACAATAAAGTAAAGGGCAAGACTGCAGGAGTGCGATAAGTCTAAAACAAGGTAGAGAAAGAAACACAAAACAACCACCTAACTTTCTAATCAATTAGAAACACAAAAATGAACTAAACCTCGTATCACTCTCACATCAGTTCATTTGCAAAAACTGCTTTTTTCACCAGCACCCAGATTTACACTTTATTTAGGCCTCTTACCTGGCAATGCATGAAGGACTTTCGCAGATTGTCCTCCCACTCCTCCAGACTCACACAGGCCTCGTCCCAGCTTCGGTTCATGCTGCACAAGTCTTCCTGTAGCTGCTGCACCTCTGGACCTCCTTCACACTGCAGCTCCCTCCCACCTAGGTTCAGACTCAGCATCAGCGTCTTATAGCGTGCAAAAGCCTTCTGCATGTCCTGTAAGATGCAGAGGAGAGTAGAGTGAGATAATGGTCCATGGATTGGTCTACACACATTTCAGCACGTGAAGGAAAATACTTTAATATTCAAATGAGAGGACCTGAAAAGCAGTACTGCATCTGAGTGCATACTGTTATTTTTCTTATTTCCATCTTGATTATATCACTGTACATTAATATCAGTACAAGACAAACCATGATTACTTAAGATCAATAACAGTGCACTCTAAAAAAAAAAAACACATAATAACTGATAACAGAAGAAATTTAACAATTAAATTGTTTTAGTAGAGCACATATACTATCCTTTAAATGAAATAACCTAATAACCTAATAATTTAAAGTGTAACAATATTTATCAATAACTTCTTAACATTTCGCACAGCCTTCATGAGCTCGCACCTTTAGCTGTTTGACCCTGGCCTCCATGATCTGCACGCTAACACATGCCGTCTCCTCATTTTGGAATTTCTCCAGCTCAGGGATGACCTGGCCCAGCCAGGAAGTGATGTCGTGCAGGTCAGACGTCAGCTGTTCCCGGTCTTTGCTGTAGCACTGCTCCTCTCTGACTGCCTGCGCCTGGTGGAGCTCCCAGCGCTCGATCACTCCTGCAGAGGACAGAATAAGGAAGCATAATCCTGGAGACTGAGGGGAGGATAAATCACAGACTGGCTCTGTGTGAAGTATTACATCAGTGCTTTCTATTTGCATGGAATTTTAGTGCCAAACACTTTTGACAATCTGTTTGTGAAATGAATGTGTTGCACATATGACAGAACATGAGCAGAATACTTATATAATAGCAAAAGCACAACAATTTCCAAAGCCTTAATATTAAACAATTATGGATAGATGGCACCTACATAAGACTCCATGGCAATTCTCATAAATTCTAACAGATGGTGTCTATTATAAAACTAGAGTGGTGTTTGCAGGACTTCCTGACATCCTGTAGCCCTTTTGACACCTGGTGACCAGGTGGTGACACCTGGACACCTAATCCTAAATGAAAATGTATAGAGCTTTATTCTAATATTCTAATAGTTTATTCTGATATCAAAATGATTAGACAGTTGATATCTGTCAGAATAAACATTTATAAATGTTTATGTGGGTTTACAACAGTTGTCAGTTATGTGTATGTTGAGCCATGTTGTCATTTCCTATGTAAGACTTGACATGCTGTATGTTCATTCACAGATGTGTAATCCGAATTGTATAGTGCATATAGTGTATGATAATATTTAATATTTAATTAATAGTGGACAAAATAGTGAAACGTTTGCACCTCCCTTTATGAAATTAATACAAGTTCTATAATTCTATAATATTGTGTCTATTCTCTAGCTTGGAAAACATATTTTGTATTTTTTTTTTGAAAAGCTTACACTCTCCATTTGTATGTGTGTATATTGTATGGTGTAGTGTTAAGTAAACTATAAATGATGATACAAATACTACACTAGGTACTTGTGTGCATGTGGTGAATACAATTCTAAAGGTTATTTACTTGACTGTTTCTCTGCAGCTGTGAGGCTAGTGAGGCCTCCATGGTCCCCCTGCTGTTCATCATCATTCAGGATGATTGAGACCTTCTTCACATTCTTAATGCTGCTGCTGCATTCAGACATGAGCTGAACCTATTGACCATCATCGGGAAAATAGGATAATAGTGTAATTAAAGTCAACAGGATATACAGATACAGTTCAGTTCCATACAAGATCTTCACAAACAACTGATGGATCTCTGTTTCCGTTTTTAAATACTGTAGATGTAAATAATATATATTTTTAAAAAAAGCTAAAACCCCAGGCACACGCATAGACACAGTTGCATCTGATTCTAATTCAATGGTCTATAAACTCTCAAACACGTGTCAGTACTTATTTCACTTTTTAGAGAGACAGGCAGTAAAAAAACAGAGACAGCTCAGATGCTTACCCCCATTGTTCCAGATTTCAACACTTTGAGAAACGACTGTTCACTTGCTGCCTAATATATCTTAACCCTTGACAGGTGCCATTTTGATGAAATAATCAAAGTTATTCACAGTGGTTTTAATGTTATGGCTATATATATATCTGTAAATATAAATCTAATGCTTCAGCTTAAGGTTAGATTTCTCTCAGAGCTGAGCTACTTACCTACAAAGGTATTTTTCATAAGCTGTTTTACTGTTTCGTTATACTTATTACGTGTGTACTCACATAGCCTTCTTTATAAGGTGTGCTTTCATGTTCAGGAAGATCAGGTGTGTGTTCTTCTTTCGTACCAGGAAGGGTAAAAGCAATTGTTTCTGGAACAGCCTGTGAGTGCCAACGGTGAGCTGCCACATCCTGTCCTGGGACTGAGAGAGAGAGAGAGAGAGAGAGAGAGAGAGAGAGAGAGAGAGAGAGAGAGAGAGAGAGAGAGAGAAGAAAAGAAAAAAAAAAAGAAGAGAAAGAAAGAATTTGACCACTCCATAATCAGTAGCATGTGGACATGTAGTGATGCTTTGATGGTGCACTGCCCCTTCATTCCTGAGGTGAAAATATATTCATCAGCATTATCATGGCATGCCTAACAGTGTTTTTGCCATGCAGCAGCTGTGGACTGGGAGAGACTGTGGGTGGATTGAGTCTGCTAAGAGCGAGGAGTCTAACCTCTCCATGCCCTCTCCTCCTCTCTTTCTTGTGGGCAAGATAGGCACTGAGCTCCCCCTCTCTACACTCAGTTAAAGCTTTCATGCTCTGAGCACAGAGACAGCTGGACCAGGGGGAGAACAGGAAGAAGCTTTTTTCATTCACAAGAGACAGAGAGAATGACAAAGAGAGCCCAGGACCAGAAGGAGTACACAAAGAGTTTTTGTTTTCTATCTACTTTACAAACATGGTTTAGTAAATTAGGAACTGTACAGCAATGAGAAATAAGAACAACTGCCAATGAGAAGTAAGCGATAGGAAAGTAGTGGAAGGTGAGGTGTGAAAGTGTGCAGTATGCCCAGCTAAAGTCCACTTCTGGAGATGGCTAATGCCTACCCGAGCTCACTGCAAGAGACTGCACTGTGGAGTTTACAAAGGCCTCAGTGCTCTCTGTGACCTCCACACCTGAGGAAATGAAGTACCTTCAGATCTCAGAAGTATAGTATTAGAGTACTCAAACACATAAAAAAAATTACAATCTGTGAGACAAATAAATTTAAAATATAAATTAGATATGCAAAGGTTTTTGCAATAAATGTAAAATGTTTGATTTATAAATGAAATGTTTGAACTGGTTCTAAATCAGAACGGCTTCTCGTTGAGAAGCATTTGAGCATGCTAGCCCATCTTACAGAGATTAACCTAACTTAGTTACCTGAGAGGCAGCTGAAGAAGCTTGCATCTTCTTCTTGTGAGGAGGAACCACCCACATCTCCGGTGTGGTCCCACTCCAGGGGTATGGAGTCGACACTGAGCGGCGTCTCGCAGCCTGATCGTTCTTGTGGAGGGACCACGAGGGACATGGAGGCCTGGCTGGTGAATGTGTCATGATTTGGTTCAGCTACAGAAGAATCTTCACTGATACAGAGCTTGGGTTTGTAGAAAAAAAAACAATGTAAGTAATGACCACTTTGCTGGGAGCACCTACACATTCATACTGCTACTTAGAAATCATGTGGCTACAGTGAAATGCATGCAGAAACAAGACAAGAGCTTCAGCTAATGCTGAAATATCATATTGGGGGGAAATTCTGTCTCAGTGACTTGGCAATGGCATGTTTGTTGGTGCCAAGAACAGGAATCTGTTGCTACAGTGGGCACAGACTCACCAAAAATGAACATTTGAAAATCAATCTGGCCAATTTCTTTTGACTTTTCTCATCAACAAAATGTTTCTGCCTGCAGAACTAAAGCTAATAGTAATTCAGTATAGTTTTAATTAGTGGGGTTTAGTTTTTTATGGGCATTTTAGTAAAATCTTTAAATTTCCATTTCACTCTTAGTGATTTTAGTTCTTGAGACAGACTGAATGTAATTATTTTTGTGTAAGATATTTAGAGATGAATGCCTGAATGCACTCTGCACACACTGTGAACATGAAATGCATCTCAGATCAGGTTGGTTTACGCCAACCACCACTCGTCACAGTGAATTATTTATAACTAACACCTTCTGAAACAGTTAATAAGAAATGAATAGAACATATAAGAATATATCTGTCTAAAGAGGACAGATCTGTAGGACAGGGAGTGAAATGCAGATGAAGAAAGTGGAGTGTAGCTTACAGGCTGAGGGCTGGTGAGGCGCTGGTGAAAGCAGCCCACTCGGCTGAACACCTCCTGGCAGTAGGAATGCAGTTCCTCAAGCTCTTCCTCTATAAGTGCAGCATCCAGTGGAGCACTCCTCTGAATTAGACCCTCACCAAACACAATCAGAGTGTCAATCTTATCTGTGTTCTGAGTTATCTTCTTCTTGAGACCCTTTACACACGGAGAGACACAGGAGCATAGCTGTGTGAATAAAATGCTGCTCACACATCTTTGGGTTGTCCCATAAAGGGAATTCTAAACATGCAGTGTAAAACTATAAAGCAGAGGATTCCAAGTACAACACTTTAGGAAACCAGAAACCTTTAACTATCCAAAGACCCCACAAGGAACCCTTTTTGACACACAATATAAAACACACGCACACACACACACACACACACACACACACACACACACACACACACACACACACACACACACCCTAAGCTGGCAAAAACACAGCTGTACATAACATATTGCAATGCACACAAAATAATTGGAGACAAATCAGAGTTCAAAAGAGGACCATCTGGACTAATGCCCAGAGTGAAGCACCAGAGTGCCTGGCTAGCATGTTACTGCCAAAGACTACTGAACTATTTTGGAGTATTATATGAACCCAGTGGTTCACACATTGTACCCTGAAGGTGATGCCGTGTATCAGGATGATAACGCACCAATACATGAGCAAGACTGATGAAATGGTGGTGGATTGGTCTGATGAACATGAAAGTGAAGCTGAACATCTCCCATGGCCTGCAAAGTCACCAGATATGAACATTACTGAGGCACTTTAGGGTGTTTTGGAAGAGTGAGTCAGGAAACGTTTTCCTCCACCAGCATCACGTAGTGACCTGGCCATTTTTCTGCAAGAGGAACAGCTCAAAATCCCTCTGGCCACTGTGCTGTCATTCCCTAAGATTAATTAATTTGTCACAAAAAAGGAGGCCCTACTTCATACTAATAAATTATTTTGGTCTATTGTGTGTATTAATAACACTAGACAAGCCTTGTATAGTTGGCTTGAGTACCTATACTGTATATGCTACTGTGAGGGTAAATATCTATTTCTACTATTCACAATATGAGTAATAACTAGTCCACTTAATCGACTGATTTCCTGAACAACTCTTTCTCAAAGATTTCAACAAATCTCAGTCAAGGATATCAGTCACCAAAAATACACCGAAAAAAGCTAAAGGTTTGGCGAAGCCGATTATAACATGTAATAGAAGTTTATGTTTACTTTGAGCTTTTTCAGCTTGTGTTCGATGTCGCTCTCTGACAGGTGCTCCACATTAGTAAGTTGCAAGTCCATCTCAGTCAGCCAGACCAGCAGGCTTTTCCGTGTCCCCTCAAAATCCTCCCTCTGAGATGTAAAGTGCTGCAGAGACACAGAAAGTGGTGAATCCTTTAATTGTTAAATGCAAACCTCAGGTTAATAGTAATCCATGGCCTGCAGTCTAATTTTTTTAGTAGTTAGACCTACAAACATATATATATATATATATATATATATATATATATATATATATATATATATATATATATATATATATATATATATATATATAGTGTGTGTGTGTGTGTGTGTATGGGTAATAACAGTCATGAATATTATTCTGTTTTGAGATTCTCAACATATACAATAGTCTAGTGGCAATATATTTTATAAGTAATTTTTTAATAATGTTTGTGATTCTTACTATTAATACTTTATTTTTACTATTATACTTATATTATACTATAAGTCTATAGTATTACTGAAGCATGTATATCAATATGTGTTCCATAAAAGTGTCAGTTCGTTAATTCAGTTCACAAAACACCCAAGTAATTAAAGAATTAAAAAAAGATAGGAGAATTTGTCCAAGGAGCTATAGCGCTATTTAATATAGTGATCATTATTTGTGTGTCTAACACTAATAAATGAGGTCAACTGGAAAATTTAATGATATGTGGTGGACTCACCCTCAGTCTGCGCAGGATGGCTGCCACTCTCTGATGCAGAGCGTCCCAGCGCTGATTGCCCTGGTGCACCATGGTCCTCAGAGTGTTAGTTGAGTCAGTGCGGTTCTCTCGGGCTAGCCGTCGATATTGGCTATTAATCATTTCTAGTTGGACCATCTTTTCATGCACCTCTCTCTGGAAAGCCTGAGAGAAAAGTAGGTATGACAGCAAACCATTCAATATTTACTGGAAAGACAAATAGCAGTATTCTCAGTTCAATATGATCTTAATATATTGTCATGTGTCTTGGTTTCTCAGTTCAATATGATCTTAATATGTTGTCATGTGTCTGTGTCATGCTAGTGTTTGCTTTGGTTTCTGTTCTAGACCTATCTTGTCATTGGTTTACTGCCTGACTGTGTTAACCTGTTCTGTATTTAGTTATGTACAGTGTTTATAACATCAGTGAGTGTCATTAAGTCCACAGTTTTTTTCCTTGAATCACAGTATTTTTTTATTTCCACATTTTCCTGATTTAGATCCTTGCCAGTTTCCCTTGTTTCTCACATTCTCTTATTATTATTATTATTATTATTATCATCATCATTATTATTATTATTAGTAGTAGTAGTTTAAGTCTACCTGCCTGTGCTTTAAATACACAGATACACTTGGCTTATGATTCTTGGATATAATAATCCACAATAAAGTGCACACTTGGGTCCTACTTCTCAACTCTACATTGCACTGTGTGTATTGGCCGTATGGCACTGCACTGTAAATATTTCATAATTAGCATCTTATTAGAGATGAATCCCACCTCATATTTTTTGAGCTCCTCTTTAGCCACAGTGTAAAGGACAGCAGATGACTCAGGTTGAGCAGCAGTGCTCTCAGTTAAGTTTAGCCAGTCTTCAAATTGCGAGTAATCATCCTGAAACTTACACCACAGCCTCCATGTCTCGTCAATCCTGCAAAGGTAGACAATATTATATGTTTATTTTACATAATTGTGCATGCGAATATGCGATGCCCACAGGTCTAGTCTCTACCTTATCTTCCTCTCTAAGGACATGGAGCAGATGTTTCTCCAGCGCTGGTTCAGACTGTGAGTGGTCTGCTGGATGGAATCATTTTCAGTGTTGTTGCTGCAGGCGTCTTCATCGCGCAGTAGGATGTCACATAAAGTGAGTACAGATGTTATGCCCACTGTGTGCTGCTCAATGTCCCGCTGCAGCTCCTGAACATACAGATGTATTGATATTAAAGGGGCTGTTGGGTACTAACAGTGCCAGAAAACACTAAGCTAAAAACTAGAGTAAAACAGTAAAATACTAGATGGATGGATGGATGGATAGATGGATAGATGGATAGATAGATAGACAGATAGATAGATAGATAGATAGATAGATAGATAGATAGATAGATAGATAGATAGATAGATAGATAGATAGATAGATAGATAGATAGATAGATAGATATAGCCCCAAATAACATTTAAGAGTTCTTGTTTGCATTTATGTACATTCATATGTACATTTATGTATTCCTACCATCCTACCAGTTGCCATCAAACTCTATAACTCCTCCCCTTTCAGTAGGGAGCAGAGCTGACACAATGAACACTGACTATATCACTGTATTATTTATATGCCCTATCCCAACGGCAGTGGTAGCTTAAGTGTTTAAGGCTCTGGGTTGTTGATCAGAAGGTCGGGGTTTAAGCATTTTTTAAGCATTAAGCCCCAGCACTGCCAAGCTACCACCGCTGGGCCGTTGAGCAAGGCCCTTAACCCTCTCTGCTCCAGGGGAGCTGCATCATAGCTGCTCCTGTGCTGATTCCAATCTCCTCAGCTGGGATATGTGAAGAAAAAGAATTCCACTGTGCTGTAATGTATGTGTGGTAATAATAAAGGCTTCTTCTATTTCCAGTCTACAATATTTACATTAATATTGTACCATGTGACTTTTTTGTACATTTTGTATGTATAGCATATTTCATTCATATATACTGCATGTACATATATAATATATATTTATTTCTTTTATGTACTCTGAAACAGTCTTTGGCACAAGAATTTCTATCTTATCTTATGTACATGATCAAAAACATGAATTTCATGGCCTCCATTTTAATCAAACTTTGGCTTATGTGCCTGAGAAATCTACATGTTATTGTGTATTGTGAGTCCTGGGGTGCACAATTTCAGTATTAACTCTTTTCATATGCAGATAGTAAAAGCTTGATGATTTTTTTACTGTTGCTTCTGGTAAATAAACAATTGCTGATGTCCATATTTTCAGGCCCTGAAAGCTAAAACTAGTTACTTGCCTGCTGCTCTTCCAGTCTCTTCTGGATCTCGTCCCCATTGCAGATACTGTAGTGTACAGGCATAGTCAGCTCCGCCTCGATTTGGGACAGCCAGCTCCGCAGGTTACTCATGTTCTTTTCTAGCTGCTGCACAGCAGCCTGAGTTTGTTTCAGCTTGTTCACTCTGAAAACAGATATTAGGTGGCAGATGAGTACAAATGCATGTGCAAACAATTCCATTCTCTTATAAACATTATCTTATAAACTCCACTGCACCGAGCACTAAAATGTGCATGGTGTTATTATGCCATTTTGTGCATCATGCAACTTCATCCAGAATTCTATAAAAGGTACTTCTGGGAGCATGTCCACTGAAGTTTTGTCCTTAGAAAGGCTTTCATCTCCTTTGCACAGGCCAAGGTGGCTCCATGTCTCTCAACAGGCACCATGGCAACATGGCGATGCACTACCACCAATATCCCCACTCAAACAAGTAACCATAGTTACCCTCACTTCACACACAGAGCACACAAAGACTGCAGTTCAAAAGTTGAATCAGGAATAGAGCTGTATTATAACCTAATTATAAATTGTCAAGAAGCATTTTTAGCTTTTCTGTCAAGAAGAACATAATTTAACCATCAAATATTATGGAAAAAGCCAAAATGTCATGAGGATTTTGATGGATTTTGTACAAATGTTTAATATGATGAGATGTTAAACTGAATTTGGAAGAAAAAAATTTAATAATAATAATAATAATAATAATAATAATAATAATAATAATAATAATAGGGAGAAGAAGAAGAAGAAGAAGAAGAAGAAGAAGAAGAAGAAGAAGAAGAAGAAGAAGAATGGTGGTGGTGATGATAAATGCTGTTATAAAATATAACAATAAAATTCATCATCATCATCATCATCATCTTAAAAACAACTTTCATACATTTCAATCCAATTCAATTCAACTTATTTGTATAGCGCCTCTTACAATGGACATTGTCTCAAAGCAGCTTTACAAAAGTAGAGAAACAGAGAAAAGAGAAAAAAAGAATTTTTAATTAAATTATTAAACTATTTTATCCCTATATTATCCCTAATGAGCAAGCCTGCAGCGACGGTGGCAGGGAAAAACTCCCTGTGATGATATGAGGAAGAAATGCAGCTCAAAGTGCTTTAAAAGAAAATTAAACAGACAATTAACACTACAACAATGTTTATGTGTATTTAACATACCACTTTGCCTAGCTTAAACACAATGATAGCTGCAAATTTTTCTGTAATAAATTTTAGACGCTCTGGAATCTGAGAACTGATGCATCATGAGAAGCAGCAAGTAAAATCCTGTCTAAATTATGTTTGTCCCTAAATTCAACCGGAAACTGTGCCTCTGCTCTCTGCTCACACCCAGCCATCTCTGCCGGTGGTTGATAGTTGCTTTGTGCTTAACGGGGATTATACAAAGTGCATTTCAATGGTACAATCAGAAGCCATTGAGAGCAGAATTGACAGTATGGTCTTGTGAACAGAGCCTGCTGCAAAGCTGAGTGTGCACTCACCTGACCCCATTGTGTCACATAGCTAATATGACATGACGTTTCGTATTCTCATATTCTCACATAAACATGAATGGGGCTCCACATAGAGGAGGAGTGACTGCAATATCCAGGCAAGCCATATGGCAAAGCCAACACTAGTAAATGTTAGCTAAATCTCCCTGCCTCCACCATTAACACCATCTGTCTGACACTGTCCATGTCACGCTCATGTCTGAGTACATCCATGAAGTGACACACAGAAGGAAAAGACCTCAGTAGAAAACTAGGTTGCCAAAGATAATTTTCCTGGTTCTCTTTCAAATGCAAACCATTATCTCTGGGGAACAATATCAACTGTCGGGAAACATTTAAAGCTTTGTGTAAAAGCTCACTTGGTCACAGTGGCTGCAGGGTATAAAGACACAAAACATAGATTTTTATGTAATATAAAAGCTTGATACGTAATATATATTAAAAAAAAAGTTCCTTTCTGTGTTTTCATGAGCTAGTTTTGCAGGGTTTAGTGTGTTTCAGTAAACTAATTTCTGAAGCTTATTTTAGATGTCAAGTTATCATTTGTACTCTTGTGGATAACTAGCTAACAGATAATTAATCATGTAGTATTAGCAGATAAGTAGTTTTCACTATGCTGCTTTACACAAGCAACTTAAACCTCATAGCATGAAGTGTGTGGATAATGAATTCATGAGTCATAAATTATAAGACAACGCTAATTCCCAAACACATTTTGTGTAGAATCTTCTCTGGAAAATGAATAAATATGAGCCAAGCTACCTAGAATTAATCTGGAAGGATAAAGTCTTAAATACAGAGGCCAGAACCTTCCAAACCCCTTGTAATTCACACCTGAATTTAATTTTAGTAGAATCATCTAATTTTAAAACCATCTAACCATCTAAGAGTAGCATGTAATTGCTGGACATACATGTATTATTTATAGAAATACATGAGAATAATAATGCAACTCTTCTTATATTGTGACCCTTGTTTGCTCACCTGGCTTCAATGTGGTCAAAAAGATGCTGCCAGCGGTCACTGACATCTTGCAGGGCGCCCTGGATGTTGACCTCTTTGGCTTGGTCGCTGGCTAATAGGAGCTGCTCCCCCAGCCGCTTAAGGTGGATCTTATTCTCACTGAAGAGGTTAATCTCCTCCATGCAGTCCTGGCGAGATACAAATAGTAAGCTCCAACAGCATTCAAAAGGACTCTGGGATGTTTTACGTGTTAACGAATCCATCTCAAACAAAGCCTTGGTCTAGGCCTAGCAGCTGTCAAAACTGTGGCGCGGCTCTCAGCAGGGCCTCTTATAAAAGACTGAATATTTCAAGGTGCCTTCATTTGAATTTGGAGGAGCAAAAACTCCTGCTGACCCTTCCACTTTTTCTCTCTATGGCTACTGAGCTTTTGTGGCTTCACCTGTTTTGTTCAATTTGGCCTTGCTCATTTTGATCAGCCATCCACTGGCTGTTGCCAATAACAACGGCTTGGAAAAACAATGGCTGCTTTCAGGTCTCTGATTATCACTGGGCCAATGTGAACCTCGTGAATGACCTCTACAGTAAACTATGTGCTAATGAGTGTCCTGTGTATAATGCAACACTTACAGATGATGAGAGAGAGACTTTATTATTGTGAAGGAACAAAAGAGTCCCATATATCCCTGAATGATTAGTGCTGACCTTTTAATTTGACATATTTAGTTGTTTGACCTAACTACCTACAGAGTTCTGTCTAATTGCAACATGAAGTGAGAAAATGAATGTACATTTAAATTTGCTAAAAGAAGTTACATATTTGTTAAAGCATTAAATAAAACACAGCCAAAAGTCCAGTATGTGGTCTCTCACAAGAACAATGCCTAATTAGTTTCCTTAGCAATCCTTTCATAGACATTTTATTACACATGTCAGTTGGCTTATTTATAATTCTTACCTTAGAAAGATTATAGCAGTATGAAACCTCTACAAACCTTAAATCAAAAACCCATACCCATACCCTAGTTTCTTTATAAACAAACAAGAAGAGTCACAAAATGACAGCATGCAAATGCTCCATCCTAGGATGTTTGGTGTTACCTTTTTCAGTTTCTCAACCATGTCCTTGATGCTGAAGTAATCACTGCTGTGCAGAACCTTTCTCTCCATTTGTGCTAACCACTCGCAAAGCTCCTTGTGTTTGTCGTTGAAAATGGTCCATGCATTCAGATGGTCAGCAATCTCTTGTTTACGCTTGGACACCTTCACATAGAGACAAATTCAGTGTAAATTGAGATTCATCAACAGAAAGTGTGCCAAGCAGAAAGAACAATAAAAAGGATCATTGAACATGTTGAACTTTCTAAAAGTTGTGGATGGTCCCACATGGATACCATAAAAAATTGCATTTCCAAAATAATTTATGCCCAAGAATCACCCCTACTCCATGGGAAAATCTCATCCGGATGCTGTAGATTTAAAAACTGCATAGGAGCTGCTGCTGTAATCATAAATACTATCCTGTGCTCATCTCAGGTCTCTTATTCACAGTATGTTCCTTCTTTCTCTTGCCACTGTCATCTCTGATTTCCTCATTGGGGATCTAAATCAAAATCCGGCATTATATATAGCTGGCACAATTGTTAAAAGTGCTATGTAAATAAAAACTAAATCTGATTACTCTGAAATTGATGTTTCTTCTTTTTAGAAGTTAATACAGAGTAAGAAACAGCACCATGATACCTTTAGTGTCTAATCTTACCTAAAAGTAACCCTTATGGTTTCAAGAAAATCCTTTGTGTCCTGGAAATACTTGAAAGGCTCCTCTTAAGAGGACTGGGCAAAAATGCAGCCTACATCAAACTTGTTACACAATGAAAAATTTTAAAGTATTTCTGAAAATATAGTGAATGCCTGCCTCTTACTAAAAGCTCAAAACTCCTTATATATGTTTTTTTTTTCAGAAAGCATGCATGTAATGGAGTGAGATAGGTGAGATACAGTTAAAAGTCAATTTAGCACCAACAGCTACATGCATGGCTTGACAATAAGGCCTCCTTTATTAGTTTCTGCAAGCACCATAGCACAGTAGGGGACATTAACAGTTCAGTTCCCTCAGTCCCTCAGTCATTCAAATATCACAGTCTTAAGTGCATCTTTTTCTCAGAGTTCCATTAACTTCACACCTGGGAACTGAAAGCAAGTGAATTTACAGGATCTTTGTCAGATATCTAACTGCCAACATATTTCTAAGGAGAGTGCAACTAAGAGCTTTCAAGTGAAAGTTACCAGCTCTAATTTTATAAAAACTGGTTGCTTAGTTAATGGAGTATATACATCCCAGCTCCACAAGGGTCAAAGCATCAGGCTCATTTTACACCCACTGTTTTAATCATTTTGGCTTTTAATGCAATTTCATGAGCTGGGGCTACACAATTTAACACAGCAGATAACTATTCCCCAGAGACAAAGATCTATTGTGATTCCCATTGGCTCAGAAGGACCCGAGTTTCCACTCAATCACACAAAAGATCTAAACCTAGCAGCCTGAGCACGGCCCTGCTTAGCCATCTGCTATCTGATTCCACCTGCAACCTGTTGTCATCTAAGCAGCACACGCACGCACACACACACAAATACACACACACGCACACACACACACACACACACAAACTTTTACTAAGCAAAACATTTCCGTGTTATCCAGTTATCTACAAATCTAATCTCTACATAAGAAGGCTACATGACTGTTAACTACTCAAGCCAACTATTTGTTTAAACCTCTCTCCATTGGTAAGCAACTGAGACATTAAACATTAGATCCCAGCAGGACAGTCGTCTGCTCTCTAGATTAAAACTTACATTATGTTCTCGGCATGCTCCAAACCTCAAAACAATAAAATTGCACCCCCATTGCTTAAGGTTAAGAGAGGAAAATTAAAACTCAATTACATAATTTCTGTACAAGAAACAATTTCTGAAATGTTAAATATTGCATGTGGGTGAACTGGGCAAAAAGAAAATAGCTCAAAACAAGGTAAAATAAACAGATAGATGAGAAATGACCAAATAAAGAAGACAGAAATTTGGTCTGCAGATGTGAAGAAAGCAGATCAGGAGGTGAATATTAAAAGGAATAGTCTAAAAGAAGTCAAGAGTAAACAAAGAGTTTCGAGGCAGTTATAACGGAACAGACATTATTAGAAAATATTTATCATATTCAGAAAGGGAGATGCAAACTTTTGTAGTAGTATCATTTTGATGACAAACACTATTTCACCTTTTTGATAATTGCAATAACAAACTGTTATTGCAAACTGTTACTGCAATAAAAGCTGTGGACCTTTATTTTGTCCCAAGGGTGTGCAAATTTTTCAAAACAAGGTTGTGCAGCTATATAATTTAATGACAAACACTATTTCACCTTTTTCTCCTTGCAATAACAAAGGAATAGCTGTGGAACATAACAAACCTCCTTTATTTTGTCCCAAGGGTGTACCAATATTTCGACTTGAATACTTGAAAATATTTCTTAGTTTTATTTCCTAAAACTTAGACACCGCTGGAGTTACTCTGTAACTAAATTGCATCGATCCAATAATTTAAACAATTATGTCATCATTCCAATAAAAAAATTATTGCCATTTTATTAAAAAATGTTTACAGAAAAAGTCAGGTTTAAGACTTTCCCTCTCTTTTCTTATGCATGGGCTGTGCACCCCCCCCACCCCCCCCCATTTCTAGAGGCCCTAACGTTGAGTGCATTGTGTGGCGGCACAGCAGTCTTCTGCCCCACCACCACCGCCTCCTCTTTTTTCCCTCTCTCTTTCGCTCACCTTCAGACAAAGTTCTTCCCACTGGCTGTGCAGTTCCTCCATATGTCCCTGGAGAAGCATCGTGTCTGTGGGCAGCACATACTGCGAGATGTCTGTCTTCATGGTGTCCAGCTCCTTCAGTCCTCCAGCCCACTGCTCCAAAGAGTTCTCGTCGTCCTGCATTAACACAGCAGCCGACACTGAGCTGAATCCCCGCTATTGCTGCACACTAAGCTTACTCCTCACTCTCTCTGTCACTCTGTCACTAGCATTCAGGATTAAGGCCTGATGGTTGTAAGGGGGGAGGAAAGGGGGAAATGCGGATGAGTGGGCAGGGGGCAGGGGCGTAGGGAGGGAGGGAGGGAGGGAGGGAGGGAGGGAGGGAGGGACGATTACTGATGTATAATAGCCCAGTAGGGGAAGTCATTCTTTCCTCAACTTCTTGGAGCTACAGCTGATGTTTTGGGTTGCTAAAGAGTTTCTGTTGGGTCACGTAATGACAAAACTCCTCCTTTAATCACTTTCAAAAATTAGACAAGATTAGACAACTTCAAAACTGTAATTCCATCAATTTCAGTGATTTAAATGGCGATCAATTGAAATGGCTCTGAATGGCCATTAAGTGTTAACGCTTGTTAAAAAACTTCTTTGAAGTGTGCATGCAGAAAATGCAAATCTTTCAACAGTAGTTGATTAGCGATTTTTTAACACAGATCTTCTCTGCTACTACAATTCTGGAGTGTCCTCCTTATAAATCAGTCACCAATGCATTAGACCAGGGGTCTCCAACTGTTTTTCCTCTGAGAGCTACTTGAACAAAATGAAGGTGGCCAGGTGACTCTTCTTATATTATTAGTAACATTTATTTAAATAGCTTATTGCCATAAACCGAACCAGTTGAATAATAATTTTTGTGTGAACTTTTTAAAAAAATGTCAATACCGAACAGTCATATTTTGCAATAAATCAATTTAAATTCACATAAGCAACATGTTAACTGTTGAGTCGAGTTAATTGATTAACACAACAGGTTTGCTGACTAAATTTATCAGTTATTATTATCAGATTTCATTCATTGACATGGATTTTGTTATTTATCAGCAAATTGTTGCTCACAGACCCATGGCACATACCCTCACAAGTCCT
Organism: Hemibagrus guttatus; assembly: GCA_033459395.1. Lineage (NCBI taxonomy): Eukaryota > Metazoa > Chordata > Actinopteri > Siluriformes > Bagridae > Hemibagrus > Hemibagrus guttatus. The sequence goes on from JAUCMX010000019.1 coordinate 7,261,522, forward strand.
CAGCAAGACTGAAAAAGACTCTTTTTGTAAACATTTTGATATTGAAGGTGAGATAAATTTTGAAAACAGAGATCTGAAATTGTATAAGACTTTATGGGATTAAATATTTTTTATATGCAATTTTAATGGTAAATATTACTTATATTTACTCCGAAACACCAGCTGCACTAATAAGAAATGTCGACAGCACACACATCCTGCATCTTCCTGCAGCAGGACAGATTCATTCAGCGGTTTTGCTGTGACAGCATCGTAGGTTTGTTCCTAACGCTGTCGAATCCCCAGCAACTTCCAAGTTAAAATGATCTGCCACATGTTTTCTTTATCCTTTATCCATACTACTTCAATTTGTGTTAATAGATTTAAGTTTATATAACACTTCCATGTCCTGTTTTGATGCTGTGTGTGAAATTGATTGATGAACAGCTGGATTAAACTGTGTATGATGCGCAGTCAGATTGCAGTAGTACAACAGAAAGGGGCGGGACGTCTGTGAGTTTGATTTGGTCAAATTTAAACAGGTTTATTGAGTTAATTTTATTTTTATCAATTTTGTACAAATTCTATGAAACTTTAGGCGAGCTACTCAGAAGTTGGTTGGAGCCATGTGTTAGAGACCCCTGATTTTGACACTATTCCAGTTAAAACCAAGTACCTTGATGAGCTTCTCCTGAAGTTCTATGTTATCTGGTGGTGGCTGCTTCAGTCTGACAGCAATCTCTCTCAGATGGAGCGCACTATCAGCAAGTCCATCCTCACAGCAACTCCAGTTCTGAAACAAAGCAGAAGAAACTGATTTTGGAATTTGGAAAGTACGAGTTACTTTATTTAAAAAAAAAAAAAAAAGACATTGTGCCTATCACATGCAAACAGAATGACTTAACATAAAGATTCCAATCTATCAGAAATAGTTTTACATTAAAAAGAGCTTTATTTATTACATATTTAAATTAAAGGCAAAATTTCCACTTAAGTAAAATATGCCATCTTTTTTTCCATTGTCTGTACCGCTTATCCGATCTATCATCGGGTCACGGGGATCCTCTCAGGCGTCATCGGGCATCAAGGCAGGATACACCCTGGGTGTAGTGCCAGGGCACACACACACTCATTCACACACTACGGGCAATTTAGAGACTCCAATCAGCCTAGAATCATGTCTTTGGACTGTGGGAGGAAATGGAGGAAACCCACCAAGCACAGGGAGAACATGCAAACTCCACACACACAGTAAGCGGGAGCGAGAGCGAGACTCGAACCCAGGAGGCGAACGTGCTCAATGCAATCTTAACAAAAACTAATAAATAGGTAAATGATGTCAGGTTTAGGAAAAACTCATTAAATAGAATTATGTATATTTCTATAGTGATTTTATGGAAGTAACATGGGTATTATATCACAATGTAAGAGTAATAATAATGTATTAATCACTCATAAAGTAGTAATCACTAATCAGTAATAATAATGTAAGAATAATGTAATGATCACTCATCAGTAGTGCACAATAGACTTATTCCTCTTGGTGAGTCTGAGTGAAAATGACATTTAAATAATAGTTCAGAAAAAAGTGTTTTTTATTCATGGAGAGATTTGATTTAGCAAAGTTATGCAAATCTCACCCAACTGTAGATTATCTTAATTACAATGTGGGATTGCAGCAGTGGTCTGCAACTCATTTCCACTAATGTGTCAGGCTCATGAGTGAAACAGTGCAACATTATGGCTCAAATTCTATCCTCTGCTCCTCATGAGTAGAGAAATGGACTAAAATCGAGTATGTAATTCAGTGGCAGCTAAATAAACCTTCCATGCAAACAATTAGCTTGACAGACTCATGATTTTGGTGAACAAAGGATTCAGTGAGTCAGTGATGAATTTTGTTTATAAGGAGTTTAACCCCTAATGATGTAGATAAAAGCCCTGTCATTTTTTTTAAAACTTGGTGTACATCAGAGATAGCGTTATTTATCTTAAAATATGAATGCTTTCATGCTATGTAAGAAGCTGAATCGCCTAAGCTCTCTTTGATACTGTAAAAACCTATGAACACAACACAGTAATGGAATTCTGTATTAATGCTCCAGTTTTAAGAAAAATAATGAAACCTTTCCACTTAAGCCATTGCTCATCCATAGACTACCTTAATATTTGGCCACTGAACATCAAACACTGGATTATATTCCCTTAAAAACACCTTAACAACCATCTCTCCTGGTTTATTGCTTTAATATTGAATCCCATAACAACATGTTAGCATAATCTGTCACCCAAGGATCACCCTTTTGCTGTAATATGTCTGCATCTACATAACAAGTTCAACATATACGATCTATAGACATTTTTTAACCCTAGGTTTAAATTTGACTGCATGACTGCACCATCTAATCTCACACAAATTTCAGGACGAGCTCCAGTGTATAGGGTTTTGATCACATACCTGATTGACAGTTTCAGAGAGAGCCTTCCTTTTCACAAGCAGATCATTCCTTTGCTCCCAGGCATCCTGCAAAGCCCCAATTTCAGCCTTCAGCTCAGACTGTGTTTGTACATCTGCCTGGGGTAAGATGTGCCTGTATACCTGCACAGTCTGGGTGTAAAGTGCCTCATGATTGCTCAGCTTCTCCTGAGCTTGCTGTAGAAAACAAAGATGAAACTACTGTAAAATTCGACTAATTTCCACAGGCAGCGGTCTGGCGTGCCATCCAGAGGGGGGCAACTCAATTATATATATATATATATATATATATATATATATATATATATATATATATATATATATATATATTAAAATAGCTCAGTTTTAGCTGTGAAGGCACAGCTGCAAAACAACCTGATGCAAATCTTCCTGGAAAAATAACTATATATGGTGTGGGCCACAATTCATTCAATCCACATAGCCGTCATCTCTGAATTTAGATTTAAAATATAAAGAAACATTTCTGACACACTACAAAACTCTCCGGTGCAGTATTACCTCATAGTCCTTAATGGATTGTTGGAGCTGTTGAATGCTGCACAGTACCAATCCATCAGGTGACAATAGATGATCTAAGTCCTTCATAAGTCTCCAAAGTCTTTTCAGTCCTGTTCTATACAGCCTCCATTGTTCAGTTTGCTGCTCCAGGCACCTGCTACGCTGCTGAACCGTACATAGTGTTCCTCTCCATCGCTCCTTCATCTGGGTCAACCTCAGAATCAGATCTTTCCTGAAAAGAACAGAAACATACAGAAACCAAAATAAACTCTGATTTTGTGTCCCAGTAGTGTGGCTTCTTCAGTTTATGTCCTGTGAAAAATACTTAAAGATTTTTTTGTTAACATAAGGCTGTGTTGAGACATTTTCTGGGCTAAATTTAGACAGAGCAAATCATTTTAGCTCGGTATACCTCAAAATTTATTTCAGTATATATATATATATATATATGAAGGGGGGCACGGTGGCTTCGGAGCACCGGGTACTCCGGTTTCCTCCCCCAGTCCAAACACATGCATTGTAGGTTGATTGGGATCTCTAAATTGTCCGTAGCATGTGTGTGTGTGGTGTGTGTGTGATAGAAAATGGATGTATATATGAATATATAAAAACATAAATTAAATGGAGCACTTAAAAGCACTAACATACAGTATTCTGATTTGTAGATGTGTAAATGTGATTCCTTTGTCCCAGTTATTACATAACCATTATGATACAAGTATAAGTGTAATTTATAAGATCATTTATGTTTTATTTCTTATAAGCAATTTTAAACCAATTTCTCTATAGTATGAAGATAGAAATAAACACATAGAAAAAGAACACTGGGTACATGTATGATTTTTTTAATACTATATCATATAAAACTCTACCCTCTTTCCAGTTGTTGTTGATCTTCAGCATAACTCTTCAGCACTCTTTTGGTTGTGTACTTGCATTTTGCTGCATGCCTGCCTCAATATCTGAATATGTATTTTTATGTGGTGTAATTATTTGTTACATTTTCATTAGCAAATATTGTGTGTTTGAGGAAATCAACATCAGATAAGTCTAAAAATGTACACTGAGATACATTTTTCTTAATTCTTAAATCTTAATAAGGAAATAATCATGGGTCTGAACGAGTAATTATAATGTAGGTTGAGGGATTGTGCTGATATTTTCATTCAGTGCATCTCACCTGTCTTCTACCTGACTTTCATTCAAAAGCCGCAGTTCCTCACTGACCACAGCATCCAGGAGCTGCTGGCCAATCAGCACTTCCATCTTCAGCTTCTGTAGAAACACAATGGCAGAAACCTAAACGGGAATCTTTTCAACTAAAATATCAGTGATTTTAGCAATCAGCCATGATGATATATACAATTACATCCTTTCATAGAGGGATTTTACATCAAGGAATAATCATCGTTAAAACAGAACAGCTGTTAAAACATTCCAATTGCATCCTTCCACTGCAGCAAGTGAGTGAGTGAGCATAAAAAGTGCCCTGAGGAAGAAAGAGAGAAACAGTCATCTAACCTGGTGTACAGCAAGCTGTTCTCTCGTGGACGAATCATTTCCAGAAATGTCGCTGGAGAGCCCGTTTTCCAGTTTCTCCAGTAGATCCATCCAAGCTTGGCACTTCTGCTGGAAGCTGTGATCACACAACTGTGCACTATACATTTCCCTAAAAAACATTTGTCACACACTTCATCAAAGAAAGGGCTAGCACATAATCACAGTTCTGTTTTGACAGAATAAAGAAGTGCAAAAAACAAACCTGACCTCAAGATGCTAAGATTTACATTAATTCATCTGGAAAATGTTTTTATACTCCTGAGATTGAGTTACTGTCTATATAGAGTTTCTTATGTTCTCCCACTGGGAATTCTGTTTTCTCTCACCTTCCAGAAACATGGAAACATTTGCATCTTTATTTGTAAATGAGTATTTGTGAAAATGTGTGTATGCCCCTTTTCTCGCCTCACATCCAATCTTCTCCTGATCCACTACAAGTTTGACCAGTGATTACTGAAGATGAATGTATGAATGAATTTAAGACTAGTTACCAAGCATGCAACTAAGCAAATGAGTTAAAGCAAGGGCTTTACAATCTGAACATACAATCTACCAATCACTTTCACTAGATCACGGGCAAACATTGATTTTTCACAAAGGTAAATGAAACAAAACAGATAAAAAACAATATATAATGATCTCTGCAGCACACACCTGTGCCTGTTCATGGTCTGGGTGAAGACCTGCACCCACTGTGTATTGAGGACCTGCAGCTGCTCAGCATCAGAAGCAGCAAGCGACAATCTGAGGCTCTGTTCATTCAGAGCTCCAAGGTCAGGGGTTCGTGCACTCAACTCCAGAAGAGCCAGCTTACACAGCACAAGGAGAGAAAGAAAAATGTAAATTCATAGAGGAAGGGATGAGGTGAGAATATACACATATGTTCTTTTTTCATCTCTAAACCTTTTAATGAATCATTTACATGAAATTATTTCACAGAAATGATCAATGTACTTAAATGCATTAGGTAATTTCATCCTTACTTATATCCCCTCATATAGGGGATTATGAGAAAAAAATATTAAAACATAAAAAGCTACTGGTCCACATTTAAATTCCAACCATGAATGTTTATGCTATGTGTTAAGAATCACAAATAAATAAATAAAAAACCTCTAAATCTTGTTTGGATGACATTTTACAGGTTCCCTTAATCTTTATTTGCTAATTTTATTTATTTATTTTTACAAACCAAAAACGTTAGCATTAATAAACCCCTAGAAATGTTAACAATGTGCATTTTTAATGTCTTTACAAAGAAATCAACTATTCCTGTTATTATTTGATTATCCTTAAATTAAATACACCTGCATTTAATATGTATGTGGACTTATTATAGTTAATAAAGGTAGAAGTAAATTACTACAGGTTAAAAAGTTGATAATTAACTGTAAATATTGAAAGTCACTAAACTATGGAGTTATTGTGGTGTAAGAGATAACTGGTTCACCTTTAGGTGTTCAGTGCTTGCATTAGGAGACGACAACACACTTTCATTTCTTTCGAGACACTGCATTAGTGATTTCAAATCAGTACTGAAACTGACACAATCTTCCAGCTCCTCCTATGGGACATGCATATGTAAACATGTACACTCATCAATGTTTTCATTAGCTTGGCGTTTTCTAGGTAATGCAAATTGATATTATTTGTGTTACTTTGGAACTGTAATTAAATCTGTTACCTGGAGCTGTCCCCGTGTTTTAACTAGTGCCTGGCTCAGATGCACAAGACCACGTGACAGAAGCCTGGCCTCTGATTGGATCACAGAAGCTGCCTGAGGCTCTAACTGTGCCAGGAGAAGCTTAGAGGCCTCTAATACATTTCCAGCGTTTCCATGCAATGCTTCTAGTTTTTCCTCCAATTCCTAGGGAAGAGACGCATAAAATATAAAGCATAAATAAAATAAATGCATTAAATAAAGAAAGAAATATGAAACTGACATCCAAACATGCTGAAATGAATAGACATTTTACCTTCAGCATCACAGCATTACACTATCAATATGGTGATACATTTGCATAGTAATGGTCAATTCGATTTCATTTCAGAGACATTGCGTAAACTGTGCAAATGAAATATCCTCATTCCCACACGATTATTTCTAGTTTAGCAAGTAACGTTTTCCTACTCTGAACTATTACAGAGTATCCTGTTTAGACAATAGACCAGAGACAATTTTTTAAAAACCTATTAGTCAGGGCACGTCTTTAAATTCTCCCTTTTAGAGAGGCATACATCTGTTTTCAATCTGCCTGTTTGTTAACTCAGAACTTAGACTAATATATATATATATATATATATAAATATATATATATATATATATATATATATATACATATATAGTTCTAAGTCTTTTGATCAATATGAAAGTGTGAAATTATGTTTTTTTTCTTGTAATTTTTGTTTTACTTTAACCATCATTATGCCTACTGGTGTCTTTAAGTAGCATAAAAACTACTTTTCTTATATGCGCTATAGTTTTTGATGAGGGTTTTGCTTTGTTTTTTTCCTGCTATGGTTGAGGCAAGGTTTAGATGCTTCTGAATCACTCACAATGATGTTGTTGATCCTGCATTGAAGCAGCTCAATGTTATATTCCTGTTTTTTCGGAAGGCTTAAAAATGCCTCACACTGCTCCCAGTAATGGTTCAAACAGTCAGAGCAGCCATCATATAACAGTCTGTATTCCTGCCAGAGACGCAGCTCCACCTGAGTCTTCTGCAGCTCCAAACTGACGTCACGCACCACATCTGCCCATCTGATACACAAGCACACACAGGCTATTTCACTTTACACCAGGGATGCAACAACATAAGGATAGATTATTGAACAGATAATGTGTACTAAAAGGATACAAATATAGAGTAGGAGAGTAGGAGGTCCATTATTTTTTAAAGAGAACAAACAAAACAGTCATGTGATGGGGGGATTTTTATTTTCATGCAGGCATGAGCAAGTTGTCAAAATAACCACAATATGGCTTAAATGATATAAATTATGGCGGCACAAATACTAACCCCACAAGTGGGATTAAAGAAGTTCTGGACGTAACTCTTGAATGATGTGAGGTTAAGAAACTGTCAGAGCCAGAATTCACAACTTTGGCAATTTGTTTGTCAGGATTGTTTTTTTCACCATTTGTTTTTTTCACCGAAGAATGACAATACAGATCACTGTTTCGAGGAGGAAAACATATATCACTCATCACAGTTTGTTGGCTTGCTTGTTGCTAACAAAAGAGAAACATGAAGTTGTGCATGTTTTTTTTCCAACTTTTTAACTCTATTGTACAGTGGTCAAAGAAGACCTCATCATTCCAAGCTCCGACTTCCCCTTTCTGAGTTGCATGCAAATGCCAAACATTTGTTTCAAAGGTTCAAGCATTCCAATCCAGTTTAACCAAACCAGTCATCCAAAAGAAACAGCAAAAAGTACAATCAATTTTAGTGTGGGGTCTTAAAAGTGTACAATAGTCATTAAAAGTTTTTGAGACATAATATGAACAAAGGTTCATATTATGTTCTCTATGTGTCAGCCCTGGCAGATTTAATGTTTCCATGAACCTGTATCCCCCATTGGTTCCATAAATCAATGCGGCAAGAAACTCTGCAGAGTGAAAGTGGGGTGAGTAACCGAGGAGAAATGAAAGAACAGAAAAACAACTTCACATGACCAAATGCCTTTTTCAAACGTGCTTAATACATTCTGGAGGGAAACATGTGCTTGTCGGTTACATGAGCAATATTAATGTTTGGGACATGCTTCTTTAGCATAACATCTTCGCAGCCTTATAGCACAAGGAATTTTTGATTCATCAGAAAATTCATCGCTATGCGTGGGTCTTTTGTTGTGTTTGTGGGATTAGTCAGATTAATTCTAAGTGATATGCATTTATTTTGTCCACATACTGAGGCTTGGCTTGAGCTTTAGAGTTTTTACTGTACTTACTGTACAGATATTATATATAATCTTTTATTTTCCTCTCCATCTAAGCAGTATTGATATAAGACGCACCCTATAAGTGTCACCTATTGGCTGAGGCATAGACACCTCAGTGGAATGGACTAGAGAACAGGATTTTTATGTAATTGTGTAAAGGTAAGCATTGTGTGCTGGCTTTCAACTATTCTCATTGAAATGGCAACAGGTACATTTTTGTCTGTTTTAATACAGTACAGGTACTGTCAAAGCTACAGCTAAAGTGGCCAAAGAGGAAGGGACCTGTGCTGTAGAATTAGCTTACTGACCGTGTTTTTCTTTGATCCAATTCATCAGACAGAAGTACAGCAGCACCGGGGTGGATTTTGTCTTTCAGGTCTGAAAAAAGCCTGGCCAAATTCGTCCAAGTCTGCTCTGATCTTTCTACTTCCACCTGAAGCTCCTGTGGACAAGAAACAGCTTTATACCATTAAAGTCAGAAATATTTGCAGTTATTTGGAGTGTCACAAGCATCAAACCTTAAATAGCAGCTCAGGTTTCCCATAAGGTGATAAGATTTAGCCAATCATCATGTAAATTTTGTTCTTACCTGAAGCTGATCTACACGTTCTTTGCTCTGATGGAGTGACAACGTAGGGATCTTGCTGCACTCCAGCTTATAGGCCATGCTGACAGTGTGCAGCGCTACATCCCTTAGTCCTGCATCCAGCTGAGCCCACTGCTCCTTCAGCCGGACCAGAACAGCCTGATCAGCACTCATCTGCAGCAGGAGAGATCATGTCATATGATAACAGTAGAAGAATGTCTAACTCTTTCAGCATCCCACTTGCTGATCATAGTCCAACCTGTGAAAAATGTTGGACATCCTGCAAAATGCCACATTTTCTTTTGCAGAGTTCTCTATATTTCTTGCAAGAGACAAGAGCTGAGATAAGACAAATATGTTTATAGTACTGGTGTAATACTGAAGTATTGCTAATTCGGCTGGCTTGTGATTGACTGGCTTCATGTTTCACGTGTTAACCTTCACCCTCCCCGTTCCAGGTGCAATGTAGAATAAGGACATACCTGTTGCCTCAGAGTCTGGCAGTGCTCAATGGTGCTTTCCACCTGCAAGGAGAATGTCTGATCTCCTGGGTGCTGGCCATCCTTCTGTCCTAAAATGTGAAGAGTTTTCATGTGCAGCAGCTCGGTGGATTTCAGCTTGAACTTTTTCTCCTCCTCCTGTACACAAATGATTAAATTGTTTATTCTATGTTTGCATATCATTGCTTTAAAAAGTAGTTTTCTCAATGCTCTTGGCTGAAATGTAGACCTCAGACTCCTTTAAAGCTTGCTGTATCTGTATCCTGCCAGTTGGCCTCCCATGCACTCTCATCTTCTTTTCCTGCACTGAGATCCAGCTGTGGAGATGCTGCAGATGTTCCTCTCTCTGTGCACAGTCCTGCATTTTGTGCTCTATTTCTCGCACCTTGAGACAAAAAGTATGCTATTGTGCTGAGAGCTATATTAAGAGTAACTGGTGACAAGTACTGATTGCAGTTTATACCTACCTTGATGTCAATCTTTCTCTGAAGGAGGATCCAATCAAGATTGAGGGCTCCCAATTGCTCCGCAAGTGTCAAGCGCTCATTACGAATAGCTGCATCATCCACAAAGCCTGTCTCTTCTATGGAGTGGTTGAGGAAGTCTATACATGGCTGTCGGCTTGTCATTTCTGCTTTACAGTCCTGAGGAATACAACCATAGTGCAGTTATGGCTTTACACACTGCATTTAAACCATTAAATGAGACTAAATTAAAGAAAAGGTAACTATTCTGAATAAAGTGATACCTTCAAATTCTGCAAAAGTGTGGTGAGCTCGGTAGAGTTCAGGACATGATGCTCTTTTGAGCTCTCCTCCTCCAGTCTGCTCTTCATTAGCTCCAGCCAGGAGGACAGATAAACCCTTACCTTACTCTGACCTAGAACTGCCAGCAGCTAGCATGGAAGCAGAGCATGACGATTTAAAATATAGAAACATTACACAGAAATTAGAATGATTCTGAAAATACTTGATGAGAGTGAGATGCACATTGCTTACAAAAGCAAACAAAATGGAATGATTGGTATCACTTCATTTGTAGGGAATCATAGTATCTTTATAACACATTCATAAGCATTGCATACATATTTTATAAAGTAGTGAATAAAGCTATAAAGCTGGAGAATTCATGAACAGCTTATGTCAAAACATCTACACCAGGAGATGAAGTACCAGACATCTACCCCAGGGGATGCAGTACCAGAGCTGCTAAAATCATTAAGGACTCCACCCTCTTGGTGCAATCAGGCAACACTTCTGTAGTCTGATAGCTAGAATGGAGAGGCTCAGGAAGAGCTTCTTCCCTCAGGCCAAGAGACTCCTCAATATGGACATGTCCACCTTATAGACCCCTTAGGACTCTCTCAGTTTACGGACACTCTGCACACTGCACTTTTACTGTGACACATTTGGTACCATATTTGGTATCTGCTGTTGCACACCTGTATTGTTTGCAACTTATTTTTTCCATATTATTCTTATTTCTATTCAGTCTTTTTTTAACAGTGTAATCTGGAAATACAGCAGTATGCCTGCTATGTTCAATTTAACGCAAATCTAACCTACTTCCAGGATACCATTTCTACTACAACTGACAGACATGAGACTAGAAAAACAGGGTGTGAGTGAAGCCTACCTGCTGCAGTGTGCACTGAACAGAGGGTACAGCATTAGTGAGCTCTGTCCAGTCTTTCTCAAGCTGAAACAAATGTTGGCGTAGTTCATGAGCCTCTGTGTCTGACAGTTGCAGGACCTGCGTGCCTGCTCTCACTGCACTGGCCTTCTGAACAGACCGGCTTTCCAGCTCCTTAAAAAAGTTCTACAACATATAGCATAAAGTTAATTCCTAGATAAGAAGCCATTTTCACTTACACTGTAAGTAGACTGATAATCACCATGATATTTGACAGAAGACATTCTGAATCCTGTGGATTAGGCTCACAGAGATTGTTCCACATTTCGGCGTTTGCGAGCGCAGAAGCAATCCACACTTCCAGTTCAGCAGAACTGCACTGAAACCTACAGAAAATATTTGTGTTCAAACATTTGCATGGTAATAAAGGTTATATGTTAATGTAAAATTTCATAATTATATCAGCTGTGTTATGGCAGAGTAACCACAAACAGTGAGATTAAGAACCCTAAAGCAGGTATTAATTTTGCATTAGACACACACCTATTATAGCTGACTTGCATCTCCTGTGTGCGCTGGATCTCCTGCCCCAGTTGTCTGTGGAGAGCTAACCAGTTATTCTGAAGCTCTGAAATTGGACCAGCATGGTTCACTCTCTCAGGAAACAAAGCCTGGGCTTGCAGCATCTCCAATTGTGGCCTGCTGTCCTCAAGGAGCCTTTGCAACTGCTGACAGTGAAAGGTTAGGAGATGAACAGAAAAAGAGAAAGGGAAAAAAGATAAAAAGAAAAATAAAGATGGTCTTTTCATCACCTGTACTCAGCCCTGGCCCCCAATATTTCTTTCTCTCTGCATCCCTTTCAGTGCTATGGTAACATCAACCCCCCCCAAACTCCTTCCTCTTGAGGACTGAGGAATGGGAATAAAGCTCAGCATAAATCTATTACGGCTGTCCAATAGGCACCGCTCACCACTATGCGTGAGTCAATTGGGCTGAGAAATGAGCTTCCGTAATTGTGGTGGAAGAAATAATACAAGAGCAGTCAAAGTGGCTGGGAGAACATGGAGTTCCACAGACATGGCAACAGCCTATCCAAGTAATTTGATTTGGAATAGAGTGTGCTGAAAAGGGTTCCATGCAACCCATATCCAATGAATCCATCACAAAGAGAAGGCCCTTCTCGCCCATCTCCTTCATGCTTCATCTACCAAAGCTGCTTGCACTAGTTCATAAGAGGGCGTGCCAAATAACTCATCTGAACAGGACGGACCTCCTTGTGTCCTCCATATCACCAAGTCTAATGAGTTTGGCACAGACAGAGATGAACATCACCAGATAAAAATGCAATAATGAGAGGTAGGCAACCATGAAGGGAAAAGCAGGGAAAGTATAACTGGGTAATCAAGTTGTCTGTGTCTATTAAAATTAGGATTTGTGTGAACAATCAACACTCGTAGAACCTCATCCAGACAGTATTTACAGAAATGGGATTTTGCCCATTCTTCTTTTGAAAATTTTAAGGAGTAGATCTTACCTGGTAGGCCTGCAGCCGGTCTCGTAGTTGTGGTTCAGTTTCTGAGTTCAGATCATTAGTGGGAATTGCTGCCTCCAGCTCTTCCAGCTGCCTCCCCAGTTTCACTCCCATCTCTTCAAATCGAGAGCGCTCCTGAAGCAAGGACGTTTATATAGAAATCACACTTGTTACAAAAAGTAAGTTTTCAAATACACTATTTAAAAGGTGAGTTAAATATTGCTTAAAAATGAATATGCTATTAAGCAACATTAAATTAACGAATTCATTAAGACTATAAATTTCACAGATTCAGCTGATTACTGTGCACTTATTTTCTCCACAATCTGGTGCATTGCCAATTCACACCAGCAAGCTCATCCCCTATCATGTGACCGGTACCAAGTAGGGAGGGCGAAGGCTAACATGTGCTTCCTCCAAGACACACAAAGCTAGTCAACCATATCCCTTAGAAACTGCTGTTCAGACAGCACTATCTGCCTTCTCCACATATATGAGCTTACAAATTCACACGATTGGCTAGTGTCACTATGACAAACAAGCTACAGAGAGTATGGCCATCTGGTACCACAAGAGCATGGCCAATTTTCCTCCTTTGGTTTCGGCCCTGGATGGCTGTGGCATCATCAAGATTCATCAAGAACTTGCACTCTCTTGATCATCATCAAGAACTTGTGTTCTCCTTATGATAAAGCAAACACTTTTCTGTGGTGCCATTTAAGAGTCTAATATAATTGGTTACATTTATGATCAACATGAACATCTATAAGCAAAAGGGGGTTGTGAATGCTTAATATTGCAGATGTGGGGAAGAGGAGGGTCCTTTGTTACATCCATATTTTCTACTTAAATCCATGAAGTATCTAGATTTATATCAACTTTTCTGGTAAGCTGTCTGGAAAAAATGTGGGTCTCATATTCATATCTGTATTTATGTCTGAGTAGAACATGTGCTTTCAAGCTAAATAATGCATTCATGTTTGCTTAAATCCCTTCTCCATAGGTACCTCAAAGTTGTGTTGTATTTGAATTCCTTGTCCTAAAGCCTGCAGAACCAGCTCTGAGACCAACTGTTCAACTTCTTGACCTCGCAGTGCTTCCTCTGGTATCTGCTTGGATATATGCTGGATCATCGCATGATGCCACCGCAAGTCCTTGAAGTACCTCTGTGAAAATATTTTGACTTTAAATCTCAGATAAATTAAGCTATTGAATGGGTTGAACAAAATATAGACCATATCTATCTACTCCTCTTTCTATTTGTCTAGATAGATTAGATAGATAGATAGATAGATAGATAGATAGATAGATAGATAGATAGATAGATAGATAGATAGATAGATAGATAGATAGATAGATAGATAAAACTACAATAGCAAAGCAAGGCAACAGCATGAAAAAGTTATGAATAAGGTGCAATGATACTGGCAATAGAACACAAAAGCCAGACCCCGACTGCTGTATAAGACATGAAAGTCTAATACTAGACAATAAATACCAGTGTGAATTATCATGAAGGACAATAACATGAAGGCAACAATTTAAAAAAACATTAAATCTTATGTATTCCATCTCTCTTGTCTTTGTGCTCCATCAGCTTATACTTTTCAAAACTTTTGTGCATGTCAAATTTCAGGTTTTAGAGTCACTTACTGAATCACACTAAAGGCCCATACACAGTGCATTTCTGAATTGTTCTTAGTGTATCAGTGTTTTAGCCCCATAAGTTGTGAGCTCAAGCCTTGCTGTAAAAATGTTTAGAAGGTACTACAAACTGTTTCAATATTATATCAGAAAATTTATAAAGGCTGAATGAAACAAAGTAGTGTGAGCCTGTGAGCTTCACTGTAATAAAATGACTAGGTTGACAGATGCTCATGCATGCATGCATGAGTGTGCACACCTTGTGTCCTTTGAGCAGGCTCTGGAGTTGGCTGCAGCTGTGCTGATGCGTGACTTGGCTGTGTTGAACTCGCTCGGAGCCCAGCTCCAACAGATCCCTCAGGCCCTGTAGATTAGTTTGATAGCAACGTTGTAGTACTGAAACCTCTTGTTGTGTCCTCATGTCGTCTGGCAGGGAACTCCACACCTGAAATCCCTGCTCACCCTGAAAGCATAGCACAAGATGATAAACTAGTCAGTAATACCATGATTACCTTGTGCTACTTCAAGAGAGGATAAGTATCCACTACAGATTTTTTTCCTTACTGATGTGGGAAGGAGAACGACAATGTACCTGTAGGCTGGACAAATCTTGAGTAAAGCTGGTTGATTTATTGTGCTCAGCTCCTTTACCCTCCAATACAGATACTGGACTTTCAAGTAACTGCTCTCCAGTCTATATGACATGGAATAAACATTAATCATATTGATGCATTTAATCTGGCGTAAAACCTGTGCAAGATCGAAACATGTGGACCAAATTGTCCGCTGTGGCGACCCCGAACAGGGAGCAGAAAAGAAAGAAGAAGATCAACAACATACTGAAGCATTTAGACTTCTAAAACATTGGAAGTGCTTGTGAAGGACAAACCTGAAGCTGTGGACTATGACCTAGCTGCCTACTCAGCAGCTCTTCTTGAGATGACAGGGATCTCTGAATGGAGGATATGCAGCTGCTGATTCGCTCCAGACAGGAAGTTACATCAGGAAGCTCAGAGAGGGTGATTTCTTGGCCCATGCTTATTATCATACTGCTTATAGATGCCAGCTGTGATGACAGACACTGAGCAAAAGTGTGGAGTCAAACTACTGTAACTAAAATATTAATAACACATACCTAACTAAGGTGTTAACATATACTACCTGTAGATTGAGCAGATGGAGCTGTCCGGTTTCTCTGCTCATCTCTGATAGAGATGGAAGTGTGTGTGTGATTCTGGAGAGGGTGTGACTCAGACTACTCAAGGCCTCACACAGCTCAGCTTGAACAGTACCAGCCTGAATGGAATAATCAGCACTACGTTTTAGCCGCAGATGAGCATGATCTCTTATCTAATCCAACAAATGCAATTAAGTATGTATCTAAGTGTGGGGTATGCAAGTAAGACCCAATCCAAATGTCTGTAAGTATCTTTAATGCACTTAGTTCTGCAATAGGACGGTTTCAAACTTACTGGAATGTCCAGGGCAAGTCTCTTCTGAGGGATAAGCTGAAGTTGCTCAATGTGCCCATGCATTTCCTGGATGATAGAGGATCCAGTATCACTAACCACTTCAAACTCATCTAGGCTTTTCACCTGGAGAGAAAGACATAGAATAATAGCTTGGCAACACAATGGCATTTACCTGATGAAAACACAGTGAAGTGTTCTCAGACTGGTTTATCACATATTAGTCTTGTCTGCCTAGTCCAAATAAGTAAAATTAATACTTTTGGTCAGCTTTCTATTTGGACAAATTTAATTCAACATTACATAAATTTAAGCAGACCTTTAAAAAAAAAGCTAAAAAGGTCTTTCATTTATTGGACATGAAATGTAAATAAATATTTGTACAAAGAACAGACAACGTGCAGTCAGTGCTAAATAATAGTAAATAATAGAAAAAACGTTTTCCAGTTTTGCAATTATTATAATTGAAACCTACAACTCTTTGCTTCGTGCCTCTCAAATGGGTCCAGTAAGGTTTGAATTGTATTCTTACTACCAGACCAGACTCCTAGTTCCACATATTTAGAATTTTTTTTATTTAGGACTGACACCGACCTCTACTTTAGTTCTGTCTTGCTCAGTGTTTACAGAGCCCAGCAGAAGGTCTAGTCTGGACAGAAGCTGGACCCAGGTCACTTCCATCCCTGGAGTTTGTTCAGGAACATATAGACTCCCACCAACGGATCTAAATACACAAGACGCATAAGATGCCAGAACATAAGAGGTTGATAATGTGAATCTTCAGTCATGAATATTTTTTCAGCTTACAGGAAAAGTAAGCAAAGCAACCATGTGGCAGAATTTTAAAACATGGCATCTGGGTCATACCTTGTACATTTCAGAGACTTGGTCTGGTTCTCCTGCTCCAAATCAGAGCTACTGCTGTGGTAAGCAATGGCTTGGATCAGATCTCTCTGCTCTTGTAGCTCCTCCTGCACCTGCTGCTGTCGAAGAAACAGAAATAGATCAGTTAGACAGTATGTTTAGCATTTCTCGATTTAAAGTAGTCTACTGTAATCAGAGTAGTATCTGTTGATGACATCAATATCAGCTATATTATGTGCAATAGTTTAGTGTACCAGTGCTGTATCCTCCTGAGGAGTAGTGTTTGTTTCCAATACAGGTACAGGAGCCAAGAATGAGACAACTCCCTGTTGGTCTTCACTGACTGCAGACTGTCTCACTGTTTCTTTCTCTATAGGTCTGGATTTGGACAATTCCAACATTTCCTGAAGGTCTGACTCAGTCCTCATGCCTACATTGTCCTTGTCTTTACTAACAAGTCCAAGCTTTACATTAGATGCCTCTATCTGCTCTTGGTTGAGTGCATCATTCTGTGTCACTCCTTCAGGCTTTTCCATTGCTTCTGCCTTCAGTGTTTCCTTAGTCTCTTTACCCATCATTTTCGTTGATATGCTAAGCTGCACAACAGGATCAGTTGCTATAGGTATTGATGTATCAAGACATGGTGGACAAACAGTGGCAGATTCAGGAACAGAATCCTTAGCAATGTACATTTGTGTCGATGAAGTACTATTTTCAGGTTTAGTCTGAGTTTTGAAGCATACAGACTCCACTGATTTTTCAGAAGAGGAGATTTCTTTAGGTAGAGCTTCCTGTAAATTTAACATTAAAAAACACATGACTCTCTAAAAATATGAATTAATAAACAGTTAATGCAATATAAAGAAGAAGGTAACCTGTACCTTAGTGACAGACACTTGGACCACAGTGGCAGTGGTGATTTCAGCAGAAGCCTTATTCACTGGAGTCTCAACAGGGCTCTGGTTTAAATGGAATAAAACAGCGACAGATTGTTAAAAACAGACTGCCTGGCTGAAGATAGAGCTCTTGAAGAGTCTCTTGTCTTTTGAAGCCAGAAGAGCTGGACAGCTGATTTTGACAGCACCAAGTGTTTTTTTCTTTTCTTTTTTTTAATAAAGGAAATTACTGTTGTGTGTGTACTCTACTATCAGATAATGAAGGTAAGAAGCACAGACACAAAGTGAGCTGTTTTATCTTATTATCTATCAAACACTAATGAAAACGTTTTTGCCCAAAAACTTTAAGTGAGCAATCCACTATGTCATTTTGTTTGTATTTTATTGTCACATACCATGTGTAGGAGTTTAGCAATAAACTGTATGTAAAGACTTTAAAACAATAAGTCAGACACTAAGACCTTGAAAGTGGTTGTAATAAAATAGTTACCAGTGCTTTTTCCTCCTGAGAGACACTCTTTGTTTCTTGCGTAGGAGCTGTAGTCTCAACTTGCTTATGATCCTCACTGGCTGTAGAGCATGTCATCTGATCTTTCTCTGTAGGTTCGGATCTTGACTCTTTGAATTGATCAGTTAATATTTCTTCAATGCTGGACTCTTCTATGCCCAGAATGTTCTCGTTTTTACAAACCACTACAGGCTTTACTGAAGATGCCCCTATCTGCTTTGGCTGCAGTTCATTTGTATGTGTCTCTCCTTCTGGCATCTCTGTTCTTTCTTGATATTTAAGGTCCTCCAGGGTTTCCTCAGTTTCTTTAGTTAGTATGTTAAGTTGCACAGCAGGACTGACTGTCAGAGGTAATAATGTCTCTGAAGTTGTAACAGGCATGTGAACTGTATCACCATCATCATCTGACCTGCTGTTTGTTGTATTTAAAATTCTAGGTGTAGGTGAAGTAACATTTTCTAATTTAGCCTCTTCTGGTTTTTCTCTTGCTCCAGGAAAAGATTCCTGTAGATTGAAGTTTCATGAGTTCCAAGAGTTAAGAACAAGATCCAGATTTCTTCAAGACAGGCGTTAATATTCAATTCACACAAATCATATTAAAATTACCTTAGTGATAGACACTTTGACGACAGTGGCAGCATTGGTTTCGCCAGGATCTTCACCCACTGAAATCTCATCGTGGTCCTGGATTCAGGATGAATTGGATGAAAAAAGTAAAGCAATAAAATTGAAACAGGTTATTGAAACAGAAGAATACAGACTGGAGAATACTCCAGAGAGATGGGATGAGCAGCTGAATCTGACAGCACCAATTAGAATGGCAAATTACTGTTGCATGTGAGAAAACAAACAACACATACAGTAATATTTAAGAACTGGATCTCAGCATATATTAAAATCAAACAGCAATAAAAGAAGAAAGGGAGGCAGTCTGAAATCTCTATGTATGGTTTAACACATGCATGCTGCTAAAAAGTAGCATTATCATTTCCACTGTCTCCAGTAATTTAATAATATCTTTTTTTAAAAAGTACATTAGTGATGAATCATGCATTAATCATATAAATGAGAAAATGTAATTTGGTCAAATGTAATAGCTTTTCCTAAGAGATGAAAAAAATGTCTGAGAGTCAGCAAGTGAACATAAGGGATGTGAAAGGATGTGAAGGACATCTGATTTGTGTACCCATAGAGACAGCATGGAAAAAATGCAATTATACAAAAAAGCTGAAACGTTGTAAATTTGAATAGCCTTAAGCAGTCTAGAAAATTCAGAGAAAGTTGAAGAGAAAAGCAATTTCAGCAGTTCCGGTATGGCAGAGAAACTAGAGCCAACACAAAGTTTGATGTCTCCTGTACCTCTGGAGAACTGCAAGTGAGAGTCTCAGAGGACGAAGAGTGACTGCCTTTATCCTCATAATCATCATCATCCTCTTCCTTTGAGTATGCTGTTTCCATAGGCACCTGTTCCAAAAATTTTTGTGGCCAAAGTTTAACTGTTTCATCAACCTCATTGTCTTTAATTCATTCCTTAGCTAAAATATCCCATCATTTGAAATCAGCTCACAGAAATTGTTCTACCTGAGTTTTTGTGATTGCGCTCGATTTGTATTCGCCTATTCAAAGCACATCTGAGAATATCTGAAATGTGCTTAGCAATGCATTTGATTGATCAGTGTGACACTGAACTCACCATCATGTCCCCAGGGCACTGAAGGGCGAGACTGGAAACCATTCCTCCATCAGATGGAGAAATAACAGCCACGGAGTGACCAACAGCAGCCTAAGGAAAAAGAGAGCTCACAAGGTTTTATTGTCTGTAGGAAAGTAGGATAAAATCACAATTCATGTTAAAAACACATTCATGTTAATCTTCTTCTTCTTTCGGCTTTTCCCTTCAGGGGTCGCCACAACGAATCATCTCTCTCCACCTATCCCTATCTTCTGCATCCTCAACACTTGCACCCACTAGCTTCATATCCTCATTAATTCCATCCATATACCTCCTCTTTGGCCTTCCTCTTTGCCTCCTGCCTGGCAGCTCCATGTCCAACATTCTCCTATCAATATACTCACTCTCCCTCCTCTGAACATGTCCAAACCATCTTAATCTGGCCTCCCTAACTTTGTCCCCCAAACGTCCAACATGAGCTGTCCCTCTGATGTACTCGTTCCTAATCCTGTCCAATCTTGTCACTCCCAAAGAGAACCTCACCATCTTAAAAACACATTCATGTTAATAAGTAAGTAAAACTTGTACAGCAAATATTCTTAATTCCTAGAGATTTTTTACACTGAACTTCTTCTGAACCCAAGGGATGCTTGCTTCCTCTTATTCCTACAGACATAAAAGCTTTGAAGAAAGTTTTATTATATCAGCCCAGCATGTCAAACTGAGCCAAAGGTCATGAGGAGGGTCATGAGGAAACATGGGAAATTCTGGCATTTGTTGATAATGGACTTGACAGTTTGTATTATTAATATTAAAAGAAAAGATAGATACACTTTGGCCTCTAATTTCTACATGTTTCTAGTGTTTCTGCCAGATATTACGTAGCAAATTCCTAATTTTGTAATTATCATTGCTGTGAGAGATGCACTTCACTGAATCTCTTCAATCACTCGTGTATTATTGGCCCAAAACATAATTAAAGCTCTCAAGACAGATCTCTGGAGGTCAGAGCTTTTCAAAATGCTTTCATGTAAGATAAGACACTCAGATACTACCAGCAGCTATAAAAATGCCAAGGACAGAGAAATGTGGTTAAAAGTCAAAGTTAATGCCAACAGATAAACGACCATAAGAGATCATTCATGTGCATGCATATTCTGTATATAAACAGAGCTGATATACTGGTGATGCAGCATCAGTCTTAATAGTCAGGTGCAAATTCATACAAGTTTTAAATCAATCCAGCTTGACATTTACGTGAAGTGTTGCTCTTTTTCAAGATTATAACTGTCTGGCCAGCCACAAAGTCTGAAATTTTCACACAGTGACTGGCATTAAAAAAGCAAAACAATAATGCAATTTTAGCACAAATCCATCCACTTCTTTCACACACTTCAGTGCACTTTTTAACCTTCAGTTCCACATCACCCTTTATAAGGTGGCACAGTTCTAGCCATAATCATCATTATTTTGTGCACATGGGTCAGTAGCAGTGTGACTTGTTCAGGTTCAGACTGGTGTCAGAGATCACACTCAAAGTAGAATGTGAAACTTAAAAAAAAAAACACAAGCAAAAAAAGTTACCTGTGATCAGTGAATTCATTAAAAACATTAACAAATGATTACAACTTGCATTAACAATTGTTCACACCATCAATTAAACAGTTATTAATCAATAAAGACCACTATGATCTTTATCTTAAATTGCGAAATTATGAAGCAACATTATGAAGTAAAATTGAATAACAAGCTCTAACTTTTACTAGTATTCAGTAAGTTATCAACATTTAGTTAATTGTAGTTAAATTTTAACTTGTAAAATTAACTGTAGTTAATTTTAGTCATTTTTCGTCACAGATTTAAAATAAATGTATCCAGTACAGGTGGATATAATGCAACAATACAAATCTTTTTTTTTACTTTGGTATTTCATTAACATTAAAATGAAAAATTTGCTAATGTTACTGCATAAAAAATGTTAGGTAAGTGAATCTTAGGGTAAAGCATTAAAACAATCCAGGGCATTATCAATAAAAAGCAATATAAGGTTTAATTTTTGGTATCTGCATTGTCTTATTTGCGGTTATTAAATGTTTTACAGAGAAATGTTTTGTATTTTTATGAAACCGAGTGCAACAGCACCACCAGCGGTTATAAGAAAAAGACACCGTTTTATAAAAAGCAACACTGCAGGCTAGATTTAACTAGGTTAATGGGACAGTAACAGTCTCGCCAGGTAATTACACACCTCTCGGATTTGATCTCCACTTTGGGCAATGTAATATAATACAATATAGCAAGTTTTATGCTTTTGGTTAGAAAGAAAGGGTTAAAGCTTTTCTGTTGACTGTGCTTGAGGAAATGTAGCAGTAAAGCATTATATGCTTGAAATACTTAATAGTTAATAGCTTAATAGTAATAATCATATAATCACAATAGTGTGCCAGAAAAATAATATTTTCCACTGCTAAGAATCACACACAGTGATCAGTAGAATGGTACAGACCCTGAATGCAATGCTTTGCTCCTCAGTGAGCCGCTGGAGCTCAGTTACATGGGGATGAAGCTGCTCAGCTCTGTGGAAGGCCGAGAGACTGATTTCGGCTCCTGGAGGCAGACCCAGGCTATCCCTGCACCTCTCGATCTCAGCTAAGGTCCTCTGCATGGCCTGCAGGTTTTCTAGGATTACCTGTAAATTAAAATGAAGTGAGTAGAGAGCACATTTTCACTAACAAGTTACTTTATATTATTTTATAGCAGTGGTTGGATTTGCCTGTCTGTTTTGAAGATGCTCCTCTGGTGATATGTTCTCGGTCTCCACAGTAGATAAGATACTTCTGATCTTCGTGATGTTCTTCTCCATTGTCTTAACCTCTCCTTCAATTGCATCCATCTCCTAAAAAAGCAATAGAAAAGTATTTCATCAACATTAACTGAAGCTTCTGACCTGTAAATGATCGGGTGCTGGGATAAGCACATGTCTTAATTAATTCATATTAATATAAGTATGGTGTTAAAATCAGTCTTTAATCTTTATGAAATTGTAACCAGTGACTCTGGTGCTTACTTCTGCTGCATGCTGGAGCTGAGAAAGTGGCTCCAGAACACTGCGCTGCATGTGGCTAACGCTAGTGCGGATCTGCAAAAGGTTCTGCTCCACAGTGGTGGTGTCACATACAGCTGAGATCTCCTGGAGTGAAGGCCCAAAAGCCTCCAGAGACCCTTGTATTCCTTCTGACTCATCCACCACCATCTGCCAAACAAAAAAATATCAGCATAAGAATTTGTATACAAATATATATATATATATATATATATATATATATATATATATATATATATATATATATATATTTTTGTATATATACCTTTTTTTCCCTCAGTAATAAGCATGATCAGGGGAAAGAACCCTACAATGATTCGGATTGCCCTTTTTTCACTTTAACACAAATCATTTTCAATCAAAATGATATCAGCAACAATTTTAGAAGTTTTAAAAATATTCACATGAACATCTGGATTTCTTGACAGTGTGCAATTGAGCTGACACAGACTTTACAAATTTGTGCAAAACATGATGATGCATGTTAGATCAAATCCATTGGTGTTCCATCTGATCACATGTTTCAAAAGAAGAGATAATGCACAAAAAATCTGACCTTTCGTATGAAAGATTTAACATGGGCAATACGACAAATTTGCTTACATTTAAACAGTGAATTTTGAATAATGAATACCGGTAGTCAAGATGTTGCACATTTCCTTCTGTTGTTTTACAATTTTAAAAATTTTCAGTGTGGTCTTAGACTTTGGGCCCCACTGTATATATTTAATAAAATTCTTCTTTCAGTTTATTTTCAATTTATAAAAACATCATGCTTTTCACAATCATTCCAAAAGGAGAATCAAAATAAGAACACTTTCTTCCATGGTGCCTATATAGAAAGATCTAAGCTATGCCCCCTATTGGTTGGGCATAATTACCAGACCATTAGTTTGCCTTGATTTATGCAATCACACATTCCTAACCTATAATTATCACTTTGTGTTGAGAGAAAAAAAAGAAATCAACATACTTAGTCCACATTAAATGATTAAATGAGTATGTGAGAGAAAATAAATGAAGCCCTTCACAGTGCAATGTCTGAGTAAGACCTGCTGGATTTGTTCATGGATTTGCTACTAATGGGAAAAAAAACCTTGACAATAATTAGATATGGCACTGCTGTTAGCAATGACATATCACTAAATTATTCTGAAGTTTCTCAGTTGTTGGTCCGGATCTAGGCCCGGGAAAGTCTTTCCGCAGACTGAACAAAGTACACAAAAAAAGTAACAAAACTGATCAATGTATGAAAGAACATGGTTCAGTGGCTCCAGATTTAAATATGACCCCTTGCAGGTTCTGTGGCAATGAGACATGAGAGGTGGTGTTTCAGTGATTAAGGTATTCAGGTGCACATTAAATGGTTCAAATCCAAGTACCATTGATTGGGTCCTTGATTAAGACCTTCATCTGTTCAGTTGGAACATGATTTAAAGTTGCTTTGGATATGTTTTAGTTAGGTAAGCCAATGTTTAGCAAAATGACAACACAGCTTGTTCAATACAAACAAAAAGTGATGACAAAAACAGAATGTTTAAAGACGACTGCATGGAGAAGTGTACATATTCAGAGTCTGTGGCTTTAGTCAAACGTAGTAATCAGAAGCAGCAATTCATTTAAAACATGACATAACTGCTTTAAAGTGATGCTTATCAATTTATAGCCATTAACTAATTGCTAATTGTGTTAAAATCTAGGTTAGGTGTATCTGGACAGTCACAAATTTTAGTAGAATACCCATGGACATATCTGGATGTATGCCTTGAGAGAGTTTAACCAGAATTAATTGTCCCAGTGGTCTGACCTGTAGGGAGCTGGCGTGGCTATGCAGACACTTGGCAGTCGTGTAGGTCTGAAGAGTCTTTAGCCAGGACTGAGTCTCAGCCAGCCAGCATGTAGAGCTACGCAGAATGTCCTCATACTCTTGGAGACTTGCAGGGATCTAATCCAATCACACAGATGCAAACAAATAAGGAAATGCATAAAAAACAGCACCATGTCAATGTTTACTTCCTGCTGAAGAAACCACATAAAGTCTAATCCTGTATTAATTAATTCCTCTGAGCTGACACTGTGGGTTGGCATGTGAGCTCTGAAGTACAGGACACAATGTAAGTGTACTCACTCTGTTAATGAAGGCAGTCCTCTGCTCTGCCTGCTTGGCTACAGCCTGGTAGAGCTGAAGGGGTTTTGTGAGCTCATCCATCAGTATGTGAGCTCTCTCAGGCTGCTCCTCAGCCAGCTCCTGAACCTCTGCCTCTAGCTCAGTGATCCGTGAGTGCCACTGGTCCAGTTCATCCCATACCCGCTGTACATGTGGACACACATAACACATACCCACCTGCTTAAAATACAGTATATGTATGAGTAACTGGATTAAGAGATTTCTCAAATAATACTGTGCAGTGCTTGGAAACAATTTTGTTGATTCACCATACACTGTGGCTTCACCAAAAACTTTCCAAATTCAGTAGCCAGTATTTTTAGTAGCCAAAAGTTTGTCACCACAAATCTACCTGCATAAATATTTGTTCAAACAATAAGTGAATTAATGGTTTCATTTATTTATTCACTCAAGTAACCACTTTATCCTGTTCAAGGTCATGGTGTGTTTGTGTGTGTGTGTGTGTGAGAGAGAAAGAGAGAGAGAGAGAGAGAGAGAGAGAGAGAGAGAGAGAGAGAGACGAGAGAGAGAGAGAGAGAGAGAGAGAGAGAGAGAGAGAGAGAGAGAGAGAGATCAATAGTCCCCTAAATTGTATAATGAATTCAGATCATTTCTGTCACTTTAACTGGTTTTGTAAAGTCACCGAAAAGCTTTTTTTGGCTAAACACTAATTTTGTTGACTTTTTTCCTGGCTTTTGCCAAAATTCATCCCTGGAGACATACGACACGTTTTTCCAGACTGCCTCACATACTATATGCCTTATAATACACCTTTATTTTGGACACAATATATATAATACAATACAATATACCATTTAATAATGTACCTGTTAATATGAGATGAACACACAAACACACACACACACACAAACACACCTTGAGTATGCTTTCAGCTTCTTTTACAGTGGGACTCTTCTGCTGCAGCAGGGCCTGGGCACCGCTTAAACCCATTGTCACTTTGTCCACATGCTCACTTATTCTCTGAAGAGAGCCACTGCTCTCCATAGCCTGTCCCACCTAAAACATCAAAAACAACAAAAACCCTGAATGATGTCTCTTCTCTTAATTGTAACCTTGGCAGTCTCTCTGACTAGTCAGTACACTGCTGTGCACATGAACAAATCCAGATATTTTTATTTATATATAATCTAATGCTATATTCTAAAACTATTTTCCACTTTACAGCGACAGTTTGCTTAAAATTGCACCTGATTCAAAACACATGCAACCACCGGCAGGCTAATGGCTATGAAATAAGAATAAAAATATGAAATATTTTCCCATACCATGTCCTTAGCTTCCTTTAGGGACAGAGTGATTTGGTCATGTAGATTCTGGATCTCTTTAGGTGGGTCTTTGCTCCTCTTCCTCACTCTGTCCATAATGTCCTGCAGTCTGACATTTTGAGCATCTACCTCTGCTCTGACCTCCTATTGAGAGCGAGACAGACATGTGATGTAGTGGCCACCAACAGACACAAAAACTAAACTTTTTAATCTAAACTCAAAAAAGTTGATGTCATTTGTTAATATTTAAAAAAAATCAACTTCAGCATTAATATGCTTTTAGTAATAATAACAAAGTTATTACCACCTGCATTACATGATTGTTTGAATAAAGTTATTTCACCCCACAAATTAAATGTCATGTTTCTATATATTAATAAAAAATGGAACTCAGGTTACTCGGAGTAAATGCTGAAATCCACAATTAACAATACACTCATATTAGTATTGTAATACTAATACTAACGATACTCTCAAATCAGTATTGCAGAGTAACATGTAATAGAATATTAATTTATTAGTTCATATATTAGGTTCATTAATCGTTAGCATCTTAACACATATTGCCACCACCCTCACAAGCCTGTGGTCAATGAAATCAAACTTGTTTAACACTAAGTGGATTTTTTCATTGAAACACCAAAATGAAGCAGTGTTGTTCTCTGTAATTGTTGTATCTGCTGACTAATGCAGACTCAAGAGACTTGTGATGATGAACCTCTGGTCCTGGAGTTCTTTCTGTACATTTTAGTGTTTTTAGTCTGCTCCAAATATACCTGATTCAAATAATGTACAACATAATTAATAGCTGTTTGAGTGTGTTTAATGTGTAAAACTCTAAAATTTGCAGGACAGAGAGTATTAGAAGACCAGGGTTAGGATCATGTGCTGTACATTATTCACATTGACATTTCTGGCATTTGGCAGATGCCCTTAGCCAGAGCGACTTACATTTTATCTCATTTTTGTATACAACTGAGCAGTTGAGGGTTAAGGGCCTTGCTCAAGGGCCCAGCAGTGGCAGCTTTGTAGACCTGGGACTTGAACTCATAACCTTCTGATCAGTAGTTCAACACCTTAACCACTAAGCTATGACATCCCTGCTACGAAATCCCCAGAGATGAAATAAAGTTGATATTGCTAACTACCATGATTATGAGAAGGATTTAGTATGTAATTGTGTTATTCAGAAAGCTAACAGGCATAATAGACTCTATTTCATTGCCTACTCTATTGACCACACAAGCACTGCAATATTTAATTTCTGTATATAGGGGGTTGTAGGCTTTGGTTTATTCTTGCCTACTGGTCAAGCTTTTACAAATAAAGAGTGTTACAAAGTAGACATCAGCATTGTGAACCTTCTAGAGCAGCAGAGTGGTGTTCACAAATAGAGCACTAACCCGTATATGTCTGGGATCTGACAGACTCTGCAGGACTGATAGCTGAGAAAGAACACTCTGCTGCAATCCCTTCAATTCCTCCTGAAAGCGACCCCACTCCTGGATCTCAGACAGCATGTCCTGTCTCATTTCACTGCTCTGTTCTCTTAGGCTGGGGATACAAATGTGCATCAGTCACTCTTTTAACTGATATTTTTACATTGAAATAAACTTTTACACACTTTTCCAAAGCATTTACAGCTGTGCATGACCATACCTTTGACAATGGCTTAGAAGTGATTGCAGTTCTTGGCTTATTGGACTGGGAGGGTTATGATGTTTTAAGGCACTCAATTGTCGTGATTCATAGCGTTGAAGAGAGACCAAAGTAAGCTGCTCTTGGTCCAGTTCATTTTGGAGCTGTTTGATTTGTCCCAGGATCTCCTGAAGCTTCCCATGAGATCCCTTCATCTTTGAGACCTCAGAGAGGCTGTGTTGAAGATGGTCAAGCGCTTCACTGGATCTCTTGATCTAACAACAAAAAATCTTCTGTCAACTCAGTGCTACAAACTAATACTAATACTGTTCTTTAAGTAGGACTTTGTATAGTTCTTTTTTGCAGGAACTTACTCTAAACATAATTTCCATCCACTGTGTTTCTGTATGGGCTACTCTGGATTTCAGTGTGTCTAGCCGCCACTGCAGTAAGGCCCAATGCCTCTGTAGATGTCCCAGGGTTTTCTCTGCAGCTACATGACAGTCCAGCAATGGACATTGGTCTTTCAGCTCCTCCAGCCTTGTACCCACATTTACTAGTTCCTCCTGAAGTACCTACAGATTTATGCAAAGTTTCACATATTAATTATTTATCATATCACTTTGTATACAAGTCATATGGCCGATTATTTTGTGTAGATGCATTTACAATAGCTTAAAAAACTATTTTAACTGACCTTAATTTTGTCAAGCTGGTCTTTTATTTCTTCCAAAGAGATTGGTTTGTGGCTGAAGCTGTCTGTAAGTTGGGCATCAAAGTTTAGAAGAAGGTGGTTGATATCATCATGCTGTTTTTTGTGGGTGGCTTGTTCCATTAAGCACCTGAAAATGAGGCCCAGACAAAACCGATTATGGATACACACAATTTCACTGTGCTCTGACTAACAGGTGTTCCAGATATGTATGTCTGTGTTTGTAGTGGAATTTAAAGCCAAACTCTAAACTGATTGACTTAAACAAGATGTAAAAAAAAAAAAAAAAAATTAAATACCATTAAGAAAAAACAAGTTTTTTTGTTATGTCCTCGGATTCACACAAGTCTAAACTCGATGAGCTGTGAACCTTTCTGTTTCAATTAATTCATCCTGCAATAACATTTACCTCAATCGCTTTTATATCTATTTGTAATTATAGTTAGATTTTCACATAAATCTAACAATACAAAAACAATGTATTTACCTCTGAAGGTCCTCCAGTTTAAACTGTGCTTGTGCATGTAATTTGGCATGAGTCACATAAAGGTAGCTGAGAAACTGAATGTGGAGAGTCTCAGTTTGAGGAGAAAAACATGCTTGTGAGGGCAATCGGGCCTGTATCTCAGTCACATGATCCTGGAATCCTTTGGACAGATTAGTAAGAATTTGATGAGTGTGGTTAAGTTCTTTTTTAGAGTCTTGGAAGCTGGCAGATGGAACCAAGAGATCAATCTCAATCCGCTGAAGGAATCCAACAGCTCGCCGGACAGCTCTGTGATAGTCTTTCAGGGCTTCGTTAGCCTTGAGAAGGTTTTCCTACAAACACACACAAATTAGTACTTTCTAAACACAATACAATGTATTGTGTATACACAGTAGCTAATATTACCTGTAACCCATCTGTTGCTACATAAAATGTGTTTTCCTCTAAAGATTTTTTGGTAAGGGACCACCAGAGAAATATTTTTACCAAAATGTTATAAGCTAGTATAGTGACTTTGTAATTAACACAAATGTACTATAATGATCCAATTACACACATTTAACATGTTGTAACAAATACAGATGTATTTAATTAACAAAGAAAACTAAACCTAAAAATACAGGAAGAATATTACTTTAAAGCCTTTAATAATATAAAAGCATTTACCGTCTGCATTTTACAGTCCTTTAAAATTCTTCTTCCGATGTCGGTGTTTTTTTCGTAGCCTACAATGGCTTTACAGTTGTTGGAACTCTCCAATGTTCGCAGCACAGAAGTCACTGACCCCTCAAGTGTCAAGCATGTTTGTAGTGCTACAGTAATGGCCTGGTAACTTGGATCCAGGCAGCTGTTCTGTTTTAGCTGCTTTTCAACTCTCATAAAGTGTTCAGTTATTGGAGTCAGTTCCCTTAGATTGCTAAAGCTGCTAGCCAGTAGGGAGTCCTCCTGGTTTTTAACATCACTGCTAACAATATGTTCCCAGGCAGTAAGACTTTGTAGCCTGCTGTGAATTTTTTGCCTCTCTGAGTTAAACTGTGATGGGAATAGATCACCAGAAATGGCCTCCAGTTGCTCTGCAGTCTCCTGACAGAATATCTTCACTAGGGGTACCTCCACTAGCAGAGTATGACCCAAATGGAGTCGTTTATCAACATCTTTGCTGCTATTTGTGACCTCAAGAACTCTCTTCTTCATTGAAACAAAGTGGCTTTCCAAATGCTTTTTAGACATCAGATATTCTTCATGTTCCATGCACTGCTGATCCAGCAGCCTCATTTTCTGCTGTAAGCTCATAATAGTCTGTAGAAGGTCTTTTCTCTGGTTCTCCTTGCAATGCTGAAATTCCAGCACTTGAGAAAGATGCTCTATCAGCATGTGTCTTATAGGGACAAAAGCAGCAAGTGACTCTCTTGTTACAGGATATCTTTGGTTCTCAAGGTCAGTTGTTATTTGACGTAAACTCTTCTGGATGGCAGAAAATTCTTCTGTATATGATTTCTGAGCATTCAAGATCTCCTCTAGCTCCCAACAATCAATTTCCTTACATTTTATAACCCCAGTGATCGTTCTTTGCAAGGTGGTGAGTTTGTTGATAAGGTGGAAAGTGTCTACAGTACTGAGACCATGACTCATGTCCTTTGTCTCATCCAGAAGTGTCTGAATGGTAGTTAGCCTCTTCTCAGCTTCTTTTAAAGTGGCTTTCTGCTTTTGATGGTAGACTCGCAAGTCTGTGATAGAGCTTCCGAGCTGGATTACTGCAGCTTTATTGGATTCTTTCTCTAAGAGTGAGGTCAACCAGGTGCTATTATCTGTAATCTGCATGTCTAGTTTCTGTCTAGCATGCAACATTTGGTTAAGATCTGCAGAAACATTCTCTGCCTTCTCTGAGATCTTACTGTAGACATTCTCTAAAGTCTGGAGCACAGAAAACATATGATTAGAATCCACCTGATTAAGTCCTGCAATCTGTTCTTTTGATTTCATAACCACAGAGGACAATGTGAATTGTCTGGAGGATATTTCTGACTGCAGTTTTTTCATGCTGTTAACCTGCTGACTGGCTTCCTCTGGGAAAAGAGATAACTTCTTTTTCCTGGTGATTCTGTTATCTGCTCTTTTTGCCCAAGCAAACCAGCTTTTCATAGTATCAATGATCTCTGTCAGTAGGGGATCACTAGGACAGGCTGACTTAGCACAAAGATTCTCCTGAACACAATCCAACTGAGATTTCAGATTTTGGAAAACACTGCTAATGTCTTCCTTTTCCTTCTCCCCTAGTGGACACTGGAAAAGAGCCTTTGAGAACTCCAGGAGGTACAGGTATCGTTCATTTATTTCCACAAACTCATTGAATGTTAACATTTCCTGTACGGCTGTTTGGCAATCTTTTATCTGAGTCGAAGGTGAGGAAGAGGCTGTGTGGAGAACCTCCAATTCACCAAGAAGGACCTTAGCATCATTCATTAGTATAGAAGCTTCTGATGTACAGTGGTCAGCATGCCTTAAGGTTCTGTCTGCTGTCCCCTCCAAAATCTGCCACTTTTTCTGCAAATCTTTAACCTGGATTAGACATGCCACTGCACCCTCAGCCTCTCCTAAATAAGGTGACACATGACAACATGTACGCATCAGTTCTTCTAGCATCTTCTTCTTCTGATCCATGCGCTTGAGGAATGCACTGAGTACTTTTGCTTGAACAGCACTGCTTTTCAAAGAAACCCTATAGAAACAGAGAAACAGAGGAAAAAATAAAAATTTTTTTAACTGTTACACATTAAACTACCTATACATTATTTGAACATTATATAAACTCTCACAGGCTCAATGAATCCAACTCTTCTTCCAGTTCCTGTAGTGTATCTTGGATGGCTTGTATTTGTTGGTGATATTGTGTGACCTGTTGGAGCTGAGCCTCTTTAACCTGTACTATGGCTGTAGCATCCAACAGCGCTGAACTCCATCTCTCCGTCATACTCTGGCTGAGCTGGGAGAGACCCGAGCCTCTACACTGAGACTGTGAAGCCAACTGCTCCTCAATATACTGTTTACAGCTCTGAAGAAACACACCAAAATGTCAGTTTTCAACTTTTCAATCACAGATGTGAACTTTAAAGTGCCTGGTTGTAACTGATTAAGGACTAAGGAGTAAGGACTGGTTGTAATTGATTAATTACTGCCTCTCTTTATAACTCAACAGAATTTTCAGTACTTCGTAATTATATCAAATATCCCAAAGCCTAAAGCAGGCAGATCAATAAAAAACTTTTTTTATGCTAATCCCAGCTGCTTTTTCTTATCAAATATTTGATTTATAAAAATAAATCAAGCATACCACTGCTTCCTGAAGTTGCTGACTCATTAGTTCAGTGCTAAGCTGGGCTGGCTTATATTGACATTTCAAAATCCTAAGAACAGCCCTTTCTAGCTGGTTCTCCAATTCTGTAGGTAATGGCTGTAGAAGCCATGTTGCCTCCATAGTCTTATATCCCTGAAACAAGCAAAAAATCAACATGAAACAACAGACATGGCTACTGAAATCTTGAATTTACTTGAGGACAGGAAATCTATGATGCCAGTTTGCTTCCTGTGCAGTCTCCTTCCAGAGCTACTAGCAGATATTTAATCATCATAACACAGACTACAAAGCACACTTCAAAGCCTGTGTATTTGAGAAACACATCATGATGTTACCTCTTTACACTATTTAAGAGCAACGCAAATGAGAATCTTGGACATATTAAGCACTTATTTGCAAACATGAAAAACAAGTGTAAGTACATAGTGAAGATAGTTACTGTATAGTTATGTTTCTACTACAGCCTTTAACACTTACTGTGGGAACATCACTTGTATCCATTACAGAGTGAACCTTTGTGCTCATATCCAAAAAGGTGGCCAGTGCTGATGCAAAGGCAGGCTGGTTTGCTGTCCTTGTTTGCTTGCTGTAGTCCTTGAAACCTTCAAACTGATCTCCTTCACTTCCATTTTTGGATTTGGACATTTCTTGTGTCTAAGCATTTAAAAATAATTGTAAACACATTTGCATTACATTAAAGTTCACTGCATTTTTGGTTAAAATTACAACTCCTAACTCGTGTAAATAATTGTTTTCCAGTGGCAACTGAAACAGGAAAGAAGCTTTGTTGAGAGTTGGATCTTTCCTATGGGGTGTGGTGTGCCTTGAGCAACCCATAGAGCAGCTGTGCTGCAGGTCTGTAAGACTAGTTGCTGCATACAATATAATACATCAAGCATTCACATGCAAAACCTGCCAGCTGCAAGGCCTCATCACACACCAAACTGAATGTGTTATGTTATAGACATAACTCATCAAACTAACTCTGTTTTAAAACACGCTCATCTTTTTACTGCATGCTGCAGTAAAAAGATGTGACAAAAACAGGAGTTCACATGTCAAAAATGCTCAGAATGCTCCTTTTACCTTTACCAAATGTTAAATATCAAGCCATTATACTTTTATATTTGGCATTATAAGTGACACAGTTAGAAACTACAAGAAATGTCAACAAGAGATTTTTTTTAAAATAGGAAGTTCCCTGGGAACTTTAGTACACCGAAAATGATTATTCACACTTTAAATGTTCGTAATTTATTTCAAATGACCTTTTCAGAAAACTATTCAAATATAGCTGCAGCATCACCTAATAAAATTCTGCCTTTTAAAAAAAGCCTTATAAATGTCAAACCAATAAAGGGCAAACATCTTTCTGTGCTCTGAAGAAGAAAACCTGAAAGTTTCACATAGAACAGTTAAAATAAAGTCCTGATAAGAGTCTGATCCCACACTCAGTGACAAAACTCAACAATTCTGCATTTCACCATTTTGTCATGGAGGACCACAGTGGCGATGAATGACTACAATGTAAAGCAAATAAAGTAAATGCATGTGATGATACCTGTAAGCAGTCACTGCTGTCCGTATTCTTAGCCTGCTCTTTTGAGTCTGCTTCTGCGTGGATTCTAAACTCCAACTTTAATGGTACTGCAGCAGTTATTTGTGACTCATCTCTGGATGTCTCTGAAATATCTCCTGAATTAGAAACTTGCTTCTGAATGGTGCTGTTGAAGTCTGTTGATTTTATACCGTAAGGATGAATGTCTGTGGCAGTGGTATGGCTAGTACCTACAAGGGTCCTTGTTTCACTCAGCTGTCTATCTGTATTCTCTGGGAAATCCATGTCATCTCTGCTTTCTATAGCATCCACTGCTTTAATATCTAAACTGAAGACATTTGCGGATGTTGGAGTATATTTTTGACTAGATTCTGTGGATTCAGTTGTTGTATCAGTGGCGTTTATACGCTTTGTGGTCGTTTGATGATGCAAAGAGCTGCCTTCACTGTTTTTTTTGGAACTAGATGTCTCAGCCTTCCTTTTATCTTCATCATTTGTCTGATCTTCCTTTGTGCTTTGCTTCAGAAATATATCACTGAAAAGATTAAAACTCTCTTCTTTTGCTAGTAAAGTGTGTGCTTGATTTATATTTGTTGTTTCTTGACAGCCTTCATTGCCCTGGTCATTTTTCCTCTCTCTGATCACTTTGCTAGTGGGGTCATGCTCTTCTATTACAGCAACACCCTCATTTTGCAACACATGTGTTTCTGTAATTTCTCTGTCTAATGATTGTATAAGATCCTCTGCACTGTTTGCTGATCCAGTTTGAGTGTCCTTTTCAGTGGCAGAGGGAGTTTTAATACTAAATTCATGAGAATCACCAGCTTTGGGATGCTCCATAGACTCCTGGCCGTCAGGCTTCAGAATGGGTTGAGCAACATCCAGAATGATAGTACAGACTTGATCAGTTCTAGGGCTACTTTCAGTTTCACTCTTTGTGCATGGCATATTAGTTTCAAAAGTGTTTGCATCAAGTATCTGATTTGACAAGTCGGCACTAGAAAATTTAAGAACCTCTGCATCATCATCAGCTGGCTGGTGCGTCTCAAGATTTAATGTAGGTTGAACAACATCCAGAAGGACGGTATGAACCTTTGCACCACCATGACTACTTTGGGTGTCACTGTCCATGTGTATCATACAAGAATCAGGCTGGTTTACATCAGGTATCTGACTCAAATCTACTTCTGTTCTAGAAATGTCAAGAACCTCTGCTACTGTACTGTGTGAAAACTCTAATTCTGCTTGTTTTTGTTCACTTCCTTCTCTGATCTTACTAGTGTCTTCTTCTGATTTTGCCTGTTCTTTATCTGATTCTTTTCTGTCAGTTGGGATTGCCCTTTCGTGCTCCGGTTGTTGGTGCTGATCTGGAGACACAGGAGATTTTTGGTAGGAATCAGATCTAGCATTAATCTCTGCTGTTGTATAGACTTCCTGATTCTGCAGCACATCCATGCCTGTTATTGAAGACTGTTGTCTTGACAGATCTGCATCTTCAGTGTTACTGTCTGCACAAGCGTCAGCCTGCAGTTGTTGAGAATAGGGATCTTCAGTCCGATCTGTTTGTGCTGATTCTGTGTGAAAGGTCAGTTGTATTTTCTCTAGATTGTCCAGTGACTTCATAAGAGCCTCTTCACTTTTTGAGGTGCTTGATTTAGAGTCTGCAGCATTATCGGTGGGATTGTCAGAACTGAATTGATAAGGATCTCCTGCTGTTGGACACTCCACTGACTGCTGCCCATCAGGTGTCAGTGTGGGCTGAACAAATTCCAAAATGGATTTACAGACTGTTACAGTGCCACTGCTGATTTTGTCGTCACTCTCCATGTGCAGTGTCCTAGATTCAAGCTGGTTTGCCTCAGGTGTCTGATTCGACAAGTCAGTTACTGTTTCAAAAATTTCAAGAACTTCTGAAACAGGACCATGAGAAATATCATGTTCTATGTGTGTGGGTCCAGTTCCTTGCCTGAACATAATATAACCTCCTTCTGTATTTGTCTGTTTCTGTTCTATTTCTGTTCTAGACATTTGAAGAACCTCTGGTACCGGACCATGTGAAGTATCACTTTCTGTGTGTGAGTATTCAGTTTCTTGTCTGACCTTGATGGTGCCCTCTTCTGATTTTGCCTGTTCAGTGTCTGGGTCAGTTGTGCTTTTGGCAATTGGGCTCACTTTCGTTGGTCTGTCTTCTATGTCACAATCTATAGCCACAGTGTGTAGCTGGTAAGAAACACTTTTCCCATCAAGATCTTTTGATGTATCAACTCCCTGATTTTGCAGCACATCCTCTTCTGTGAATGCATCCTGTGTTGTGTCAGTGGCATCAAGATGCTTTGTGCTAGTTGTTTGATGATGCAGAGAGCTGCCTTCATTCATTTCTTTATAGATTGTTGTTTCACTCTTCCTATCTTCTGTAGTGACTGTCTGATCTGTGTTCATACCCCTCTTGCTCTTCTTTTCTTTCTTAGTAGAACGAGATTGCTTGAAAAAATAGCTGTCTTTTCCTTTAGAGTGCTTAGTGTCCAGTTTCTTTGTACTTTTCTTATCTGCAGTTGCTTTCTGTTGTCTCTCTTTTCTGTCCTGATCTGTAGATCCATCATTTTGCTGGTAGGAAATGGTTATGGCATCAGGATCTTTTCTATGAACTGCCTGATGTTGCTGCACATCTGCCTCTAAAGAATCTCTGTCAGATAATGTAGGAGCTTGATGATGTGACATATCTTCGTTTCCACAGGAATCTTCTTTACCAGCAGGAGTTTGGAATTGTTGAAGATTAGCATTTTCATTCTCACTTGGTTGCAGTGGTTCTGTTTTCATGGACGACTGCATTTCCTCTCGACTGTCCGGTGACTGCATGAGATCCTCACTAGGTTTTGTCTTTTCTGATTTTAAGTCCTCTGATTCAGTAGTAGACCTTTCAGGACCAAAGGCATCATCATCAGCTGGCTGGTGCTTCTCAAGATTTAATGTAGGCAGAACAACATCCAGAAGGACGGCATGAACTTTTGCACCGACATGACTACTTTGGGTGTCACTGTCCATGTGTATCATACAAGAATCAGGCTGGTTTACATCAGGTATCTGACTCAAATCTACTTCTGTTCTAGAAATGTCAAGAACCTCTGCTACTGTACTGTGTGAAAACTCTAATTCTTCTTGTTTTTGTTCACTTCCTTCTCTGATCTTACTAGTGTCTTCTTCCGATTTTGCCTCTTCTTTATCTGATTCTTTTCTGTCAGTTGGGATTGCCCTTTCGTGCTCCGGTTGTTGGTGCTGATCTGGAGACACAGGAGATTTTTGGTAGGAATCAGATCTAGCATTAATCTCTGCTGTTGTATAGACTTCCTGATTCTGCAGCACATCCATGCCTGTTATTGAAGACTGTTGTCTTGACAGATCTGCATCTTCAGTGTTACTGTCTGCACAAGCGTCAGCCTGCAGTTGTTGAGAATAGGGATCTTCAGTCCGATCTGTTTGTGCTGATTCTGCGTGAAAGGTCAGTTGGATTTTCTCTAGATTGTCCAGTGACTTCATAAGAGCCTCTTCACTTTTTGAGGTGCTTGATTTAGAGTCTGCAGCATTATCGGTGGGATTGTCAGAACTGAATTGATAAGGATCTCCTGCTGTTGGACACTCCACTGACTGCTGCCCATCAGGTGTCAGTGTGGGCTGAACAAATTCCAAAATGGATTTACAGACTGTTACAGTGCCACTGCTGATTTTGTCGTCACTCTCCATGTGCAGTGTCCTAGATTCAAGCTGGTTTGCCTCAGGTGTCTGATTCGACAAGTCAGTTACTGTTTCAAAAATTTCAAGAACTTCTGAAACAGGACCATGAGAAATATCATGTTCTATGTGTGTGGATGCAGTTCCTTGCCTGAACATAATATAACCTTCTTCTGTATTTGTCTGTTTCTGTTCTATTTCTGTTCTAGACGTTTGAAGAACCTCTGGTACCGGACCATGTGAAGTATCACTTTCTGTGTGTGAGTATTCAGTTTCTTGTCTGACCTTGATGGTGCCCTCTTCTGATTTTGCCTGTTCAGTGTCTGGGTCAGTTGTGCTTTTGGCAATTGGGCTCACTTTCGCTTGTCTGTCTTCTATGTCACAATCTATAGCCACAGTGTGTAGCTGGTAAGAAACACTTTTCCCATCAAGATCTTTTGATGTATCAACTCCCTGATTTTGCAGCACATCCTCTTCTGTGAATGCATCCTGTGTTGTGTCAGTGGCATCAAGATGCTTTGTGCTAGTTGTTTGATGATGCAGAGAGCTGCCTTCATTCATTTCTTTATAGATTGTTGTTTCACTCTTCCTATCTTCTGTAGTGACTGTCTGATCTGTGTTCATACCCCTCTTGCTCTTCTTTTCTTTCTTAGTAGAACGAGATTGCTTGGAAAAATAGCTGTCTTTTCCTTTAGAGTGCTTAGTGTCCAGTTTCTTTGTACTTTTCTTATCTGCAGTTGCTTTCTGTTGTCTCTCTTTTCTGTCCTGATCTGTAGATCCATCATTTTGCTGGTAGGAAATGGTTATGGCATCAGGATCTTTTCTATGAACTGCCTGATGTTGCTGCACATCTGCCTCTAAAGAATCTCTGTCAGATAATGTAGGAGCTTGATGATGTGACATATCTTCATTTCCACAGGAATCTTCTTTACCAGCAGGAGTTTGGAATTGTTGAAGATTAGCATTTTCATTCTCACTTGGTTGCAGTGGTTCTGTTTTCATGGACGACTGCATTTCCTCACGACTGTCCGGTGACTGCATGAGATCCTCACTAGGTTTTGTCTTTTCTGATTTTAAGTCCTCTGATTTAGTAGTAGACCTTTCAGGACCAAAGGCATCATTATCAGCTGGCTGGTGCGTCTCAAGATTTAATGTAGGTTGAACAACATCCAGAAGGATGGTATAAACTTTTGCACCACCATGACTACTTTGAGTGTCACTGTCCATGTGTATCATACAAGAATCAGGCTGGTTTACATCGGATATCTGACTCAAATCTACTTCTGTTCTAGAAATGTCAAGAACCTCTGCACTGTACTGTGTGAAAACTCTAATTCTTCTTGTTTTTGTTCACTTCCTTCTCTGAACATAATATAACCTTCTTCTGTATTTGTCTGTTTCTGTTCTATTTCTGTTCTAGACGTTTGAAGAACCTCTGGTACCGGACCATGTGAAGTATCACTTTCTGTGTGTGAGCATTCAGTTTCTTGTCTGACCTTGATGGTGCCCTCTTCTGATTTTGCCTGTTCAGTGTCTGGGTCAGTTGTGCTTTTGGCAATTGGGCTCACTTTCGCTTGTCTGTCTTCTATGTCACAATCTATAGCCACAGTGTGTAGCTGGTAAGAAACACTTTTCCCATCAAGATCTTTTGATGTATCAACTCCCTGATTTTGCAGCACATCCTCTTCTGTGAATGCATCCTGTGTTGTGTCAGTGGCATCAAGATGCTTTGTGCTAGTTGTTTGATGATGCAGAGAGCTGCCTTCATTCATTTCTTTAGAGATTGTTGTTTCACTCTTCCTATCTTCTGTAGTGACTGTCTGATCTGTGTTCATACCCCTCTTGCTCT
The DNA here is from genome assembly GCA_033459395.1 of Hemibagrus guttatus. Lineage (NCBI taxonomy): Eukaryota > Metazoa > Chordata > Actinopteri > Siluriformes > Bagridae > Hemibagrus > Hemibagrus guttatus. The sequence goes on from JAUCMX010000019.1 coordinate 7,301,181, forward strand.
TCTTTTCTTTCTTAGTAGAACGAGATTGCTTGGAAAAATAGCTGTCTTTTCCTTTAGAGTGCTTAGTGTCCAGTTTCTTTGTACTTTTCTTATCTGCAGTTGCTTTCTGTTGTCTCTCTTTCTGTCCTGATCGAAGACCATCATTTTGCTGGTAGGAAATGGTTTGGCATCAGGATCTTTTCTATGAACTGCCTGATGTTGCTGCACATCTGCCTCTAAAGAATCTCTGTCAGATAATGTAGAAGCTTGATGATGTGACATATCTTCGTTTCCACAGGAATCTCTTTACCAGCAGGAGTTTGGAATTGTTGAAGATTAGCATTTTCATTCTCACTTGGTTGCAGTGGTTCTGTTTTCATGGACGACTGCATTTCCTCCGACTGTCCGGTGACTGCATGAGATCCTCACTAGGTTTTGTCTTTTCTGATTTTAAGTCCTCTGATTTAGTAGTAGACCTTTCAGGACCAAAGGCATCATCATCAGCTGGCTGGTGCGTCTCAAGATTTAATGTAGGTTGAACAACATCCAGAAGGATGTATAAACTTTTGCACCACCATGACTACTTTGGGTGTCACTGTCCATGTGTATCATACAAGAATCAGGCTGGTTTACATCGGTATCTGACTCAAATCTACTCTGTTCTAGAAATGTCAAGAACCTCTGCACTGTACTGTGTGAAAACTCTAATTCTTCTTGTTTTTGTTCACTTCCTTCTCTGATCTTACTAGTGTCTTCTTCTGATTTTGCCTGTTCTTATCTGATTCTTTTCTGTCAGTTGGGATTGCCCTTTCGTGCTCCGGTTGTTGGTGCTGATCTGGAGACACAGGAGATTTTTGGTAGGAATCAGATCTAGCATTAATCTCTGCTGTTGTATAGACTTCCTGATTCTGCAGCACATCCATGCCTGTTATTGAAGACTGTTGTCTTGACAGATCTGCATCTTCAGTGTTACTGTCTGCACAAGCGTCAGCCTGCAGTTGTTGAGAATAGGGATCTTCAGTCCGATCTGTTTGTGCTGATTCTGCGTGAAAGGTCAGTTGATTTTCTCTAGATTGTCCAGTGACTTCATAAGAGCCTCTTCACTTTTTGAGGTGCTTGATTTAGAGTCTGCAGCATTATCGGTGGATTGTCAGAACTGAATTGATAAGGATCTCTGCTGTTGGACACTCCACTGACTGCTGCCCATCAGGTGTCAGTGTGGGCTGAACAAATTCCAAAATGGATTTACAGACTGTTACAGTGCCACTGCTGATTTTGTCGTCACTCTCCATGTGCAGTGTCCTAGATTCAAGCTGGTTTGCCTCAGGTGTCTGACTCGACAAGTCAGTTACTGTTTCAAAAATTTCAAGAACTTCTGAAACAGGACCATGAGAAATATCATGTTCTATGTGTGTGGGTCCAGTTCCTTGCCTGAACATAATATAACCTTCTTCTGTATTTGTCTGTTTCTGTTCTATTTCTGTTCTAGACGTTTGAAGAACCTCTGGTACCGGACCATGTGAAGTATCACTTTCTGTGTGTGAGATTCAGTTTCTTGTCTGACCTTGATGGTGCCCTCTTCTGATTTTGCCTGTTCAGTGTCTGGGTCAGTTGTGCTTTTGGCAATTGGGCTCACTTTCGCTTGTCTGTCTTCTATGTCACAATCTATAGCCACAGTGTGTAGCTGGTAAGAAACACTTTTCCCATCAAGATCTTTTGATGTATCAACTCCCTGATTTTGCAGCACATCCTCTTCTGTGAATGCATCCTGTGTTGTGTCAGTGGCATCAAGATGCTTTGTGCTAGTTGTTTGATGATGCAGAGAGCTGCCTTCATTCATTTCTTTAGAGATTGTTGTTTCACTCTTCCTATCTTCTGTAGTGACTGTCTGATCTGTGTTCATACCCCTCTTGCTCTTCTTTTCTTTCTTAGTAGAACGAGATTGCTTGGAAAAATAGCTGTCTTTTCCTTTAGAGTGCTTAGTGTCCAGTTTCTTTGTACTTTTCTTATCTGCAGTTGCTTTCTGTTGTCTCTCTTTTCTGTCCTGATCGACAGAGCCATCATTTTGCTGGTAGGAAATGGTTGTGGCATCAGGATCTTTTCTATGAACTGCCTGATGTTGCTGCACATCTGCCTCTAAAGAATCTCTGTCAGATAATGTAGGAGCTTGATGATGTGACATATCTTCATTTCCACAGGAATCTTCTTTACCAGCAGGAGTTTGGAATTGTTGAAGATTAGCATTTTCATTCTCACTTGGTTGCAGTGGTTCTGTTTTCATGGACGACTGCATTTCCTCACGACTGTCCGGTGACTGCATGAGATCCTCACTAGGTTTTGTCTTTTCTGTTTTTAAGTCCTCTGATTCAGTAGTAGACCTTTCAGGACCAAAGGCATCATCATCAGCTGGCTGGTGCGTCTCAAGATTTAATGTAGGTTGAACAACATCCAGAAGGATGGTATAAACTTTTGCACCACCATGACTACTTTGGGTGTCACTGTCCATGTGTATCATACAAGAATCAGGCTGGTTTACATCAGGTATCTGACTCAAATCTACTTCTGTTCTAGAAATGTCAAGAACCTCTGCTACTGTACTGTGTGAAAACTCTAATTCTTCTTGTTTTTGTTCACTTCCTTCTCTGATCTTACTAGTGTCTTCTTCTGATTTTGCCTGTTCGTTATCTGATTCTTTTCTGTCAGTTGGGATTGCCCTTTCGTGCTCCGGTTGTTGGTGCTGATCTGGAGACACAGGAGATTTTTGGTAGGAATCAGATCTAGCATTAATCTCTGCTGTTGTATAGACTTCCTGATTCTGCAGCACATCCATGCCTGTTATTGAAGACTGTTGTCTTGACAGATCTGCATCTTCAGTGTTACTGTCTGCACAAGCGTCAGCCTGCAGTTGTTGAGAATAGGGATCTTCAGTCCGATCTGTTTGTGCTGATTCTGCGTGAAAGGTCAGTTGGATTTTCTCTAGATTGTCCAGTGACTTCATAAGAGCCTCTTCACTTTTTGAGGTGCTTGATTTAGAGTCTGCAGCATTATCGGTGGGATTGTCAGAACTGAATTGATAAGGATCTCCTGCTGTTGGACACTCCACTGACTGCTGCCCATCAGGTGTCAGTGTGGGCTGAACAAATTCCAAAATGGATTTACAGACTGTTACAGTGCCACTGCTGATTTTGTCGTCACTCTCCATGTGCAGTGTCCTAGATTCAAGCTGGTTTGCCTCAGGTGTCTGACTCGACAAGTCAGTTACTGTTTCAAAAATTTCAAGAACTTCTGAAACAGGACCATGAGAAATATCATGTTCTATGTGTGTGGGTCCAGTTCCTTGCCTGAACATAATATAACCTTCTTCTGTATTTGTCTGTTTCTGTTCTATTTCTGTTCTAGACGTTTGAAGAACCTCTGGTACCGGACCATGTGAAGTATCACTTTCTGTGTGTGAGCATTCAGTTTCTTGTCTGACCTTGATGGTGCCCTCTTCTGATTTTGCATGTTCAGTGTCTGGGTCAGTTGTGCTTTTGGCAATTGGGCTCACTTTCGCTTGTCTGTCTTCTATGTCACAATCTATAGCCACAGTGTGTAGCTGGTAAGAAACACTTTTCCCATCAAGATCTTTTGATGTATCAACTCCCTGATTTTGCAGCACATCCTCTTTTGTGAATGCATCCTGTGTTGTGTCAGTGGCATCAAGATGCTTTGTGCTAGTTGTTTGATGATGCAGAGAGCTGCCTTCATTCATTTCTTTAGAGATTGTTGTTTCACTCTTCCTATCTTCTGTAGTGACTGTCTGATCTGTGTTCATACCCCTCTTGCTCTTCTTTTCTTTCTTAGTAGAACGAGATTGCTTGGAAAAATAGCTGTCTTTTCCTTTAGAGTGCTTAGTGTCCAGTTTCTTTGTACTTTTCTTATCTGCAGTTGCTTTCTGTTGTCTCTCTTTTCTGTCCTGATCGACAGAGCCATCATTTTGCTGGTAGGAAATGGTTATGGCATCAGGATCTTTTCTATGAACTGCCTGATGTTGCTGCACATCTGCCTCTAAAGAATCTCTGTCAGATAATGTAGGAGCTTGATGATGTGACATATCTTCATTTCCACAGGAATCTTCTTTACCAGCAGGAGTTTGGAATTGTTGAAGATTAGCATTTTCATTCTCACTTGGTTGCAGTGGTTCTGTTTTCATGGACGACTGCATTTCCTCTCGACTGTCCGGTGACTGCATGAGATCCTCACTAGGTTTTGTCTTTTCTGATTTTAAGTCCTCTGATTTAGTAGTAGACCTTTCAGGACCAAAGGCATCATCATCAGCTGGCTGGTGCGTCTCAAGATTTAATGTAGGTTGAACAACATCCAGAAGGATGGTATAAACTTTTGCACCACCATGACTACTTTGAGTGTCACTGTCCATGTGTATCATACAAGAATCAGGCTGGTTTACATCAGGTATCTGACTCAAATCTACTTCTGTTCTAGAAATGTCAAGAACCTCTGCGACTGTACTGTGTGAAAACTCTAATTCTTCTTGTTTTTGTTCACTTCCTTCTCTGATCTTACTAGTGTCTTCTTCTGATTTTGCCTGTTCGTTATCTGATTCTTTTCTGTCAGTTGGGATTGCCCTTTCGTGCTCCGGTTGTTGGTGCTGATCTGGAGACACAGGAGATTTTTGGTAGGAATCAGATCTAGCATTAATCTCTGCTGTTGTATAGACTTCCTGATTCTGCAGCACACCCAAATGCCTGTTATTGAAGACTGTTGTCTTGACAGATCTGCATCTTCAGTGTTACTGTCTGCACAAGCGTCAGCCTGCAGTTGTTGAGAATAGGGATCTTCAGTCCGATCTGTTTGTGCTGATTCTGCGTGAAAGGTCAGTTGGATTTTCTCTAGATTGTCCAGTGACTTCATAAGAGCCTCTTCACTTTTTGAGGTGCTTGATTTAGAGTCTGCAGCATTATCGGTGGGATTGTCAGAACTGAATTGATAAGGATCTCCTGCTGTTGGACACTCCACTGACTGCTGCCCATCAGGTGTCAGTGTGGGCTGAACAAATTCCAAAATGGATTTACAGACTGTTACAGTGCCACTGCTGATTTTGTCGTCACTCTCCATGTGCAGTGTCCTAGATTCAAGCTGGTTTGCCTCAGGTGTCTGACTCGACAAGTCAGTTACTGTTTCAAAAATTTCAAGAACTTCTGAAACAGGACCATGGGAAATATCATGTTCTATGTGTGTGGGTCCAGTTCTTTGCCTGAACATAATATAACCTTCTTCTGTATTTGTCTGTTTCTGTTCTATTTCTGTTCTAGACGTTTGAAGAACCTCTGGTACCGGACCATGTGAAGTATCACTTTCTGTGTGTGAGTATTCAGTTTCTTGTCTGACCTTGATGGTGCCCTCTTCTGATTTTGCCTGTTCAGTGTCTGGGTCAGTTGTGCTTTTGGCAATTGGGCTCACTTTCGCTTGTCTGTCTTCTATGTCACAATCTATAGCCACAGTGTGTAGCTGGTAAGAAACACTTTTCCCATCAAGATCTTTTGATGTATCAACTCCCTGATTTTGCAGCACATCCTCTTTTGTGAATGCATCCTGTGTTGTGTCAGTGGCATCAAGATGCTTTGTGCTAGTTGTTTGATGATGCAGAGAGCTGCCTTCATTCATTTCTTTAGAGATTGTTGTTTCACTCTTCCTATCTTCTGTAGTGACTGTCTGATCTGTGTTCATACCCCTCTTGCTTTTCTTTTCTTTCTTAGTAGAATGAGATTGCTTGGAAAAATAGCTGTCTTTTCCTTTAGAGTGCTTAGTGTCCAGTTTCTTTGTACTTTTCTTATCTGCAGTTTCTTTCTGTTGTCTCTCTTTTCTGTCCTGATCGACAGAGCCATCATTTTGCTGGTAGGAAATGGTTGTGGCATCAGGATCTTTTCTCTGAACTGCCTGATGTTGCTGCACATCTGCCTCTAAAGAATCTCTGTCAGATAATGTAGGAGCTTGATGATGTGACATATCTTCGTTTCCACAGGAATCTTCTTTACCAGCAGGAGTTTGGAATTGTTGAAGATTAGCATTTTTATTCTCACTTGGTTGCAGTGGTTCTGTTTTCATGGACGACTGCATTTCCTCTCGACTGTCCGGTGACTGCATGAGATCCTCACTAGGTTTTGTCTTTTCTGTTTTTAAGTCCTCTGATTTAGTAGTAGACCTTTCAGGACCAAAGGCATCATCATCAGCTGGCTGGTGCGTCTCAAGATTTAATGTAGGTTGAACAACATCCAGAAGGATGGTATAAACTTTTGCACCACCATGACTACTTTGAGTGTCACTGTCCATGTGTATCATACAAGAATCAGGCTGGTTTACATCAGGTATCTGACTCAAATCTACTTCTGTTCTAGAAATGTCAAGAACCTCTGCGACTGTACTGTGTGAAAACTCTAATTCTTCTTGTTTTTGTTCACTTCCTTCTCTGATCTTACTAGTGTCTTCTTCCGATTTTGCCTGTTCTTTATCTGATTCTTTTCTGTCAGTTGGGATTGCCCTTTCGTGCTCCGGTTGTTGGTGCTGATCTGGAGACACAGGAGATTTTTGGTAGGAATCAGATCTAGCATTAATCTCTGCTGTATAAACTTCCTGATTCTGCAGCACATCCATGCCTGTATTTGTCTGTTTCTGTTCTATTTCTGTTCTAGACATTTGAAGAATCTCTGGTACCAGATCATGTGAAGTATCGCTTTCTGTGTGTGAGTATTCAGTTTCTTGTCTGAACTTGATGGTGCCCTCTTCTGATTTTGCCTGTTCAGTGTCTGGGTCAGTTGTGCTTTTGGCAATTGTGCTCACTTTCCCTTGTTTGTCTTCTATGTCACAATCTATAGACACCGTGTGTAGCTGGTAAGAAACACTTTTCCCATCAAGATTTTTTGAAGTATCAGCTCTCTGATTTTGCAGCACATCCTCTTCTGTGAATATATCCTGTGTTGTGTCTGTAGCATCAAGAATCCTTGAGCTAGTTCTTTGATGATGCATAGAGCTGCCTTCATTCATTTCTTTGTAGATTGTTTCACCTGCAGATTGATCTCTCTTGCTTTTATTTTCATTTTTACTAGAATTCTTGGAACAATGGCTGTCTTTTCCTTTAGATTGATTAGTGTCCAGTTTATTTGTTGCTATCATTTGTGTCTTTTTTGCCTCTTGTTCTCTAGCTATATTTTGTTGATAGACAACACTACTGGAATCAAATTCCTTGCCATGAATTTCCTTATTTTGCAGCACATCCACCAATGGCACATCTGCATCTCCAGAGAAACGTTCTGTACCAACAGGTATTTGATTTTGTTTAAGATTAGCATTTTCAGTTTGACTTAGTTGCTCTATTTTTATAAGTGTGGTTGATTGCATTTTCTCTCGACTACCTAATGACTGCACATGATCCTTTTCACTTTTTATTGCTGATTTAGAGTGTGTTTCTTTAGCAGTAGAAATTTCAGAACTGAAATCATTGAAGCTCATAGTTATGGGAGACTCCAGTGAATGTTGGTCATCAGGTTTCAGTATAGGTCGGGCAACATCCCAAATAATACTAAAACATTTTGCACTTTCGAGCCCACTTTGGTTGTCCAAGAGCACCCTCCTAGATTCTGGCTGGTTTGCACCAGGTGTTTGATTCAACCAGTCAATTTCTGTTGTAGATAATTCAAGAGCCTCTGATACTGGAATATGTGAAATGTCAGCTGAGTTTGCAGTCTCTTGCCTGTCCCATTCCATAGATACATTTTTTTGCTGGAAGGGAACCAATCTGGCATCAGTTAATGGTTTTGTATCAGTATTTTTATATTGTAGCACATCTGCACATGCTACATCACCAATTAATGCAGAAGGCTGAGGACTTGTCAAATGTGCATCTAAAGTGGAACTTTCTGTCCAAACAGAGGTCTGTAGTTGTTGAGAATGAACATTTTCAGGCTGATCTGTCTGCATTGATTCGGTAATTGAGGCTGGTTGGATTTTCTCTAGACTGTCCAGTGACTGAAAAAGATCCATTGTTCCTGATTGTATAATAAAGTCTGTTTCATTATAAGTGGGCATGTCAGAGCTGAATTTCATAGCATCTCCTGCTTTAGGTGACTTCATTGTCTGCTGCCTGCCGGGTTTCAGTGTGGGCTGTTCAACATCTGGAACAGTTTTACAGGCTTTTGCAGTCTCAGTCCTACTTTGCTTGTCACTGTCAGTGTGTAATGTAGAAGCCTGCTGACTTAACACATCAGCATCTCCAAAGAAACTCTCTGCATCAGCAGTGATTTTGGGTGAAAAAATAACTTTTTCAGTCTGAACTGGTTGTACTGATTCCATAAGTGAGGATGACTGCATTCCCTCTGGAGTAATGTTGTTATTGTGTTTAACATCTTCCTCTTCTCTTATAGTTGCCTGATTATGATGCATAGTGAAAAATGAAATAGGGTTAGTTACATTTTCAGAAGCAGTAGAATCTACAGAATCAAACAGTGAACTTTCTTGATTTGATGTAGAAATATCAGTTTCCAGAACAACATTAATCATAAGCTTATGAGCAGAAGCTGTATGCTGATTATTTGCACCAGTGGTTAAAAAACTTAGCCTTTGCACCAGTGGTTATAAAACACTGTCCATAATCTGTCATGGCTTTAATAATGTTCAGGAGATGCTCAGTTTCACTTAAAGAACCTTTCATATGCTGTTCCATTTTGCTAATTTGATTAGGTGTAATTCTAGGTGTCATCCTCTATATTGCGAGCTACCATCTGCATAGAATATTATCATACATATATAAAAATATACCAATACTAAATCAGTCTAATACTGAATGTCTAATCCTAGGAATTCCCAGGTGCATTTAGATAAATCATGTTACAAATGAGCTCCAAGTAAAGCCTTATGACAGAATCTTTGTCGTAGCCAGAATATTCTCTAAATAAAAAACCAAGAGTTACTCATTTAAGTGGTTGTGTTATTTAGAAGATTACATGGTGTACTTCTGAGAATGCCATGGTAACAGCGTATTGCCATGGCTATAATATGTAATGAATCAACTTGGCAAAAATGAACACATAAACTCTGTTTTGTCTGGACTTTTTGCTGTGCTAAATAATAAAATCTATGGCATCTACCTTGCTGTATACTATGTTTCAAGAACCATCTCAGAACTTTGGTTTACATAAGTTCATTATTTGAATAGTTTTGGAGTGAAATCCTGCTTTAAGTTTGACTAAATACCTTTGTTGGCTTTATTTCAAATAAAATTTATATTCATTCAAATATCACTAAAGTAAAACAGCACAAGACAAGGTGACAGGGCTGTTTTTGCCCAAGGCCTCCTTAGTACACACCCTGTTGATATGACACGTTTGCAGTAATTCCTTTTTTCAAGGAATTGCTCTCTACAGCCCCCCCAGTTCACTAAGACATTACATGATCTTTAATACTCACTTCAAAACCCGGTTCTCCGGCCTTTTGGCTTTGTAAATGGTGAAGCTGTTTATTAGTAGACTTCTTAAGCATTGTATGCTTCTTGAGCAGAGTCTGAATATCCTGAGACAAGGCTGTCTGTCCTTCTGGAGTGCAGCTCTTCAGCAGGGAAGTGGTCAGTATTTTGACTTCTTGTAGATTTTTACCTTCATGATCCAGAGCTTGACACAAGGCCTATAACATATATGAGTCAGTATGCATGTCTGTTAATCTGTATTTGTTTGCATGTGTTGCAAGAGCTTGTGTTCATATAATTATGTCTACACAAGTGACTGTCTTACAGTGGGTTCAGTTTCTACCAACTTTGTAAACTTAATATTCATGTGCATCCTCACTTCTAACGTGTCCATTTTAGACTTCTGGTCTTTTCCATGTGAGGACATGAGCATTTCCTTCTGCATAAGAATTTCACTGCATTGATTTAGCACAAGGTGGCAGTGACTTTCTGTTTGAATGCTTTCTTCCAGACCGCCACATACATCCTGTACATGCACACACATACACAGGTTTCATTGGCTACAATATTTTCCATTGTTCTACTACACATAATACACTGCTGATATAAAATACATCAGAGTTGCTTACACTGATTTGTTTGACCAAGCTGGAGACACTGTTCTCCAGGCTATTCCAAGACTGATCAGTCCAGCTTGGATCTTGTGTTAACTGGACCTGATGAAATTTCAATGCTGTAACTTCAGATTCCAGGGCTTTGGCTTTCTCCAGGAGATAATGAGCCTGCTCCACAACTACCTTCTTCTCAGTGAGGCCTGGCCAGGGAAAATGCACAGGTAGGGATGAAATTCGCTCTTGCAGCTCCTGAAGCTGCTGCAGCCTGGTCGCAAAATGCAGTTGCTGGTGCTGACTGAAGGAGGAACGCTCCACAACACCTTGCAGATGTCTAAAACACAGAGAGTAGATTCAACAGGAAATATGAAGATGTGTAATGTTTATGAAAATTTTAACTAAATATTCTTGAACTGGCTAAAGAAAAAAAAAGAAGCACAATATCAGAATCATATCCATAATCATAAGTTTCCAACTGTCAACATTTATCTACTCATGCAAATGGAAACCAGTCTTATTGATATATTTGCATAAACATTGTATACACTATACTATATGGACATATGTTCAACACTTGTGTTCATGTATACTGTACCTGTGCTGCTCAACAGCAAACTGCAACACAGAATACCACTTGCTTTCTGCATCTCTAAGCATGGACAGGACATCCTGTAGGTCTCTTCCCTCTCTCTCACTATGTCTCTGGAGCAGTGCCTGACCTCTGACCTTCAGCTTCTCCAACCTGGTGTCTCCTTCAGGCCTCAGGTTCAACACCACCTGACCACACATCAGTCATTACATTTGAACAGACTATGAACAGAAATATGAATGTGAGCCAGTTGATAGAGACCATCTTTGAAATTCAATTTTGACATGATAGGGATAGTGATAATATCCCGAACTGGGAGATGAAACACATTTCTGCCAGTACATTTAGCTCTTTTGAACAGCCGGTTGCAAATCAATCTGAGCAGTAATGTAAGGGTCTGGCAAATGGGAAGTCAAAATTTAAAAAAAAAAAAAAAAAAAAAGGGCTAAGATGCAATTTAGATATGGGTCTAATTCTTGGCTTTCCATCTGCTCAACCTTTTCAATGCAATTTCATCTTTTTGTATTAAATTGGCCATTTTAGTGCCATTCCTCGAGCAAGTAAGGTCTATATGTATTGAAGTTATTTTTTAACAGCTCAGAACTGGAAAATCTTTTTTGCAAGGTTTTATTCTGAATATAAGAGAAATAATTGAATGGTCCAGAATCAGATATAATCTCTTTTTTTCAAATTCATTATTTAACATTTACTTAATTAATTAATATTCATATATATATATATATATATATATATATATATATATATATATATATATATATATATATATATATATATATATATATATATATATATATATATATATATATATATATATATATATATACAGTGGGGCAAAAAAGTATTTAGTCAGCCACCAATTGTGCAAGTTCTCCCACTTAAAAAGATGAGAGAGGCCTGTAATTTTCATCATAGGTACACTTCAACTATGAGAGACAGAAGGAGAAAAAAAAATCCAGAAAATCACATTGTCTGATTTTTAAAGAATTTATTTGCAAATTATGGTGGAAAATAAGTATTTGGTCACCTACAAAAAAAGCAAGATTTCTGGCTCTCACAGACCTGTAACTTCTTCTTTAAGAGGCTCCTCTGTCCTCCACTCGTTACCTGTATTAATGGCACCTTTTTGAACTCGTTATCAGTATAAAAGACACCTGTCCACAACCTCAAACAGTCAGACTCCAAACTCCACTATGGCCAAGACCAAAGAGCTGTCAAAGGACACCAGAAACAAAATTGTAGACCTGCACCAGGCTGGGAAGACTGAATCTGCAATAGGTAAGCAGCTTGGTGTGAAGAAATCAACTGTGGGAGCAATTATTAGAAAATGGAAGACATACAAGACCACTGATAATCTCCCTCGATCTGGGGCTCCACGCAAGATCTCACCCCGTGGGGTCAAAATGATCACAAGAACGGTGAGCAAAAATCCCAGAACCACACGGGGGGACCTAGTGAATGACCTGCAGAGAGCTAGGACCAAAGTAACAAAGGCTACCATCAGTAACACACTACGCCGCCAGGGACTCAAATCCTGCAGTGCCAGACGTGTCCCCCTGCTTAAGCCAGTACATGTCCGGGCCCGTCTGAAGTTTGCTAGAGAGCATTTGTATGATCCAGAAGAGGATTGGGAGAATGTCATATGGTCAGATGAAACCAAAATAGAACTTTGGTAAAAACTCAACTTGTCCTGTTTGGAGGAGAAAGAATGCTGAGTTGCATCCAAAGAACACCATACCTACTGTGAAGCATGGGGGTGGAAACATCATGCTTTGGGGCTGTTTTTCTGCAAAGGGACCAGGACGACTGATCCGTGTAAAGGAAAGAATGAAAGGGGCCATGTATCGTGAGATTTTGAGTAAAAAACTCCTTCCATCAGCAAGGGCATTGAAGATGAAACGTGGCTGGGTCTTTCAGCATGACAATGATCCCAAACACACCGCCCGGGCAACGAAGGAGTGGCTTCGTAAGAAGCATTTCAAGGTCTTGGAGTGGCCTAGCCAGTCTCCAGATCTCAACCCCATAGAAAATCTTTGGAGGGAGTTGAAAACCCGTGTTGCCCAGCGACAGCCCCAAAACATCACTGCTCTAGAGGAGATCTGCATGGAGGAATGGGCCAAACTACCAGCAGCAGTGTGTAAAAACCTTGTGGCGACTTACAGAAAACGTTTGACCTCTGTCATTGCCAACAAAGGATATATAACAAAGTATTGAGATGAACTTTTGTTATTGACCAAATACTTATTTTCCACCATAATTTGCAAATAAATTCTTTAAAAATCAGACAATGTGATTTTCTGGATTTTTTTTTTCTCATTCTGTCTCTCATAGTTGAAGTGTACCTATGATGAAAATTACAGGCCTCTCTCATCTTTTTAAGTGGGAGAACTTGCACAATTGGTGGCTGACTAAATACTTTTTTGCCCCACTGTATATATATACATATACCTACTGACTAGCTCTGTAGACCTTTGTATTAATTCCTTCATATTGTTCTTAAACATCATTCATACATATTTTTTTTTCACCTGCAGTTCCTGCAGTCTCTCCATCATTTTAGCAGGGATATTCTGGGTATCTGTTTCCTGAGAGTCAACCGGCTGCTGTAATCTTTTAAGATTGTTTTCTGTCCTTTCTACCAGCTGTCTGAAGTTTTGCAAATCTTTAAGGAAGTCTTCATGGTCTGTTGAATCCTCAAGCAGCTCTTTTGCTTTGGGAAAGATGTTAGATGAAGATTGATCCTGCTGTTCCTGAGTGTTGCTGAAATCATGTTTCTCTGGTGGAAGATCTTGGATCTTCTGAACTGTGACTTGGAAATGAAGATCATCTGACTTTGTGACTTGAGCATATTTGGCCTGTTGTGGATTATTGAGGCTCTCTGCTTCTTCTTTCTTCAGAATAATCATATTCCTGACTTCAGAGATGTTTTCCTGAAGCTGAGCCCCATCCTCAGCAAGAGACAGTAAGCTCTCTGGACTGGCCACATTGGCCAACACGGTGACCTGCTGCATTAGAGTGTCTGCCTGCTCAGTTTCTAGTTGTAGTTTCTCTGATAAGACCTGTAGGAGAAAACAGTTAGGGAGCTAACACAAGCTGCTATCAGAACGCAAGGATCTAATCCCAAATTAAAGCTTATGCTTTCACTAGATAATACAACATTTATGTTAAGAGTGAACACATTGTAACACTTGTGTTGTATTCTTCTTTTTATTCACTGAATAATTACAGCGCATGTTGCTTTTTCTTCCAACTTGTCTGCCTATATATTCACCTGGATATCCTGTATGAGCTGTGCACCTTCAGATGCAGCAAGTGTTCTCAAAGCATCTTTTATCATCTGTACGGAAGACATGCACCCTGTCATCCTGGCTGTAACCTGAGCCTTGGCAGCCACAAGCTCTCTGTAGACATCACTCGTTTCAGTGAAGAGCTCCTTTACTTCCTCCATTCTCTTCCTCATATGACTCTCAATCACCTGAAAGAATACCCCAGTATACAAGTGGTATAGATGTTGTGCAATTAGCTACAGTAAGCAGAGCAGGAAATAAGAATTTCTGTGATGTGTGCTTAAACTTAGGCAGAATTACCTGTAGCTCCGTGGGGAGTTCACTGTTATGCAGAATATCCTTGATCTCAGCAGACCTGTGATGGAACTGTTCTACATTTTCCTCCTGTGTTTTCAGCTCCTCCTGTTAGTACATTGGTAAAGCCACAGATATTAACAGGTCACTTGTAAAAAATAAAAGATCACTGGCTAGCCATTGGCCAAAGCAAAAAGAATAAAAGCTTTTTTTGTGATAATTTTCGTTCTATTCTAGCTTTTTTTCTAGAAGTCTGTTTACTTACAAATGTTAAAAATATAACATGAGTATATTTTAAATAAATGAATAAATTAGTACTGACATACTCTACAAGTTCATCACTCATCATGTCTGAAAAAGTTACCTGCATAGCAATAACATCCTGTTCTGTCTGAAATGGGTGTGGCTGAGCAAATGTCCTCAATTTGTTGTTGGTCCAGATTTCCACCTCCCTAGCCAATAAGAGAAGCTTATCCCACATCGATATCCCAATCTGCAGATTGTCAAAATAGCAGTCTGTCCTCTCGCTCACCTGAGGAGAACATGAAGATAAACAAATCCTTAAACAATACCCATATTGCTTCCCTGTGAGTCATTCCAAATAGCAGTTCCATTCTTAACAATGTAAATAACACACTTCGAAAATAAGGGACCTACATCTAGCCAACGGTCCATGAGTGCATCTGCCTCACTCTCGAATGGAGCAGCTGGGCAGTCTGGGATATTTTTCAGCCGAGAGTGCAACTGCCTGCACACAGCTCGAAACTCTTCCACGCCATCTCCAAGAGCACTCAGTTCTGATTTAATGGTGTTTACCTGCAGACACATGCACAAAAACTCAGGAGGAAAGAATAACATAAGAAAACAAATAAGTATCACTTTTAGGCATCTTTAAGTAACTTTCTAGTACGTTCGAGTCCATCCCCATTTGTGACTGGGTTTTCAAGTGTCCTGAATCTTTGGTCTACTAACCACTGTCGCCAGTTGTATACCATTAGATGATTCAAATATTGCTTTGTTTCAGTCTTTACAAAGTTTTGCTCATGTCATTCTGTTTCAGTCTTTACAAAGTTTTGCTCATGTCATTCTGCAGATAACTGAGCCTGTAGAGTACATAAAAATGACTTACTTTCCTGGACTGAAAATGGAAGCTTATTTCCCCAATAAGATTTAAATTTCTGTTACTCCCAAAATGAAAACAATGAGGCAGCGCAGGAGCATTGTAGACTTTCTGACAGCTGGATCTAATTACTGTATCGATTAATCTCAAGTCCATTATTAAAGCAATTATATAGCAATTATATATAGCTAGTAAGTAAATATTTGGTTAGCAAAGTTTTAGACATCTTTCGACAAACCAACTGCATTTACTGCTGCATTTGTTGATTTTTTTCAGACTAAATGAAAATGTTGTTTTGGTGAAATGTTTTTGTTTTCATGTCAAGATGTCAAAGTATATGTATGACAGAATATCAGAATTTTGGCCAAAACCCAATATTTTTTGCTATTTTTGGCTAATTTCCAGAAATCACATTGTCATCTATCAGGTTTTCACAGTTGATTGTCCTAATAAATTAATAGGTGTTGTGGAGCTTGAAGTTTGGTGTGCTTTATCTAATGCTGCCATCTACTGTCCTTACATAGAAATTTACAGCCAATTTGCAAAGCTACAGTTCATACCCTGGTGATGATACGCTGAAGATTTTCTCTGCCCATGTAGGAGACCTGCTCACTTATAGTCTGCTCGCTAATCTGCAGGGTGTTGTTAAGATGGGCACGGCAGGTCTGAAACTTCTTCAGCAGCTCGGTCAGAGAAAGACATTCCTCTTGACTTCAAAACCAAACAAATAAACATGCATTATTTACAAGATAGATACAAACAGATTTAGATCTGCGTTTCATGTACTTATGTTGTATTGACCATTTGATTTTTTCCCCTCACATCCTCTGACCTTTCACTAAGAGTTTTGTGGATATCCTCCCACTGGACCTCCAGCTCTCTGAGGCCTTCCTCTGAAGTGTTCATCTGAGCAGATGTGTCCCGCAGATTCTGGATGTCTGAGCACACATCAGCTAGTTTACTCTCTATGTCTGTCAAACATCGCAATCTGGAAGAATAATATCCAAAATTCAGGCAAAGAGCATACTCTACAAGACAATGACAATAAGCAGGCAGGGGGGAAAAAAGTGCAACTGGAGACAGGTTGCAACACATCACATTTACATCAGTTGCTTTATTGAATACATTATATTTTAATAAGAGAAGTAACCTATTTGCTTCCAAATATTCCAAGATATGTGGTTACATCACTTTTATTCACTTTATTTTTCTATATGGCTTTTAAAAATAGTCTGGAAAATGACTGTAACAGGTAGAGGAAAAGTTAACTTCATCAATGAGATGAATAAATTACCGCGTGAAGACGTGAAGAAGTGTGTTTCTTATTAAATACTAAACAAAGTATTATTGTTTTGTTAACATGTCTAGTCATTTCATATCTAGTATTTTTTTTCTAGTAAATATAGATTAATGTATTCCATAGCATATTCTTCAGCAAGCTGTACAAATTATTTTATAACTGCGGTCACACTAATAGGACCAGTACTATTACTACTATAAAGTACCATAAGTTTTGAGGGTTTGGTTAATTTACATTAAACAGTTTTAATAATCTTCCTCATCATACCACTTGTTCTGAAATGTAAATCAGGTCCTGCATGACAATAGGATCCCACCTGTAGATAGTTTTTTTCTTTTGTTTAATCTTTATTCTTTCTAAATATCAGTACTTCTGCTCTGCTTGAGAATGACTTCTGGCTACTCTATCTGCCTCTGCAATGCTGAAAAAAGCCTACAATAAATTATATTATATACAATAAATATATTCTTCTCACTAACCTGTGCTGCAGTGCAGGAAGAGTGGCCTCCTTCAGGCCTTGTTTTTCCATTGATCGTTGCACCTCATTGAGTGTGACCTGCAGGGCTTTCTTCTTCTTCCTCAGCATCCGCTCTCTTTTCTCCTCTTCTTTGCTGTGCTGCACACCTTTCATTTCCAGAGCACTGATCTTTGTTGCACACTTGGCCACCAAATCCTGACAACTGCCCGATTTCTTGTCCAGACTCACACTGATCCCAGAATCTTTGAGCAAATAATCAATCTGTGCAGCTTCTTCTGTAGCCTGCTGAAGCTTCTCTCTAATCGAAGCCAGTCTGGAAGTGAAGTCCTGTGCTGGTGCTGCTGTTAATGGAGGTATGCAATCAGCTATGGAAACCTCGTCGTTCAACTTGTGTAAACTACTCAGGAAGTGTTCCAGGGCACCGAGCACTGACGTTATTCCAGCCAGACGATGGTTCAGCAGCTGCAGGCGTTCGGTACAGCTCTGGATGGTCTGCTGTAGTGGCAGACGGGCTTGAAGCTCTGTCTCAGTGAGGCTTGCAGAGACAGCCACTTTACTTTCTATCTCAGAAAGGAGTGTCATTTCTCTTTGAATGTGTTCTCCCACCAGCTGAGGAGATCAAATCAGTAAATCAATCAGTAAAAGATCAATATATCTGAGAATACTGGACATAAGAATAGATAGTGGTAGTAACGCGGTGCACATACTGTAGTACCAGGGTCTTGATTTCTCTTACAAATAACTTATGAAAAGTTAATTAGTTCATTTGGAAGTTTAAATCTTATATAGTTACACCACTAAGAAACACTGAGAATTTGGAAAAGGTTGTGGCAAATTATGTGGTTTACTTCCTGTAAAAATATTAGTAACACCCTGCTAAATTGAAACTACTGGTGTCTGCTTAAATTTTACCCACATCCATTATCTGTTAGGTAAAAAGGACCCAAATAAATTTCTCTATAAAATAATTATCTATACCTTTGTGTCTCCATATATTGTTGTGGAATCAGCGAGAGCAAAGCCAGTGATATCCAAAGTTGTTTTAACGTTCTGGTCCAGCTGATCAGACATCTGTTTGATACGCATATCGGTTGGCTCCAACAACTCCAAAGCACTCTTGAGTGACCTCATCCTACATAATAAAGAACAGTTTAAGCACTAAAACTGAAGGTGTGTGTGTGTGTGTGTGTGTGTGTGTGTGTGTGTGTGTGTGTGTGTGTGTGTGTGTATGTGCATGCATGCGTGCGTGTGTAACCTGGCATGAAAGCAGATCTGCTGTCCTCTCCACTGCTTAATGAGCTCTGCTCTGTCTCTTTCAACCCTGCAGTCATCCTTAATGTGTGAGGAGCTCTGAAGCTCAAATTCAAACCATAAAGCCTCTGTCTTCTGCCTCAGTACCTAAAAAACACCACAGCACTCAATAATAATCTCAAATAATTTTTTCAACTAAAACAAAATATTCTTTTTCATTTAGACTTAACAGCATGCAAGTGTGCAGCAAATGACTGAGTAGCATTAGTAAGATTAGACATTTCTCTGTGAAAAGATCAGAAAAACAGTTTGTTGGAAAGTACTTTTTCGAGTAAAGAAATTTGTATGCTCTACGAAAAAACACAAATATGGAGGTTTTTCAGTCTGAGGCTTTTATTGTGTCAAACATTTTTATAGCTGCATTGTAAATTGTGTTTATAAGTGAGTTTTGAATCAATAGGTTTTCTGATCACAACACAGGAAAACATGTCTAAAGTCTTGTCTGTGATAAGCATCCATACGCTGAAGATGAACAGAGATTAGAGTGGAATAATAATTCAAATAAAAGGTAAATATATATAATTACCTATATCTACAAACACACACTAAATTCCCAATTTACAATTCAAAAAGATTAACTTCTATCTGCTTCTACTGTCTCATTAATCCACATAGTGTTTTTTACATATATATAAAAACAGACAACAGAACTCATTACAAGGAATATCCAGGAGATACTAAAACTCACCTGAAGATCTTGGAGACGTTTCTTTATGGAGATAGGTGAGAGGCTGGAGCCTGTAAGGACCTCTGCGTTCAGCTGCTCATTGTTCATCTGCAGCTGCTGTTTGAATGCTGAGTGGGCAGCCATGTAACTGAAATAAAAACAAAGAAACCACTGCAACAAAGCCAAAGACACATGGGTTGTGCTAAGAAACTCATACATAATACAGGTTTATTACTATAACATTTAAACCTTTGACATCATAATATCTTCAGAGGGAACTGACACTTATTAAGTGAATTCCTTATATTATACTATTTTAGCATATCATAGGCATCTCTAAGGACATGTATGCAAAAAAGGGCAGTAAGCACTTTCCTCCAAGCTGCTATCTGACGAAACATGAGTATTAGCATTAGCTATCTTTCGATGTCTTTGAGGAAGCATGTGTTAACACGTTTGGTAGCTACTGTATGATTGGGGAGAGCTGGGTTGGGAAATTGGCAAATGACAAAATTTGGGAGAAACTGTGGGAACTTAAACACATACACACATACATACACTCACCATTCCCTTCTCCTGTACATTCATGAGGTTATCTAATTATTCGATCATGTGGCAGCAGCACAATGCATAAAACCATGCACACACATGTCAAGAGCTCCAGTTAATGTTTACATCAGATATTAGAATGGGGTAAAAGTGTTATGTCTGTGACTTGGTTAACTGTGGCATGGTTGCTGGTGCCAGATGGGTTGGTTTGAATATTTTAGAAACTGTTGATCTCCTGGGATTTTCACACACAATAGTCTAAAGTTTACACAGAAAGGTAGTTCCGTGAGTGGAAATCCCATTCATTCTTCTGAAGTCTGATATGAACATTAGCTGAGGCTCTTGACATGTATCTGCATGATTTCCACATTGTGCTGCTGCCACATGATTGAATAATTTACTAAATGAATGTGCAGATGTTCCTATTAAAGTGGACTGTGGGTGCATATCCTAGTACTCAAACTAAAACACTGGTTATTTTAAAATGCATGTGTCGTGTATATAGACGTGATGCCAAAACAGCTAACCTGCTGTCAGCTTCCTGCAGGGACTCCTCCACTTCCTGTTTTTCCACAGAATAGATGACCGTCCTTTCTGCTGTCTGTTTGGTCTTCACTGTGTCAGTGTGTACAATATCCTGTAAGAGTAAAGAGAGATGAGACTGTGTTACAGGGTCACTGGCTCCTGGAACACCTGATTGTGCTTCTTAACATTCTTATTTAATTATGGTAGATTAAATTCACCAAGCTATTACGCTTAAGAGGAGCAATTTCAGCCAAGTGCAAATTCATCTAAAAGGTGCAACAGATAAGTACATGAGGACAGTAACATCTACTCAATCATAGCATGTATACACTGTCTACATATCGCTACATATTCATACAGACCTGTGCTACAATTCTAACAAGCATGCTGAGCATTATAAGCTGTATAATATAGCCATCAAAAGTAATATGAGTTGCTTTCGGCTGCTCGGGGTCACCACAGCAGACCAACTGTTCCGCACAACAACTTGGCACAAGTTTTTTACGCCAGATGCCTTTCCTGACACAACCCTCCCATTTTTTTTCTGGGCTTGGGACTGGCACTGCATCCAGTAGCTGGGGTTTGGGCAATGGCTGGGAATTGAACCCGGGCCTTCCGCATGGTAGGCAAAAAACTTACCACTGAGCCACCAATGCCCTAAAAGCAACATAAGAGTAATATATGCAAAAAGTTTCGCTGCTTTGTATACATCAAAAAATATGACTATTAAAAGGCTTTTGTCTAAATCATCTCATATGGATTATTAAATGCTTAAACTTTTACATAATCAAGCCTCCCCACATTTCAACACACACACACACGCAAAGACACACACACACACACACATTCACACACACACACTCTCACACACACACACACACACACACACACACACACACACACACACACACACACACACACACACAGAGTTCATACTTAAATGCTTATGTACAAGCACCTGTGAATAAGCTTGGCTTTGTGTTTGGACAGCAGGCAGCTCAGGCTCTCTCCTCAGTGCTCCCTCTCTGCTGATAAGAAAAAACACACACACACACACACACACACACACACACACACACACACACACACACACACACACATACATACAGAATTAAGGCCATCAGCTATAATCAGACCATAACAAAGAGCAAGTGCAAAAGCATAACCATAATTGGAAAGACCAAAAAGGCATTTGTATAGGAATGATGCACGGGAGCACAGTCAACTGTGATGGTGATAGCATTCAAATATCTTATTTTCTGTCTTTTAAAACAACGTCAGTACAACTTAACATTGAAGTAAAGCACAGTTACAATCCTCACCGTGGCCGGCACAGTTCTATGTTGCTGCTTGGACTGACTTGGTAGCGGACAGTCTCCAGTTTGCCGTCACACTCCGTCAGTTGTGTGGTGGTCACAGAGGGGCTTGCTGGGGAGCTCAGAGTATTACTGAGCTCATAAAGTGTATCCAGACGATCTTGAGGCTCCATTACTGAGGAGCATGCCTGGAGGTACAGGTACAGTATATATATATATATATATATATATATATATATATATATATATATATATATATATATATATATATATATATATATATATATATATATATATATGCTACACATGCATTTAAACTATTAGGGGTTATTGTAGGACCCATATAAACTTCTAATTACTATCACAATACACCCAGGGCAGATTGTACTCCAGGGTTCATTTCTACGATGTATTCAGGACATCTCACTTCAGATATCATTGTTTTCTACTTGTATATATTTTTAAGGACTGTGTGTGCAAATGTGTTATTGTAATAGAAAGCAGATGCTGCAGCTTTTTACCAAGCATGGTGATTTCCATAAGACCCTGTACAGACATGCATACCAGCTGGAGGTTACATCACAAGTTATCACACCGTATTAATATACTGTATGTGGCTGCACTTAGTTTTCATGTCAACCTACTAAATAATGGCTACACAGTAGGATCTCATTCCCATGCATTACTATGTCGTGGCTGTATATTTCTTTTTTTTTTCACCGACTGGGTTCTGTAATACAGGGTCTTGTCAGGGAACCAAGAAGAAAAATTGAGGTGAAACAACCAGTAGGAAAGTGTATAAGTAAAAGAAAATATGACTAGACATAAAAGCAAAGCTTAAATGTTTACCATTGCAAAGATGTGACAGCTTAACGTTACACCCTTCAGGCTGCCCAAACATGCACAAAAGCCATGAATCATAACAGCACCGATTAATTTTTATGACTGCATGAATGAACACATCAGGAATCTCTGGGAACTCTACCAAACTGATTAGCTTGGTGGTATCCCATAAATACTGTATTTCTTTTAAATTCATAGTTTCTTGATGTGCAAAAGTTTGTTTCACCCATGGGATTAAAATAAATGAAATGTGCCTCGATTTGCAAACATATCCAAAACAAGACCAGCTCAGCAAGAAAACAGTTAGACTACACATGAAGAAGGCAATGCAGGAAGTCTAGTGAAATGAAACCTAATACAGCAGTTGTTGATATAAATTTCTTTGCCTTCTTCATTTTCTCATAAGCTATATACATTTTTGTACTTAATCTTTTCTTATAAACTTATATTTCAATCTATATGATCTGTCTATTAACTGGTAAGAACAGCGCCTTTAGTTTCTAGCTTTTGTGCAGCATAAAATTAACCCAATAATGATCATGCTGATGGTATTATTTAGATTATAGTGATCTGATACATGCACATATAGTACATACATTTCTGGCATTCTGAAGACTGCTACTAAATCAAGTAGCAAGTAGAGGTGGTAGAAGTAAATCTTTGTTGCCATGCATACGTACAGGGTCATGCAGATTAGGTAGTGTGGTGTTAGAGGTACCTGTTCACTGCACACTGGGTCTGGATCACAGGCTGGGATTTCTGTGTTAGTTTCTATGTCATGCTTCGAAAGAGCCACATTAATTGACTGCTTTTGTTCAACTTCTCGCCACAACTCAGGCAGAAAGGACTCTATCGCTGAACGGACATCCTAGGTGGTAAGACATATAGTAAAGACTTTTAGATTTACCTAACCATGCAGCTTAAAGGTGTTATGCAAATAAACATAACAGCAACTTATAGCTACTGCAAGTCTCTCCCATTCTCATAGGGAGGTGTACAGACTAGGATCAATATCTGGGTTCTGTGTATACCTAGGAAGTTTATCCAAGTCTCAGTGCTGTTGTTTTATGTACCTATTTTGAGACATAGCAATTAACCATCACCATCTGCTGAAATGGACTTTCATGGTCACATTTAAGCATTTGTTGAATGCTTTTATCCAAAGGAATTTAAATTTTAGAGTGAATGCAACATTGCAATTGAAAGTAAAGAGTCTAAGTCATAAGTCTAAGGCCCAACAATTTTACCTTAGATCTCTGTAACAGCTCCCAAAGAAAGATGAATCATTAGATATGTAGGAATATTTAAGGCCCTTCTGACAATTGGGGGGAATGCTTCAAACTGTGTGCTTCATGAATGTAAGAAACACCCATTTCATATACAATTTGAATAAATACTGTATAAAAATATAGCAATGTTAGTCAGGGAAACTTTAAGGACAAGTTGCTGTCTCACTGTTCTGATGAATGCAAGCAATGCTGCGGGAAATGTCAAAACAGTTAATTATTATGGCACTGAATGAAAGAGTTGGTCAGTCAGGTGCAACATGCAGGTACTGAATTCTCATTTGAGTAAAGCCTATTATTTTGCCTACCTCCCACTGGGCCCTGACAGATAAAGAAAGTTTTTCCAGGTCTTGGAGCTGAGCTTTAGTACAGAAGGCCCCTACACCTTCCACAGCTCCCAGGAATTCATCTAAGACTGCTGGATTAAGCCTCCGTAGTGCACCCTAGAAGTAAAAAATGATTCACAAAACATTAACATTTATACCTCTGCTAGTTAAATGTATTCACTCTGAAATGAAACAAAGGAGTTCATAAGTATAGTATATGGTAAATATAGCTCGCAGTGGCTTAGAGAAGAGCCAATGTGCACACCACCCTAATAATTGTCATGTGTATCTGAGGTGCTCTGTATCAGGTATTTCTGGTAGTGTAAAGCCAGCAGCCCACTGCAAGTAACCAGGAAAATGTCTGCACATGTTGACAAATTTGCATATGCAGTATAAATGATTATCACAAACCCACAGGCAAAACTGTATACATTGGTGGTATTCGCACAGTTCCTTTTTACTCACTCAGCCTTGAAGCAAAGGGTACAGTTTGTAATGTTAATATTGTTCCAAGATCTGTAATAAGTATAGATTTGTACAGATATCATGGAAAAAATGTGATGTTATATTGCCATGCAAATGAAATGGTCAGTTTATTCCTTTAAAGTATTGCCCTTTTTTTTCTTTGAAGCAACCCATGAAGAAAAATACATAGTTATAGATAACTAAGAGAGAGGGATCAGTTACAGAAAAGACAAAAGGGTTTTTCTGCAATTGTAATTTCATTACTGAGCAAAAGAATTAAGTTAAAGTAAATATGAACTGTATGCATAATGTTCACCTGTTTCCTCCTGGCCTGCTCTTGAGATATGACTCTGTTGCTGAATATAGTGATGACCTCCTCTATGTGTTTTTGCAGATGCTGTTTAGTTTTGTTCATTCTGCTCCTAGCCATCGCATGAGCTCGGGAAAACACCTCGCTCTGCCCATGGACCGGGCGAAGATTT
This sequence comes from Hemibagrus guttatus, assembly GCA_033459395.1. Lineage (NCBI taxonomy): Eukaryota > Metazoa > Chordata > Actinopteri > Siluriformes > Bagridae > Hemibagrus > Hemibagrus guttatus. Next base: position 7,326,081 of record JAUCMX010000019.1, read on the forward strand.
GGGGCATTACTCTGGCATTGTTGTCTCTGATGTATGCTCGGGCTAAGAACTTTGAGACAAGCCTGAGCTTGTTGTGGAGTGTGGGGTGATATATCAAGCTGGGTGTGTCTCTGTGTGTCTCCCTGTGTGTGCAGCTGAATTTGAGCCAGTGCTGGTGTCTTGACATGTACGCATGATGTTTCCAGGGGCTGGGGAAAGCTATGAGCCTTGGCCAACAGCCCATGATGCTGTTCTGGATTAACACTAATAGCCTGAGTCTTAGATTTAGATTCAGCCACTGACTGAATGACAGTGCTGCCGGATGACTCTGATTGCCGCTGAGGCCATTCTGATGGCTCCTTGGTCCTGGTTTGACTCGTGCCTACAGTTAATTCCTGATCCTCAGTTTGAAGCTCCATCTGCATCTCATTTCCAGAGGGATATGGCAGAAAAACTTGGTTCTGTATGATCTGTATGGCTTCAGCTCTCAGCAGGACACTAGGCTGATCATGTGGCTGATACTGAGGATCAGCATGAGAAAGCACCTGCAATTTAATGCCAGTTTTGGCTGTCTGCTGAGAACGATCCGGACTCTGTTGGTGCTGAGATTGTGTTAATGTCTCGGGAGAGGATTTCTTAGGTTTGGTTTCATATTCCTGGAAGGTCCCTGCTTGAGGCTCTGGTACATTGTAAGCATGGACAATAACTTTTGGAGGTGCTTGATCAGCTTCACTCTTGCCCTCATGCTTTAGTTTCATAGAAGTAAAGAGATCTATGATCTCCTAACAGAGAGGATAGAGAGGATAAGCATAATTATTTGTAGCATAAAAGAAGATGTGATCTGTTTGCTATGACAACTACATTCTGTGGTTACCTTAGAGTTTTTGACAGTGTGCTTGACTCTGCCCTGTAGGGCACACACACTGAGAAAGGGCAGGGAGGAATTCTGTTGCAGTTTTTCCAGCAAAGCTTGCAGATCCTGTTCTCCTGTCCCCATCTTCGCCTTCAGCTGCAGCCCTCTGCTAATCAGTGACTGGGAACGAGAGCACATCACAATGAAGCTTCTAATCAGAAACGTGTATTATTGGCACTGAAATGTGCATTTTTTGCTTACTTTGGCTCTAGGTTGAGGCCCTTGGTGGCCCGTGTGCTGCAATTCTTTCAAATGTTGGCAAACTTCCATGGCCTCTGTGTTCCAGTGAGCCAACTGAGCAAGTCTACCCTCCAGCTCAGATGTTGTCTTCTGCAGCTCTCCACATGCCTGCTTTGCTTCACCCAGAGCCTGCCTCATCTTCACGGACACAAGCACAAACCTTCAGATGTCAGATGCTTCTTATATAAATCATACTATGACCTTAAGAGAGTCTCTGACAGTGTGAGGAAGTATTTAAAAGTAGTTGTTAGAAGTGTGTCACCTCTGAAAGTGTGTGTTTCAGCTTCTGCAGTGTCTCTTTACTAAATCCAGAAGTTGGAGTTAATAGGTCCAGGTCTATGTCTAAAATTTTCTTTAGTATGGCCTAAATGGATTGTGGGAAAAAACAAATAAACAATGGAAAAAAAGAGAAATAATAGAAAGTATCATCTACAATTTGCAGAAAACATAAAACCAGTCACTATGTTATAATAACAATAACATTTTTATTCTTACAATTCTTCTGTAATACTAAGGAAATGACAACAGATAATTTTATCCTTTGACTACATACTAAGTGGGCCATGTCACATACTGAACCACATGCTGAGGTACTAAATAAATAAGTAAACCTTTTTGTTAAACCTGTTATTACTATTTAAAGCATACCACATAGTGTGCATTGTGTGGTTTAGCACACTGAGTTTTCTCTGATTGTGTATTACTTGTCACTCACAGCCATGAGACTTACCTGCACAGTGGAAAACAATACAGCACAACCAACATTATGAAATATTATTGTGATACATTTCATAATTTCAAGAAACTTGTTTTTACGCAAAACATATATGATGAAGAATGTAGGACTCATGTACCTGCAGTCTCTTCCTGTATGAGTGCAATGCTTCGGGAGACACCTCCACTGCCTCTCTCAGTGTCCAGTCTGCTTCCTGCACTAGGCGCTGCACGGCCTGAGCACACGGTGCTGAGCTGCTAGCCTGCTGTGATGGTACCGCCTGCATATAATATATCAAGAAATATTTCATTAAGACATAATATACCACATCCGATGCCGATATCAGATGACATATTAAGTCTATTAAGAAAATCTGCAATGGGCAACATTCAGATCACTTCTTTTGTACTCACAAACTTGGTCCGCTTGATGAAATCTGCCCATCTTCTGTTGAGTTTACCAAGCTCATTTGCTACAGAGGAGCTGGTGGAGCTGTCTGTTACCTCAATCAAAAAGTTTCCTGATTCATTCAGCTGGGCCTGGAGAGAGCTCCATTTTGACAGGTTTTCAGGGACCTGGTGTATGACACACAAGCAGGACAGAATCAGAATTAATGCAAATTATGAATATAAATAATATTAACATTATGAAATAATTCTGCACCTGTTAACAGTTTTGTACACATTTGCAGTAATGCAAGTTTTTTAGATTTTTATGTCACTTAATATAAAAAAATCCTTGCCTTATGTTTTTTGATACTGTATTTACCTCCCCAAAAGTGTCTTGATGTTAGTCTGTGACTTAGGGAACTAACATGAGGATTTGTTTTTGTTAGAGACTACAAAGCACATCTGTTGCTCTGGATGAGTGCATCTGCTGATGCCATAAATATAAATGTAAAAAAAAATGACAAAAGTATGCCAAGTATGGCAAACTTTAATCTCAAACACATTTCTCTATACTTTATGCAGATGTATTAAATTGGAATCCTTAGAAGCTTAATCACCTAAGAAATGTATAGTCTATGTGCTGCTTGATTCAGTACCTTGCTCCCTGCCTGTTCCTGTCCCAGGAAGACCTGTAGTGAGTGTGAGCAGTGTTTGTACGACTCCCACGTCGCCAGCACACGGTCCATAGTGCCCCTTACAGTGTCTGCTTCTTCTGTGCTCACTGCTGCTTCACTCTCAGCCTCCTTCACCTGTCTGTTCACTGTCCCAGAGTCCTCTGCTGCAGGGAGGAGACAAGACACTTTTAATCAAATGTCAATCCAAAATATCTGTAAATTGTGTGCATGTACCATCAACAATAATTTTAACACGATTCCCTTTACTAAGAAAAGAACAGTACACCCAGTGACTTTAAATTCAAAATGATTTAAAGGCACTTGGACGTCAAAATAAATGTTTCTGTTTTTATCTTCTTGGCTAAGATGTCTTCTTCGCATTATAAATGCATAAGTCAAGACGAATAAATGTGCAAAAAATGTTTTTGTTCAGATAAAAGAATTTGTAGACATGCTTTACCAGCATAATCACTGCAGCTCAAAGATAACATGAAAGTGCTTTAGCCTCATGCATATCACAAAAACTATTTATACAAAAGACATTACTTTAGAGTTCAGAACTTCATTTAAAGAACATCTGGTCTGTGTCTGTTGCCTTTGAAAGCATTTCAAGTAAATGTGTTTTCTGGTGGTTCTGAAGTACTGAAGTGAAATATTGTTGAATTTTTAGTGTCAATCAAATGGAAGCTATAGATGCAGTACATGAGGTTTAGGTTGAGTATTCATTTGAACCGTTTGAGCTGATTGTTTCCAAAATCACTTAATTGCAGTTCCTCTGCAGTAGATTGACTTACACAGGGCTGCCTTGCCAGTGTACGTGCTGGCTGTTTCTTTCAGCTTGTGGAGTGCTGCATTTAATATGGACACCAGGCCTTGCTTCTCTATGGTATCCTAATGCAGTAAGCAGACATAAACATTGTAAGTCAATTTTTAGGCTCAATCTGTTCATATAATTTAGTTTGTTGATTATAGTAGGTTATATAGTCTGTTTTAATTCTCCCTCTGCCTCTCTCTCTCTTTCTCTCTCTCTCTTTCTCTCTCTCTCTCTCTCTCTCTCTCTCTCTCTGCACCTTTAATGTAAACCATTCTTCACTAAACAAAGAATACAAAAAGACTTATACAGATGGGTGACAAATTAAAGGAAAAACTGCTGGCTTTCTTAAGCTATGAAGGCATTTTTTTGGTATGCTTTGGTATGCTCTTAATCAACATGAATCAGTTCTTCTGACTAGCCACCTATGTCATAATGAAATATTTCTATCTAGATGGGAGTGGTCTCTTCCAAGATAACAACATCTACATATACAGGGTATAAGGGTTCACTGAAAATGATCATATATTGTAGCCCTCCTAGTCACCAGATCACAAATCAATTAAACAATTATGGTAGATTTGGATTTTAAGACTATGCTATCTACTAACATCATCAAAACACCAACTGAGAGAATGTTTTGAAAGAATGCAGTTCAATACTCCAGTACAGATCCACAGTATACGCTTGTAGAATATCCAAGGTGCACTGGAGCTGTTCTGGTGGCTTGTTGTGCATCTAGTCTCACTAAGACATTTTATTCTGTTTATGAGTTCAGCTTAGCAATATGACTTACACTCCAGTCCTGCAGCAGTGACAGCACAGATTCCTGAGAGCCATACGGTCCTCTCCATGCATTCAGCTTGCTCTTGAGACGGCTTAAAAGCTCACAGACATGGTGCCAGTGCTCAGAGTACTCCAATTTGATGCCATGGTACTTTGCTGTCACTCTGGCATTGGTGAAACTGCAGGAATCATAGTTATATTAGTATATGCTAAGGACTTGGGAGGTGTTGAAAATTTTCTGTTTTATGCCATTATTACTGTTCCTGTCTTTAATATTCTTTAACTTTAACATTCACTTTAACCTTAAAAAAAAAAAGGTATTCTTTAAAAAAAAACTTTCTTTTGCTGAGAAAAAATATTATTCCCACCGCCTCTTGAGTTCATCAAGTTTTTCATCAGGAATCAGTGAGGACCCTTCATCATCTGTGTTATGGAATAGATGAAGTGTATCCAAGTGGCCACTCATGTCCACCATCAACCCCTGGACAAATTGTTTAATTATTATTTACCTTGTTAACAAATCTTAATTGTTAACTCTGGAAAAATGACAAACCTTGAGTTGCTCTTTCTTGTCTCTGGCATTTTGAGCAGCACTTCTGTGGTCAGAGGTCCCATGATCTTCAGCCAGTACTGCCTCCATTCTCTGTAGCCACTGGGCCAAACTGTGTAAAGGAGCAGGCAGAGCTCCATCTAGCTCAGTTCTGCATCTCTGCAACTGTATGACACAGGATGTCATTACATGCTGACACACTATGCAGTGTAATGCAAACATCTCTGTCACTCTTCCTCTCTTGTACAGACATGGAGCAATGCTGCAACTCACCCTGTCCTCCATATTGTCCCAAGCCTGTCTTAAGGCAACCTGCTCCTCACTGAGTTTAGTGCTGCGTTTCATTGCACTCAGCATTGGAATCACTGGATGCCGCTGTTCATAGAACGACCCCACAAATGTCTGGAATGCCTATAACATATACAAAATGTCCTGTTACGACGTTTGGTCATGTAATCTCATGCACTATTGTGCAAAATGTTAACAAAAGCGGATTGTCATCTTTCAAAGCAATAAAATGTCTATCTGCATATGACAATTGGGATTTCTCTGTCTCTTTTTTGTGGAGCACTGAAAAGAAGTGTTGCCTCAGGATTGGTTTCAGCCTGCTTGGACTACTGATGAAACATTGCAAAGAATCTGGGACAAACCAAATACTTTCACTATCAAAAAATAGTTTTCCAACAAATTACCAATAAAATACAGCTGAAGGTTTGAAAAAATGGTTATATAGTTACATAGTTTATTCAGTATAATTGCACATTTTAAACCATTTTGTGCATGAATGCCCTCTCTCATGAGCAAATATTCATTAGTGTACAGTGCTTATACCTTGGGACAGTATGTCGTCAAATATGGGTTAAATCTATAAAATAGGCCTATACACTGTTACTTACATCTTTAGTAGAGACAGACAACATACGCAAGCCTTTTAATTAGATGAACAGATTAACTTTTTAGCCAGCACATTTCTGGTTGTTGTTTTTTTCTTTTTGTGTGTGTGTATTAAAGACTACAAATAGCTGATGTGTCCAAAGCTGAGAACAAGATAATACGGCACTAAAGTGCTTACTCTTGGTATGGAAATTACTGTCAGCAAGAATGCTGTACTCTTTGTTGTTTTGTATTTGTGTCAAATATCTGTTATGTGTGTACATTTTGTATTCTAAGTGGAAGTTAATACATTTTCAGGGGAGTGGTAAGTATGGAGATGCACCAAATGCACTGAAGACACTGCTAAAAAAAAAAAGTTTATAAACCACTTTAACAAAAATCAAATCACACATTGACAAAGAGCATTTAAGAAGGCTTGAAGCCTGACTTAACCTGATACCGTCTGCAATACCCCTCTCTCTCTGTGGAGGACCACACATCTAGCAACTCCTCATAGGCTCGCTGAAGCCAGCAAGTCATCTCTCTGACCTTCTCACTGGGTGAAACCTATGCATATATATCAACAAAATCACAGAGAGTTAGACTGAAATGGATGAAGCCCACATCTTTTGCAGAACTGTCAGATTTGTTAAGGTTACCACAGACGTAGATTTAAAATAAGTGAATTTTTGTATCTGTACCTGATGCAAAGGGGAAGCTAGAATAGCAGGTAGAATTGCAGGTGTGCAGTAGGTGGGGAGGTTGAAAGGAGAAAAGCATGTAGGAAAACCAAGAGCTTGCAGCTACACCCAGCAGAAAACAGGAGGAGAGAGCCGGTAGAACCAGAAACAGGTGTCAGAATTTAAGGTTACAGGCATGAAGGAAGAAGTATAAAAGAGATTAAGAAAATGAATAACAGCAAAACCCAGTAAATGTGTAGCATCATCAAGTCTAACTTAATATACAAATGTTTTAGATCTGCTTGTCTGGGGTTTTAGAAGTCTCACCTCAAGATCATCATCAACTGAGGGCATATCCTTGGAGTACTGCAGGAACTGGGCTACATATGTCATTATGGACTTCTCATCTGGGTGACTGACATCAATATCTGGATATAAAAAGGTTGAGGCATGTGATAATATTGAGTTTGTAGCAATAATAAGGTCGCTCATTTCTATTTATAGTTACACCATTCTGCTGAGTAATGTGTCAGCACACATTTCTTTACTGTTAACTTGTCACAAAAAAAGCTTTAATTAACTGGATGAAGGATGAGTGAAATTCTACAAGCTGATAGATCTTTAAGAAATTACACCCACCCTCAGGTTCCAGTAGTCTGGGTACTCCCAGCTCCTGCTGAGCTATGCGGAATGCCTCCTCTAAGTTTTCCTGGTTGCTCCTCGTCTCCGTTAGGGACATGTCCACTAGGTCTGGCCTTAAGGAGCAGAGGATAGCGTGGAATGCAACACCACTCCTCCAACCTGATTTAAAATCTTTTACAGTGACTGAGGAGCCCACTCTGGTAAAGAAGATTTAGTAAAGAAAACACAGGATGAATGCAACAAGGAAGGATAATGGAGACAATGCAATGTAAAGAATGTAATGTAGGTCAGCCTAGACATCAAATTAAATTCTGTAAACTAAGGAGCTAAAACACACTTCTGGCACTGGTCTTGCACCCATAGGAGCAGGGCCTTTTTAGCAGACAGGCGAAAGCGTGTGTGGAGGGGTGACGCTCTCCGTGGAACGGGGCTGCCTCGTAGTGGGGATCCAGGAGCCGAGTCCACACTGGACAGAGAATCCATAGACGAGGATCGGGAACCAAATGAGAGTGTGCTGGCTAACTCCGCTATCTGCAGGAAATCATTTTTTTCAGTTATGAAATTGAACAGTGATAAACATAGCAATTCTTTTCATGTGTTTGTTAAAGTTGTGACATGTTTTCCAAAGAGTCTGAGAATACTGCACAAATATCACAGATGATGAACAATATAATCCTCAATATTCTATTATGATACCATATTTTGTTCTCATTTCAATGCTATTCCTGTGGTTGATACAAAGCAGGCATAACAGACTTGAATAATTGCAGCTTCTTCCCAAGGGCTCTGACCTAATTTATGCCACTAAAAAGGGGTGAATGCATTCAAATTTACCCCTATGGTTAATATAACACCACTGCACTACTGTGGTACTGAAATACACCATTAGATACATAGTGTAGTGAAATATGAATATACCCTAAAGTAAATATGAGACAAACACAGCTGGCATAAAGCTGATAAGATGATATGCTTGAATTGTATTCAATGCTCATGGGAACTCTAGGTAACTGATGTGATACTCACATGACAGCGTAGAATAATGGTCCATATGAGGCCTAAAATGATGGAAGGTTTCCCTTCTATGATATCAGGGATGTTTATATTCACTAGCTTAATCTAAAAAGAAAAAACAAAACTTAACAAGCTTACAATATCCTATAATAATTTTTATATTATTTTTAATTATTATAATATTTTAAAAATCATCCTCTATCAGATTGAGAGAAATATGATAATTCAATAGGATTCAACCAAGGCAAACCCTCACTGATTTATCTTTTAAGAAGTTCAAAGCTGTTTCAACATTTCCCCTCTGCTGAAAAACTCCATGGCCTTTCTCTCGTTTCTGTGGCGAAATCAAACAAAATGTGCAATAAATATTTTGTGCTTACGCTGACTGGCATTCATAAACATTTTTGAGCGGGGTATGACACTGACCAAGAGCTGACCACTCATGACCTCCAGCAGGTCCAGCAATCGAGCTCCATCACGGAGGTCTGCAAATAGATCCTGCACCAAAGAGGGACAGCTCCTCTGGAAAACACCACCATTGCGTCATTAACATGTAATCCATAAAGGGAACAGCATTCTGGAGAGTGAAGTGGAATATGTGCTACAAGGTGCTTAAGGGAGTTTAAAGTTTAGTTGCATAATGAAATGATGAAAACGTGTCACTGGGAAAGAATGCTTTGTTGATTAAGATCCCAAGACAGTTGCAGCCAGAACAATCTGAAATTTGGTCTAGTCAAGGTGGATGAAATCGAAATGGATTACTCCCAGGTCTCTACAAATTTAGTGTCATTTAAAGTCACCAAATAATTAGTCACGACTCTGAAAGCTTTCAGTGTGAGATGTTTTTACCTCCGTTTGTTTAATCTTACACAGAATTTTAGTGGTTAAAGATCAAATTTTAGAACTTTATGAACTAGCATGGCGGCATGGTGGCTTAGTGGTTAGCATGTTCGCCTCACACCTCCAGCATCCTGGCTTCGTATGTTCTCTCCGTGCATGGTGGGTTTCCTCCCACAGTCCAAAGACATGCTTCTAGGCTGATTGGAGTCTCTAAATCGCCCGTTGTGTGTGTGTGTGTGTGTGTGTGCCCTGCGATGGGTTGGCACTCCGTCCAGGGTGTATCCTGCCTTAATGACGCCTGAGATAAGCACAGGCTCCCTGTGACCCGAGAATAGATCGGATAAGCGGTACAGACAATGAAAAAAAAAAAAGAACTAGCACTTGGGACATCTCAGTGAGCAGAAATGGGTTGATATCACCATTTACTTTGAAGATATAAACACTGGTTTAGAAAAAAAATGCTTTTTTTAGTTAAGGAACACTACTCAATATTCCATCATTCATGCAAGTGAGAAAACCACAGTTCTGTGTTCTTACTGCACATTCATTTACATTTACAGCATTTACATCATTTAGCTGACACCTTTATCCAAAACAAATTACAGAAGTGCTATTAGAGGTGTGAATGATCAGGCTATTTAGCAAAAAATATAAATTAATTATATTTGATTAGTAACAGTTATTACAGATTACAAATGAATGATAAATTATTATCTTTTTGACAATAGTTTTTATCCATAGATCACTGGTGTGTAAAGATGTTTAGTATAGTGGCACATGGATGAACCCTGCTGCACACTGTGGAATCTTTATGTAAATGAATGTGGCATTGTGAAATACACAAATCTTGCAAGTGTATATTAAAAACGTTGACTTGTTGGTGTTCTACAAAACATCTATTATGGTCACTGATACTCCAGTGTTGCCAGCGTGCCCCGATTCCCACCTCACCCTCATCCACTATTGCTTTTGCAGGATTAGCCCACAAAGATCAAGTACATCTTTATACAGATTTACATTTTTTAAAAGTTTACCTTCAAAAGCTGAGCATTGATCCAGTTAGTGAATGTCCTCTTTTGAACCTGCTCCTGTTCCACTGCAGAAGAAAAGAAAAATGGTGCAAACACAGTGAGGACAAATCGACAGTGACAGAGCAAAAAGACCAAAGCTGTAAATGCAGAATACACTAAACAGTTTCTGTATGCTTTCTCTGCAACAACATCATCCTGGCACCAAAATAGAATACATCTATGTAGAAATATGTAGATATTTTGCCAAAAGTGGATTTTGTGGTTCAAAGAACTCTGTGGCTCTTTTCCTGCAGGAACTAATTTTAAGCTTAAAATTAGAAATGGCTGCAAATATAGCTCAAACTCTAACACATCACTGCATCACGCCCTGCATTGTTTTAGTTCTGAATATTCTGTTCCTGGCAATGTAAAATAATACGTGCATGATTTGTTTACTAGGTCTGCGATACCCTAATGCCTTAGCAAACTCATTTACCTTTCATTTCTTACCAGTACTCTGGGGGTTTCATTGTGATCATTTTTGGCTCGACGTCTTAGCATCTGCCTGCTTTTTTACGCATTAAAAAAAAATAGTAGGCCATATTGTCTAGACATTATGTCATAATAGTAATAAATACATTACTAACGTGGTGACCTATCATCCATCGCCCCGCACATATTCAGCCTTTTAGCACAAATCAACACAAAATCTTTTGAAACTTTTAGCAAAATGTAACTACTCATAACAAATGTTTGGTTCTTTAAACCAAATACATAAGGTCACTTCAGTTAGTGTTTCAGTGGGTCATGTTCAATTGTCACTATTATTTAAATTTGTCATGTGACACTCTAATGAGAACAATTTACTTTTTTAACTAGCAACGCACAGCTATCATAAGACACAGTGAGCACAGATACATAGCAGTGTTGCTGAATTTTAAACACAGAGCACCTGTATTACAGGTTATTAACAAGGGCGGGCCACGTAAAAGCATGAATTACACAGGTATATGAATTATACAGGTGTGAAACTGTATTTTTAGCCTGCATACTGTATTTAAAACTTAGACACTGAGAAACAAGGAAAACAATAATGTCACTGTGCAAATAATCATGCACGAAATTGCATAGCACTGGTTAAAGTCTTTAGCATGGCAGCATTTTATATCTTTCATCTATCAATGAAGAAATATCGCACCTTGTAGCAGCCACAAATAGAAAAGATGTCACACCTGAAATAGCCATGACTTGCTTTTTATTGTCGCTCCTGTAGTCAAAGCAAATACCCACCCTGCCTAGATTACATGCACTTTGTGTCCAGGCCCAGGCCAGTGTAGACCAGAATAAACTGAGACTGAATTTAAAGGAGACTGTATCCATCTGACTGGTGTTATTGATTCACAGGAGGAAAAAAAAGCTAGTCAATCTAGCGCAAGCCACTAAAAAACGACAAATGAACATGATTTAGAACCTTTCATTCACCCTCAAGCATGCACTGATTGAGCTGATATCAAGCTGAAGTGAAATACTTTTCAGTGAAATACTTTTCAGTGAGCAGGAGTTACAGGCGTCTCCATATTCAAGGTGTAGGATGTCACAGCCTTAAAAGCCTTAAGCCCTCTGTTTAGCCATGTTACAATATACAGCAACCAGAACAAAGATTCCCAGATTCAGACTGACATTATACTATACAGCTAGTTATTATGTTTTTATTACACACATTGAATTGTGAGAAAGCAGAGCTGAATAAAAAAGCAAGGTTGTTGCTAAGAGATATCTCCCTAGCTCGGGATGACAACAAATACACACAGGCCGCACAAACTGCAACCACACCCTCACTAAAGTGTTGTTTGCAGGTGAGTCAGCAAATCAGACCCAAGTCAGACAAAGGAGGAGGGCAGGGAAAATAAGAACAAATCAAAGAATCAGTTAAACACATAGACACTGTTATGATCGAGTACACACTCCGTGGAAAGTTCCTCTTCTTGATTGAAACACATGGCCTATGCACAAAATATCAAATATCTAGTTTTTCACTTGATTAGCCCATCCTCTACCAGACGTCAAACATGTCACTGCTTTACTCTAACATCATACTTTATCAAAAGGTCTGAATGATTCTGACCTTGCAGGAGCATTTGGACATCGTCGATATCCAGGGGGACGCCCCGATCGTCTGCTGCGGGAGCGTCCAAGCTGTCCCGTGATGCCATGACTTAAAGTACTCAGGCCTTCAGCCCTTGCAACATGATGATCTGGATACTGGATAAAAAAAGATTTAAAAAATGATTGATAAGAGCTTAGACTGTCAGTACTCAATGTGGAAAACACAGAACAGCAAGAACAGACATGGCTGATACATTATGAAATTCTTTAATAAAAGGAAGCTCTCTACAGCAGGAAAAACTCTTGTAAGTGCATGCATGGATGCATGTGGGTGTGTTTTATCCTGCTTTCTTTCTCTCATTTAAAAATTTGCCTTTTTACTGAAGTCAGAAAATCCCCTAAGTTTTACATGGGATTATAGAGATATAAATAAAGCAAGTAAATTAACTGATCTCAGTGAACAAATAACACCAGGAACATGTAACATTTGGATTTATTAAGTGGGGAGTACAACCTCTCTACTGGGTACTGGTGTTTAATTTCAGGTATTTTTAAAGCGAATGCAATTTGATTGATTTGGAGATCAGGTTTGATAATTTGGTGGTCAGACAAGCATTTCTTATTCATCAAGTTATTATATTAAACTATATATATATATATATATATATTAAACTCATATTAAAATATCTACCGTACTTATGGCATAGAGAAAAGCAAAACCTCATACTAGCAATGTGAGAACATTTTACTTTAATTATAATAATAATAATATAAAATCATATATACTTAGCATTAAACAACTTCCCTGACTGATGAAAACTTTTGAAATGAAAGCATTTCAGCTATGCAGCAGTGTTAAATTGTGTACACTCATTACTATTAAGACAATTCTGATTAGTTAGGATTTATTGTACATTTCTATTTCCATTATGTTTTCCAAGACATCAAATACCAAAAGTGTTTGATTTGACCTCTTATTTAGTTGTACAACAATACACAATTCTTTGGGTCAGTGTGTAGCTTTTTTCGTGTAGCATACAGTGAGAATTCATTTGCTAAGAATTAAATAGCAAATAATATATATATAAAAAAAAATCAAACACTCAAAAAAAACAACAGCTTGGAGACTTTTTCTGATGCCACACATACTACAACGTGCTGCTGCACCACTAATCGAGATGTAATTACACAGATACTTATGATTGCCTCACCAAATAGTTTAAGGGAGAAGTAGCTGTTAAAAATCAGCAACAAACCACAACAGAGGAGCTTCTGGTGTTTACTCTCATGAAGCAATGCCGCAAAGCTGAATCAAGTGTAGAATATTTTGAAAGAGTCACACATAAACTTCACTAATTATTAATCTGTAATTGCTGCATGATAACAGTAAATATTGTTGGTTTTAATGGGAGCAGTACTTTTTGTACTTTGTATATACAAATCTATATGACAAGATGACAAAAACTGTTATATTTATACAAGTAGCATTGTTGTGAGGTGGCACAGCTGTGAAGTGTGCAGTGTCGCCTCCTCACAGTTCCAGGTTTGATCCTGAGCTCAGGCTGCTATCTGTGTGGCTGTCTAGAATTTACTTCTATCTCCAAGAAACATGGCTAAGATGAATTGCCCCGAGGTTTGAATGACTCTGTGTGTGTGTGTGTGTGTGTGTGTGTGTGTGTGTGTGTGTGTGTGTGTGTGTGTGTGTGTGTGTGTGTGCATGGGACTAGTGTTCCATCCAGGGTGTATGGTGTAGGATCCACTGTGTTCTTTGACCTCGATAAAGCGGTTATCTTTGTGTGTATATATATATATATATATATATATATATATATATATATATATATATATATATATACCAGCAATAACCTGGGACTTAAGCAAACTAAATATTGCCAAGTCACCATAGAAAGATCTGTTAGATGACACTTCAATTTCTGCCAGTCTTTCAGTGCCAACTCCATGACATCAGAAGGCAAAACTGCTCAAGGACACATGCAGCCCTCAGGATACCACATGACCTGTAGTCCATGCACTCACTCACATACGCACACACGCAAAGGTCGTACTGAGGCACAGAGGAACAGTGAGACCTGAAAGGAATCTGGGGTGTCTGAAAATAGGATTGGTCTACAACATGCGCTCTGACTAACAGGCAATAATTGTGTGTGTGTGGGGGGGAGGGGGGGTCACCTTCAGTTGCCATACTCAATTTTAGCATTTTTCCATTTGACTGAAGGTTTGGTAAACTGACCAAGTATTCAAATACATGTACAGTTTTTTGTCAGAGCTGAAATACAACTTGTATACTACTGTGTAGCTGAAAATCTTGTCCATTTCAAATGTCCTTTCTGAAAGTTGTGCTTGCAGGGGTATTAATAGTATCAGTAATCTGTGTGCATACTTACCATTTCTTTAGTATTATGAACATGATTAAGGTTCATGTTGCCCTTGGCAGCCTGCAGGCCAATTGAATTGCAATGAAAACTGCAACTACATTCAAAGCATTGACAAGTCCTTTCTCAATCCAACCCCACACCATCTGGTAGAACTACATACACCTTGTAAACTGACTTTCAAGGAAGTGTGCTAAGATCTGTTCTGGGGGTGGAGCTTATTTCTGGGCCAGAAAAATGTGAACAGAAGCCAACAAATGAGAAATTAGCCATATCCCCTACCAGATCCTTGCAAGGAAATGCTGAACCTATTTCATTATTACATTTTCAAACATTACAAACTGCACACTTAGTTGGGGCATTGGTGGCTCAGTGGTAGGTTTGTCGCCTATCATGCAGAAGGCCCGGGTTCGATTCCCAGCCAATGCCTCAACCCCAGCCACTGGATGCAGTGCTGGTCCCAAGCCCGGAAAAATGGGAGGGTTGCGTCAGGAAGGGCATCCGGCGTAAAACATTCGCCAAGTTGATGTGCGGACCAGTTGGTCCGCTGTGGCGACCCCAAACAGGGAGCAGCTGAAAGCATTAACTAACAAACTGCACACTTAACACAACTTGAAAGAGCTATTCAAGGTCACTAATTAAAATGAAATTGTATTAGATCACACTCTCCAAGAAGGGAGTGTGAAGGGGTTATTATTTTACTGAGACAATTTTTGTACTTCTCATCCAGATATCCAGTCCTAAATACAGTATTAGTCTAAAACCCACAGAATTTCAACAGTCCTCAAAAATAAACATGTGTGAGTACATCAACACTGCAGATCAATGTATCCACAAAACATACCAACATACCATGACCATACCAATACTGCTATTATATTAGAACTTTAGTGAGTGGAAAATCTCTTCCAGCATAAGATTTATTTTGACTTCTTATGGGTGTGGCAGGACTGATCCGTGTAAGGTAAGGAATCAAGATTATCATGATCGAAAAGAACTTAGTTATTCAACATTCAAGCCAGACTTGTCGAGGCAGATTAAAATACAGACAGTGAAGGAATAGACTGCACAAAACAGTGCACAGTTTGAATCTTTCATGGGCTTTTAGGACAAAACGTATAATATCCTTGCCTTCTTTAATATAATAGGTCCATTTTAGTCAGGTCTACATACTACCCCTATGAACTCAGGTGTAAATTTTTACCTTGTTCATGATATAACGCTGAAAAGTTTGAAAACATGATAAAAATTACTTTTTTTTCTGACAAGAAATACAGGCTTTTTGCAAGCCTGTATGATGTGATTCCAACTAGTTACGATTGCTTCATAGCTTTATTTCGGTCGTTGCCTTTTCAAATCCAAATCGTCAGATTGTTATGCCCGGACTTGCCTGTATAGGCTGCTTGCTCAATCACGAATAAGGTATCACATAGGTGTTGATGAGTTTGTCATACATTGTGCTAATCCATTATCATAAACTTTCAATAATAATCAATTTTGCTAATGCACCCATGAATCATTTCTACTGCACAGATTAGACATAGATATGGGCTGTGCAGGTAAACATTCCTACAAACTCTCTTCTAATATATAACACTTTAATACACTTTATAGCCAAAAGTTTGTGGACACTTATTACACTCATATGTGGTTCTTCCCTTAACTGTTGCATCAATATTGGGAACACGGAATTGTCTAGAATTTCTTTGCATGCAGGAACATTACAATTTACCTTCAATGGAACTAAGACGAGGCTTAGACGAGGATCGGACCTGTTTCGATATGAAAAAAGCTCTATGAAGACATGGTTTGCCAAAAATGGAGTGGAACCTGACTGTCCAGCACAGAGCCCTGACCTCAACCTCACTGAACACTGACTACATCCCAGACCTCCTCACCTGTCATCAATGTCTGACCTCACTAATACTCTTGTGGCTGTATTTGCAAATCCCACACAGCCATACTCGAAACCTAAAGTAAAGGAGAGGTCATAATAACAACAGGACAGAAGGACTAAATCTTGAACAGGTCTTTCAACACACACATATGAATATATGATCAGGTATCCACAAACCTTTGGCTATATAGTGTATATGATCCACAAATTAGCAATAATAATGACAGTAATGATAATACTATTTAATAAATATAAAGTAATACATCCACTATTTCTCTGCACATCACAAAATACTTTAGACTCGAATCCCAGTCACGTATAAATATTCCTTAACAATAATACTAGTTTATAACATCCTGTTAACTAATAATGTGACTTTTATCACATAATTTGGATTTATGTGTCAGTTTTAATAAAGTGTAATTAAATTTTTGTTCAACGTGTATCAATATCTGCAAATCTCTGAGCACACGCTATGATGACGATAATGATGTTAATAATAATAATAATAATAATAATAATAATAATAATAATCGTAATAATAATCGTAATAATAATTATATTAATAATAATAATAATAATAATAATAATAATAATAATCTTAATAATAATCGTAATAATAATTATATTAATAATAATAATAATAATAATAATAATAATAATAATAATCGTAATAATAATCGTAATAATAATTATATTAATAATAATAATAATAATAATAATAATAATAATAATAATAATAATAATCGTAATAATAATCGTAATAATAATTATATTAATAATAATAATAATAATAATAATGTGCACCTGCGCACTAGATGCTCTAATCTGACACATGGAAAGTCCAGTACAGGAGAAAGATAAACAAAACCACAGCACGACTTGACACAGTCTCTGCACACAAACTATACCCGCTTTCATTTCCCAACACAAAGCTTTACCTGCAACAAGCGTACAACTTCATCCAGGATCCAAAGGTCCAAAACTTTACCGGAAGAATCCCGGAGCAGAGCTGTGTGTAAATCAAGCAGTTTCATAAAGTCTACTTACGGAAAATGTCCGTCGATGCCGGAGAGAGTTATTTACAAATAGATCGTAAGGAGATTGAACGGAAATCTGCGCTGTGATAGGCGGGATTGAAGCTCAGTATACACCTCCGTTCACTTTCATAACACACACACACACACACACATGCGTGCGAGTTCACACTGGGTTGCCAGATTTCATCCCATGAAAAAACCCTCCTCCGAGCACTGCAAACAGGTCCAAACTGTAACAACATAAACCAGCCCAAAGGCCATTATTTACAGTGTGAAACAATTGTCCAGTTGGGTGTGCCACAATCCAGTCCCAGCCTTCTACACCATCAATTTAGTTTCATCGGTGTGTGTACTCACTCTTACCTATACAACTCAGAGGTTTATTTTAATGCACTTGCTCTAATACTTTATTGCTGTTGTGCTGTTGTTGTTTTTTTGTTTTGTTTTTGTTTTTTTTAAAAGTAAAAACAGTGTTGTGATGTATATGTGCTGCACATAAAATTTATAGAATTGATCATTATTAACAGTGTCAGAGCTTTTTAACGGTCACTTTTAGTGGTGTAATGATCAGAACATTTTAATCATTACATTTTTTGTTTACATTTCGACTGATCTTAAAGTCAAAGATTGAAATGAGGCAACGCTCACATCAATTATTATTGACTATAATTTGTTGTAAATATAATATGAAACGTAACTGATTGAAAATCGACAACTGACAGATAAAAAGATTCATCAACTAATGTTTAGGCTAAATAGGCTAGCAAGGTGATTACTGATAAGTGATTAAAATCCTCCTTCTTTTAAAAAAGGATTAGATATAGACGGACTATATTTTTAGCATATTGTATCATATAATAAATGTATTATAGCAGATTCAGTAATATTGTCAAATATTTAATCAGTGCCTTAGGTATCAATATCATATGGTATACTTTGGAAGCCTGAGGTTTATGAACGCTTATGAAAAACTTACTAGGTGCAGACTTATAAAATAAAATTAATCTTGTTTAACTAAATAAAGAGGCTTTTTAGGGGAAATACTGTTTATAGCTATTATAACCTAAGTGATAACAGGAACTAACTTGTTTTGCAAACATTAGATTTAAAGAACCACTATAAACTATAACTATAAACCAGGGGTCTCCAACCATTTTTCTCTGAGAGCTACTACGACAAAATTAAAGTGGCCAAGAGCTACTCGTGTTATTTTATTAGTAGCATGTGTTTACATAGCTTATTGTCATAATCCAAACCAGCTGAATAAATTATTTTTGTGTGAAATCAGTTTGTATTGTCAGATTTCATTCATTCATATGGATTCTGTCATTTATCAGAAAACTGTTACTTACAAATCATCTGACACAAGAATTTCCTTAATAATCCCTCTTTACTTTGGAAAATTATCCCTAATTATTATTATAATATTATATTATTATATTTCAAAGATCCCTATCAAATTTCCATTAGCAGATTCTCTTAGCCTGGTCTCTGGTTTATAAGTGACTCATTAAGTCTTAATGATGACTTAATGATAATTATTTTGACTAATAATTATAGATACTATAACACATGAGTAGCTCTTGGCCACCTTCATTTTGTCAAAGTAGCTCTCAGAGGAAAAACAGCTGGAGACCCATGGCATACATGCTGTCTGTTCAATCAACAATACAAACTATTTAAGTCTAGTTAAGTTAACTATTTAAGGAGTTATCACAGTTTCAAATAAATTGCAATATTATCCTAGAAAATGTTTGCCTAGATACATAAGGTTTTCTGTTAACATACTAAAATACAGTATAATTTCCATCATACCATACCATACAATACCATAGGACAAGGAATGGTATGTCCTGCTTTAGGGGTGTTTAAAAGTGTTATTTGTGTATGCCCTTCTGGCATAAAACCTCTGAGTATAATATAAGGCACTGAATAGTAAAGCAAATGGAAATGACTATTACCTCTGTTTTGCTCAGTGAGGAGCACTTGTGTGTTATAAGTGCATCTTTGTTTATTAGGATTAAGGAGCATTAGCAGGCAAGAGAAGAGGAAATAATGGAAAAGAAGAAAGAGGCAGAAAAACTCAAGCATTTCCAAGAGGTCTATAACATGGAACAAACCATGTGCGAGCAGAAGGAGGAAGAGGAGAAGAGAAACATCATGAAGGCTTATCAAGTAATCATTTCTCAAACTTGGACGCAGCAAGCAGAAAATGCACAGAAGCTGTATAACACTTTTTAATGAAAAAAAATTATCATTTTCTGAAATGTGATTTGATAAAATCGAAAAAAAATAAAATAAATAAATAACCTACAGGATTGGGGGTACAATTCCCTCCTTCGCCCTGTGTGCTCACCACTTTCATGTTCTCATGTTATGCACTTGAATATAGTGATACATTTTTGTCAATGTAACCACCTCTATGTTGCACTAAAAAGACTAATATTTGTTTATTTAATCAGGACCACTTTGCCAGGGTGGCACGGTGGCTTAGTGGTTAGCACATTCGCTTCACACCTCCTGGGTTCGAGTCTCACTCCCTCTCCCACAGTGTGTGGAGTTTGCATGTTCTCCCTGTGCTTGGTGGGTCCCCTCCGGGTACTCCAGTTTCCCCCCACAGTCCAAAGACATGCTTCTAGGCTGATTGGAGTCTCTAAATTGCCTGTAGTGTGTGATTGCGTGAGTGAATGTGCCCTGCGATGGATTGTCACTCCGTCCAGGGTGTATCCTGCCTTGATGCCCAATGACGCCTGAGATAGGCACAGGCTCCCCGTGACCTGATGATAGATCGGATAAGCAGTACAGTGGTACACTTTGCCAATAAGAAAATCTTCCAAGTGTCTGAAGCTGAGAAACTAAAGATGGAGGAAGAGAAACGGAAGACAAAATGAAGAAACTTAGGAAAGAAAAATAGGCAGAGCTGTTCAAGTACAAAATTGTTTTTGAAAATTTGTGTTTCACACTTAGAGTTACCTTAAGTTAAACCTTATGCTTGGTCCATATGCCTTCTCTTTGCCACTTGGTGGATCAAAGCTTTTTGTCAATCATGGCTATTAATATTGTTGAAGCAAAATTGTAATATTACAGTGTACAAGACATCCTAGAACACTGTGTGCCTCCAATTTTGGAGAAGGCCCACATATGGGTGTGATGGTCAGGTTTCTACATATGTTACGTATTTGTATGATGATCATTTATTGTTGCAGAGAGTTTCAGAGACCCAGGGAAGTTGTTGCTGACAAACTGGCAGCATATTTCCAAGAGCAAACCGACAATGAAGAGCTGATTGGTCAAGGTAGCTGCAGAAGCTATGGCCAAGCAGGATAAACAACAATGTGAGAAGGAGAAGAAGGCTGCCATGTTGAGAGCATTGCTGAACACAGAGAAGCTGTGGTAAACTCCAGTTTTGGGATTATGTTAAACTATAAGGAGTCAAAACAAGACGATATTTTACCTTTTAGGGCATTTAAATGTATTTTTTTCTCCAATTATACCATTGTAGCAAAAAGAGTTGAAGTACAAGAAGCAAGAGGAGAAGCAGAATGCTGCTGAGATGCTTAATACAAAAAAGCAGATCTCCTCTTCCTTCAAAATCAGAAAATCAAGGCCCAGAAAAAGAAAGCTGCAGCCAGAATGCTACAAGACTCTTATGTCCATCAGATGGCGAGTTATTGCTTTATTTTTATTTAAAGACTTTATTTAACATAATTACAAACTACACTTTTTGTTGCATCTAGAATGAGAAGCATGCAAAGGAGCAGCTCATGAAAAACCAACAGCAGGAGTCTAAGGAGAGGAATGCAAAGCTTATTGCAGAGGAAGAGAATCAGTTTCAGGATTATGCCAAGGATGTGATTCAGAGAGCTAGCAAGGCTCAGAGAAACGCCTCCCTTCTGCACAAGGCCTCAAAGGTGGGTACTGGTGGAAGACATGGACCTGTGTTTGGAGGCCTTAGACCAAGTTATCAAGTTCAAGATGAATCAGGAGTTCAGCTGCCCAGTTATGTGCACAGTAGAACTTGGGGCAAAAAGAAGCAGAACGAAACTACTGACATTCAGAGGTCTAAAAAGCGACTGGGACTTGCATGGTTATTGTGCGCTGTATTGCTGATCTTGTGACAAAATAAACAGAACTTCTCTTTCAGGTGAATTCAGTCTCTGAGTATTCATTTAACACTTTTTTTCCTCAGTTTTTTCTTGTGTGTGTGTGGGTTTGTTTTTTATACTTTTCTGTACTATTCATTCTGTACAGCAAGTTGAATATCATAATGAAAACATGACGGTGCTGAAGGTGCTGTTGCCACCTCCAGTTTTTACTCCTTTTCACCAGGATGTGACTGATTCTACTTGATGCCGAACTTGAAGCCTTGTCAGCATGGTTGTAAATAAATGAAAATAAATGTCTGACTGCAAAATGTCTCTGTTTTATCTGACTCTGCACTATAAACAAAAAACGTCCACAGAGCGTTAAATATTTTGTGCAAAAGTTTGGTATTAGCTATTCACTACACATTTTAAATCAGCTCTGAATGTGATATCCTATAAATATTTTGTATTTTAGTATCCAATCACATAATGCATATTCAGACGTTCAGAGTTGAACTGATCTATTACTCATTATCGAGATAATAAAGTGTTTGAAGTGAAGCTGGATCTCAGAATAGGAGAGGTCAAAGCTCTTAAACCTGCATCCACATAAAGTCAGGATTATTCACTTTGGACAGGCTTTATGACAAAAGGAGTTCACCTGATTTTCTCTAAAGCCCAAACCTCTAAGGACATGCCACTGCTTTATTGACTGCCATAACAGTGCATTTTAAAGCTAATTTTAGGCACAATTTTGCATTCACAACTAAACCATGACAATGATTTTAATTATGGCTATTAGACAATTAGACAAATACATCACATTTTCTTTGCAAATAAGTAGTCATTAATGCTGTGTTAATTCTTCATCCACTAAGTAAAACTTAAACTTAAAATACTGAAAAAATTGTCTCTGATTAAAAAAAAAAAAAAAACACTCTTTACATTCATTCATTCATTCACTGTCTACCGCTTATCCGAACTATTCTCGGGTCACAGGGAGCCTGTGCCTATCTCAGGCGTCATTGGGCATCAAGGCAGTATACACCCTGGACGGAGTGCCAACCCATCACAGGGCACACACACACTCTCATTCACTCATGCAATCACACACTACGGACAATTTAGAGATGCCAATCAACCTACCATGCATGTCTTTGGACCGGGGGAGGAAACCGGAGTACCCGGAGGAAACCCCCGAGGCACGGGGAGAACATGCAAACTCCACACACACAAGGCGGAGGCGGGAATCGAACCCCCAACACTCTTTACAATGAATTAAAATTTGTACTCATTGAAGATTTGCTGTGGTGTAAGAGGTATAAAACACTGTGCTGTTATTGAAGAATAATAAACATTGCCTCGCATCACACCACACTATAGCTGATTATTTATCTATTACAGAATGTCCTTTCATGATTTCTTACCTATTAAAGGTGCATTGACACAATCAGCATCCCAAACTGAACACCATTTCTTAAACAGATTTCCCCCCAACTATTTAAAACAATTTTTTGGTAAAGCCATGACTTTTTTGTACATAAAAATTGCTATTGCTGTACATATATTTCATATTATTTGTACAAGTAAGGTATTAAAAATGACTATTGTAGACTATTGTCTAATGACATGTTTAAGAGCTGACCACCCTTTCCTATTTGTTCAAGGATAAGTTTTAAGCTTAAAAAAGCTAATAATAAATAGTTATAATAAAACGCATGTCATTTCTATCAAATCTAGTTGGCAGTGTTTATGAACAATGGGCTACATGAACATCGTCTCTGTTGTTATTTGTGCTTTTTGGTATGTGTGTTTTCTCAAATATATCTTCAGTTTTGTAGAGCTCACAAGACATTGAGGAAACAAAGCAGAAATCATTTTATGTAATAAATAAGTAGTACCACTAGAGGCCACTTCATGCTTCCTTTAGATGTACTTTTCTCTACATCCAGACCAGCAAGGGGCAGCAAAGACCTTCTGTTACAGACTTGAATCCCAAATCAATTCTGTATAGTGCACTTTAAAGTGTGGAGAGTTTCTTTAGTGTAATTCCTACCTGATGTAGTGCACTTTTAAAGACAGTAGGGAGCTATTTGGGATTCAGCATGTGGCAGACAGATATAGCTACGGTGGCACACAGTTTGTAAGTCAAGAGCTTAAAAACAAGGCAGAAGTTTAACTTGACATTCCAGTTCATATATTTTTAACCATTAACGGTAAGAAACAGCTTTTTTGTGCAGCATGAAATGGTTTGTTTTTTATTTTATAACCCAGTTCTTTGTCATGGTTCTGTGCAGGTCAGTGGTGAAAGAAAGTAGCGGGTGTTGGTTGAAAAAACAACATTAAATATTCTCATTTATTTATTCTGGAAGTGTGCAGTCTGTCTGACATGTTTACCTCTGACTGAAATTGGGTTTATGGTTGAACTTCAGCTGTATTAGGAAGACAAACTTTGCCCTGATGTACTTTATAGAGCTGACCTGTGGACTGTACTAAATGACAGTAACATGCTGTAAACTGTAAGCGCACAGACCTCCTCTTACCTTCTGCCCTGACTGCCAGTGGAAAGATGCCATGAACACATGAGTGGGGTGTTTAATCATTATCAACACAGCATTAACACCAGCAGGCGTGTGTGTGAGAGAGTGTGAGAGAGAGAGACAGAGAGAGAGACAGAGAGACAGAGACAGACAGACAGACAGACAGACAGAGACAGACAGACAGTCACAGACAGATAGATAGATAGAGAGATAGATGTTGGCATGAGTTTATTTTAGTTAATGTTCAACATTTCTGTGTTGCTGCTGGGCAGGAAGAAGACGAATATACTTTATCATGGTCTAAATCTGATGCTTATATCCAGGGTTAGATATCAATGAATATAAATTGATCATGCAATAAATATACAAACCCGATTCCAAAAAAGTTCGGACACTGTAGAAATTGTGAATAAAAAAGGAATGCAATAATTTACAAATCTCATAAACTTATATTTTATTCACAATAGAATATAGATAACATATCAAATGTTGAAAGTGAGACATTTTGAAATGTCATGCCCAATATTGGCTCATTTTGGATTTCATGAGAGCTACACATTCCAAAAAAGTTGGGACAGGTAGCAATAAGAGGCCGGAAAAGTTAAATGTACATATAAGGAACAGCTGGAGGACCAATTTGCAACTTATTAGGTCAATTGGCAACATTCATTCATTGTCTACCGCTTATCCGAACTACACTCGGGTCACGGGGAGCCTGTGCCTATCTCAGGCGTCATTGGGCATCAAGGCAGGATACACCCTGGACAGAGTGCCAACCCATCGCAGGGCACACACACACACTCTCATTCACTCACGCAATCACACACTACGGACAATTTAGAGATGCCAATCAACCTACAATGCATGTCTTTGGACTGGGGGAGGAAACCAGAGTACCCGGAGGAAACCCCCGAGGCACGGGGAGAACATGCAAACTCCACACACACGGCAGAGGCGGGAATCGAACCCCCAACCCTGGAGGTGTGAGGCAAATGTGCTAACCACTAAGCCACCGTGCCCCCCTAATTGGCAACATGATTGGGTATAAAAAGAGCCTCTCAGAGTGGCAGTGTCTCTCAGAAGTCAAGATGGGCAGAGGATCACCAATTCCCCCAATGCTGCGGCGAAAAATAATGGAGCAATATCTGGAACAATCTCTGTGCGTAAGGGTCAAGGCCAGAAAACCATACTGGATGCCCGTGATCTTTGGGCCCTTAGACGGCACTGCATCACATACAGGAATGCTACTGTAATGGAAATCTCAACATGGGCTCAGGAATACTTCCAGAAAACATTGTCGGTGAACACAATCCACCGTGCCATTCGCCGTTGCCGGCTAAAACTCTATAGGTTAAAAAAGAAGCCATATCTAAACATGATCCAGAAGCGCAGGTGTTTTCTCTGGGCCAAGGCTCATTTAAAATGGACTGTGGCAAAGTGGAAAACTGTTCTGTGGTCAGACGAATCAAAATTTGAAGTTCTTTTTGGAAAACTGGGACGCCATGTCATCCGGACTAAAGAGGACAAGGACAACCCAAGTTGTTATCAGCGCTCAGTTCAGAAGCCTGCATCTCTGATGGTATGGGGTTGCATGAGTGCGTGTGGCATGGGCAGCTTACACATCTGGAAAGGCACCATCAATGCTGAAAGGTATATCCAAGTTCTAGAACAACATATGCTCCCATCCAGACGTCGTCTCTTTCAGGGAAGACCTTGCATTTTCCAACATGACAATGCCAGACCACATACTGCATCAATTACAACATCATGGCTGCGTAGAAGAAGGATCCGGGTACTGAAATGGCCAGCCTGCAGTCCAGATCTTTCACCCATAGAAAACATTTGGTGCATCATAAAGAGGAAGATGCGACAAAGAAGATCTAAGACAGTTGAGCAACTAGAAGCCTGTATTAGACAAGAATGGGACAACATTCCTATTCCTAAACTTGAGCAACTTGTCTCCTCAGTCCCCAGACGTTTGCAGACTGTTATAAAAAGAAGAGGGGATGCCACACAGTGGTAAACATGGCCTTGTCCTAACTTTTCTGAGATGTGTTGATGCCATGAAATTTAAAATCAACTTATTTTTCCCTTAAAATGATAAATTTTCTCAGTTTAAACATTTGATATATCATCTATGTTGTATTCTGAATAAAATATTGAAATTTGAAACTTCCACATCATTGCATTCTGTTTTTATTCACAATTTGTACAGTGTCCCAACATTTATGGAATCGGGTTTGTACTATATGGCCAATGGTGTGACTGACCAGTCACACCCATATGTGCTTTCATCCCATTTATAATAAAATATAATAAGCTTCTATTCTTTGGGAAGGCTTCCCACTAGATTTTGAAGTGTGACTGTGAATTTGTGTTTATTTGGCCACAAAAGCAGTAGTGAGGTAAAGTACTGATGTTGAGTGAGGGGATCTGATTGCAGTCAGTCTTCCAGTTTATCTCAAAGGTGTTCAGTGAGGTTGAGGTCAGGTCAGTCTAATTCTTACACTCTAACCATGGCAGACCATGTCTTCATGGACTGAGATTTGTGCACAGGTGCATTGTCATGCTTGAATGGGTATGAATGTGGTTTTTTCCAATAAAAGGAAATTGTAATACTAGATAGATAAAACTTTTTTTCATTGCAAATACAGGTGCATAGCAACGAAATGTGGTTTAGCATCTACCAGAAGTGCAAATGGCAGAAATTGTGCAAATGAACAAGTGCAGATAAATATGTAAATATGTACATCAATAAATAAGGCTATCAGTGTACTTTGAGAACTTTGAGCACAAAATGTTCACTTGCTGCCTAATATATCCTACCCACTAACAGGTGCCATGATGAGGGGATAATCAGTGTTATTCACTTCACCTCTCAGTGGTCATAATGTTATGCTTGATGAGTATATAGCCTCTTGTAATAGTCTACAAGGTAGGTGTGTGTCCAGTAAGAAAACAGTGTTTAAAAATGACCACACCTGAGAATGTTCAATCATCCAAATAATGTCTGGTCATTGGTGGTTTCTTTCCACTGACTGATGGGGTGAAGGGATTAACAGAGTGTGTGCAGATAAATTAGTATAACTAGAAGTATTGCATGTACTATGTGATTAATGATAAGTGTAGTTAATAAGATGGTTATTAATGTAACTATTAATTTAAAAATTGATTACATTTCTGAGGAAATGGCCATACACTTCACACAATCTGCGAATGTTAAAGAATGTAACAATATTCAATGAGCACATTTACATTATCAAATGCATTATTTTTGTAACTATTTTAAGGAATCAAATGGATTTTCCAAAATTGCCACCTCATGATGGACCCTTTCTGTCTGTGGTTGACATGCACACTGGAGGAGAACCTTTACGTGTCATTGTAAGCGGGTACCCTACCGTGAATGGAGACACTGTGCTCGCTAAGCGTCGGTATGTACGAGACCATCTCGATCATCTACGCAAGGTGCTAATGTTCGAGCCCCGTGGCCACTATGACATGTACGGAGCCTTGTTAGTCGAAAGCGAGATACCTGAAGCAGATCTCGGGGTTCTGTTTATGCACAATGAGGGTTACAGCACCATGTGTGGCCATGCTGTGATCGCTCTCGGCCGTTTTGCTGTAGACTACGGTTTGGTAAAAACTCTGACTTCTCCCGAGACCCAAATAAGCATCCACTGTCCATGTGGTCTAGTGAAGGCTTTTGTGGAGTACAGCAATGGTAAAACGGGAGCAGTGAGGTTCCACAGCGTGCCAGCTTTCGCTTTCGCCACAGGTGACAGGTCCTTATTTCTTTTGATAGAAATTATTTTATCAACCATTTCTGAGGAACGTAAATTTAAATTGTGATTGTATATTCTTTATAGATGTGAAAGTCACCGTTCCAGGATATGGTGAAATCACAGTGGACATAAGCTATGGAGGAGCTCTCTATGCCTTTGTGAATGCTGAAATATTTGGACTGGATGTCAGTAAGTCAAGAACCAGAGATTTAGTGGATGCAGCCACTGCTGTAACTAATGCAGTCAAATCTCAGGTACAGCACAAACAGCAAGTACATTTACATAAAATACAGGATATACTGAGAGAAAATGGTGCTTCACCTTCCTATTATGACAGGTAAAGCTCCACCATCCTGTTAGTGAAGATCTGGCTTTTCTATATGGCACCATCCTCACAGATGGTAAAGATGATTTCTCTGATGAGCCTACAGCCAATGTGTGTGTGTTTGCCGATGCACAGGTAAGACTGTCCCATCTACAAATTTTCTAAAAGAAAGTACACCTTTTGCAAAGATTTTATTGTGGCCTTTTTGTAATGGCACACTGTTACAGCCTCCAATAAGTGAATAAAACTAAATTTTGGTTGGTATAAGGTGGACAGGAGCCCCACGGGTTCAGGTGTGACAGCTCGCATTGCTCTGCAGTACCACAAAGGTCAGATCCAGCTGCACAAGACCAGGAGCTTTGAGAGCGGCACCACAGGAACTATATTTACAGGGAAGGCAGTACAGGTATGCAAAGTCAGTAGTATATAATCCAGCTAAATTCAATGCCAGTGGCATCAGTAAGAATGCCTTTTACACCAAGTCATCCAGTCATTCTTATTATTTGTAGAAATAATCAGAAATAATCTATAATGAAGAAGTTGCTTTCGGCTGCTCCCTGTTCGGGGTCGCCACAGCGGACCAACTGGTCCGCACAACAACTTGGCAAATGTTTTACGCCGGATGCCCTTCCTGACGCAACCCTCCCATTTTTCCGGGCTTGGGACCGGCACTACATCCAGTGGCTGGGGTTGAGGCATTGGCTGGGAATCAAACCCGGGCCTTCCGCATGATAGGCAAGAACCCTACCACTGAGCCACCAATGCCCCTAATCTATAATCTAAAATAATATACACTTAAAACACGAAAAAGAAAATATTATAGAAATCTTTTGACTTTACTGTGACTTTGATCTTGTTTGGATCAGTTTAAAAAAAATTTTTTTTTTTTTTTTAAATAAAAAAATCTATTGGTTACACTGCCAAGCCTATATAAATTCTACATTTCACCTCCATAGTTTGAGAGATCATATGAGAATATCAGACAGACGGGCATCCCAAAAATATAATACCTCCAAAAATCTGATCATTTCAAAGGCATTCTTGAGTTGAACCCGAAATGGGAAATTAAATCATCCTTACCAGGTTGTAGTCCCCACTACAGATGGTTCAGAAAAATAAACGTTCTAGATGTGCAAGAATTGTATGACCTATATATCGATAGATACCTTCAGTAAAGTGAACGATGTGTGTTTAAAGGAGACGACATGTGGGGAGTTCAGTGCAGTGGTGGTGGAGGTTGCAGGTCATGCTTACTACAGCGGTGTGGCCAGTTTCACTCTGGAGAATGACGATACCCTAAAGAATGGCTTCCTCCTCCGATGAGACCGCTAAATCAGAGATCTAACAAGTGGGAATAAATAAACAATCTGTGTTCTTTTATCATCATGGCAGTGCATTTCTGTGCTTCATTAGGGACCATAACTGCTGGGATGCACGCTAACTTGGATTCTTACTTTCTTTTTTGGATGCTAGCAATTACATTTTGTAACAGTTGAATTAAGTGCACAATGTTTTTCTTACTCGTTTCACATTTAATAATTTTGTAACTCTAATAACTCTTAATCAATCAATTTTGCTGACTTTATGAAAGAGGAAAAATGAAAGGCTGTGGCTGTACACCACATTGTGTCTTGTTTCTTATATAAACTCTTTTTTTTCCCTCATAGAAAATCTGTAAGTTCTAATCATCAACAGTTGATTGATTATTTGTGAACTATATTAAATTTCATTTTGTTCTCTTTTTTACCTCAAGTTATTCAAAGCAAAAGTTCAAACTTGATACTAGTTAAATTTTATTGCTCAGAGGAGATGTTTCATTGCACACTGTTGCACTGGTGTGTTACTCATTTTGGAAAACATTAATACAACAGAAAATATTCTTTTTTTTTTCCATTTATTCTCTTTTAAGCGCCATCTTACAATGGAAGGCTTTTTTTTTTTTTTAAATTACAAACGTAGTTCAATGTAGGCATATCACATGGTCACAACATACACTGTGGATAAAAATACTGGAATATATCCAGTGATGAAGGAAGAGCTGAGGGAGAGTCTCTTGCATTGATTTACTTACTGGTACGTTTCTTTTTAAATAAGTCTACAGGTTTCACATGACCATCTGTCTTGACGAAAGATCCAACAACATAAATGCATAGAATCTGCACAAAAGGAGCATCCACAGTGTTTGAAACGACGTGGGCCTGGGCCAACTCCTTATCTAAAACTTATCTTTGAAAATGTTCTTCAGCCAGCCTGTGTCTGATATCCAATGCAATTCTCAATAACGGTGTGATACAATACAAACAACCTACACAACCCATACCCCTGGTTACTGTTATTAGTATTCAAAAAAAGCTCACTATATAAAAAATGGTCCATAATAATTAAAGGAAAAAAGCATTGCCATTTAAAGCTGTTTAGTGTTGAGCTCTTCGGGTCTGTTTTCTGCACTGAGATTAAGTTATAGCTTGGCGCATATTATTTTGTTTGTGAATGAACCATTTCGAGTCTTTTTTTCTCTTTATTACTAAGCTTAATCTCCAGATTAACAGGTCCAGACACATTTAGACAAGCTCTATCCTGCATGCCATGCCTCAATTTCAAGAATGAGCCAATGAGCAACTCTTGCAATTGTTGTTTTTTTTTTTTTGGCCTCCTTGTGAATGAAGTAAAAGTGGAAAAACCAAAGATTGCTGTAGCCATGTTTTGCGTTCTTCCTAGGTCAAATCCAGATTTGACTAGCAATTTTTGTTTTGTCTTCTAAGTCTGAAATCTTGGTGCGCCAGCACCAAGGTGAAAACTCAATTTCCTCCACAAAAAACAAAAACAAAAAAGAATATCTTGGCAGCCATAGTCTTAGAAATTATAAACATATCTTTCCACTTTATAAGCAGTACCCCTTTTCAGTCCTCAGAGTCAGAAGGAGCAAAATATGTGGACAGAAACCTTCAGGCCAATAATTCCTCTCTCCATATGAAGTTTAAAGATGTGTTGCAAATGAGTGCTCTCCAAGTCCTCCACTGTGAGGCAGTATTGTCCAGTGAAGGAACAGTTCTGGATAGCACAGATGAAGGAATGGGCCTTAGGTTAGAAGGTTAAGCATTGCACGTGGCTAAACCAGCCACATCTCAGAAGTTGAGTTTAGTGATGGGTCGCTCTCTGCCCGTGTCTGTGGTTTGGCTGTTGATACGTTTGCGGTTCCGCTTCATCTTGGACAGGTCCTTATCAAACACTTCACCGGAGCGTAGTGCTGACACCAGGTCATCAAACTCGCCCCCGTTGTCTTCTCCAGTCTCTTTAGCCTTCCGAGCTTTTCTTTCTTTCTCTCGCTGCTCCTTTAGCTGCAAGACGGGGACAGATTTTAAAACAGGTTTTACATGTACTGTATAAAAGGGAGTTCAACCCTTTCAATTGCATATAGGCATGACATGCTTTTGGGAGACCGCAGTAATTACAGGTTTTCTATACAGTCACTGGCTTTTCCTATGAAAATATTGCTTTGCCAGTTAAGACGAGAGCAAGCTTATAACTGTCATGAAGTAACCAGATTTAATTCTATATTCTCAGAAGACTCCTATGATTTTACTATTTCAGCTTTCATGTAGTTGAACCTGTGTATACGAGGAGGACGGGTTCCTCACCTGTGCCTCCATGCGTGCCCGGCGCTCCTCCTCCTCTTTGCGTCGCCGCATGTTCTCGTTCTCCTGCCGAGCTTCTGCAAAGGCTTGCAGGAATTGGTCGAAGATGCCGAAGAACTCGTCCGGTTGCATCTTCCCACTATCTTCACCAAAGTGCTTCACTGCTTTATCAAACTGTAGAATATGAAAAGAAGATGAGGCTCTGGACATGCTCTGGATGTCATCACTGATATATTCAGACATTTAAAACAAAAGGAATTTAACGGCGAGTTAACAGCTAGAAATATTTCACCGATTTATCATTAGTCTAGATTCATTTAAAAAAACTGTTTACACTGGCATCTTAGAGCAGTTCTGCCCCAAACAAGTGACACTAGAGACATGTTAAACAAGAGAAAAACAAACTAAAGTGGAGATGACAGAACAGAGGGACAATCAGCAGGGATCTAATGTACATGTGCTAAATAAATCCTGTCACACACCGCTGGTTTTCACGTACCGGTAGTCTTGTTAAGCTCAAATTTTTTACTAGGGGATAAAAAACGCAAGGAAAGCCATGAGGAAAAGGGAGATGGGGACACTGACATGGCACCAGTGTAGCTCCACAGGGGAGGAGGCCAAGCCTTCCCACAATGCCTTTGATGTGCCTTTATCGCAGCCATATGGGTCTAACCTTCTCTAAAGCAGCATGAGTCTGAGCCAAAGAATATCACATGGTTTTATTTCATCCCCTCCCTCACGCACTTTCTCCTCCTATCTTAATATCACTTTCAGTAGCCTGGAGGCTCAGGTTGAGGTACATACAGTAACCGAGTGGGAAATGCCTCCATTATAAAAGTTTTAGAAGGAAGTTAATAGGAATGTTTTAGACACTTACTTCAGTTTTAAATAAACCCTTTTTACTAGTACATTGGAAATCCACTAATCAGTCATCAGTATAAAAAAATGAATTATTTTATCACAAGTCTGATATAAAATGAGTCAGAACACTTTCAGTGGGAGATGTTTTTATCCAAGTTGAAATTATCCTACACAGTATTTTAGTGGTTAATGATAACAAGGTTAAATTTTAGAGACTTATATGAACAAGCAGTTCTTAGAGAGCAGAAAATGGGTTTGATATCAAGATTTACTTTGAAGATAGACACATTTGGAGAACAAAAAACTGGTTTTGGAACATTTCTGTGAAAATATTGTCCCTAGTAGGCTTGGTAAAAACAAATACTTAAAAACTACAAAGCCCTTGGTGTCTACTTTCATAAGAGCCATTAATCACCACTGTGGAGTGTGACATGACAAAGACATTCAATGCTGAACATGGACACAACAAAACAGGCACAAATTCCGTTTTCTGGCCTCTGGGGAAAAGAGTTAAGTAAATTACAATGAATTTGGTTACTTTCAGCAGTTAACATTATTCAGTTCCCTGCATGAACAACATACTACAACGAGATTCACACAGTTAATGGATATCAAGAAGAAATGAGCTGAATCTTCAGGTTATTCAGTACATACAGGTGCATCTCAATAAATTAGAATGTCGTGGAAAAGTTCATTTATTTCAGTAATTCAACTCAAATTGTGAAACTCGTGTATTAAATAAATTCAATGCACACAGACTGAATGGTTCTTTTAATTGTGATGATTTTGGCTCACATTTAACAAAAACCCACCAATTCACTATCTCTACAAATTAGAATATGGTGACATGCCAATCAGCTAATCAACTCAAAATACCTGCAGAGGTTTCCTGAGCCTTCAAAATGGTCTCTCAGTTTGGTTCACTAGGCTACACAATCATGGGGAAGACTGCTGAGCTGACAGTTGTCCAGAAGACAATCATTGACACCCTTCACAAGGAGAGTAAGCCACAAACATTCATTGCCAAAGAAGCTGGCTGTTCACAGAGTGCTGTATCCAAGCATGTTTTAACAGAAAGTTGAGTGGAAGGAAAAAGTGTGTAAGAAAAAGATGCACAACCAACCGAGAGAACCGCAGCCTTATGAGGATTGTCAAGCAAAATCCATTCAAGAATTTGAGTGAACTTCACAAGGAATGGACTGAGGCTGGGGTCAAGGCATCAAGAGCCACCACACACAGACGTGTCAAGGAATTTGGCTACAGTTGTTGTATTCCTCTTGTTAAGCCACTCCTGAACCACAGACAACATCAGAGGCGTCTTACCTGGGCTAAGGAGAAGAAGAACTGGACTGTTGCCCAGTGGTCCAAAGTCCTCTTTTCAGATGAGAGCAAGTTTTGTATTTCATTTGGAAACCAAGGTCCTAGAGTCTGGAGGAAGGGTGGAGAAGCTCATAGCCCAAGTTGCTTGAAGTCCAGTGTTAAGTTTCCACAGTCTGTGATGATTTGGGGTGCAATGTCATCTGCTGGTGTTGGTCCATTGTGTTTTTTGAAAACCAAAGTCACTGCACCCGTTTACCAAGAAATTTTGGAGCACTTCATGCTTCCTTCTGCTGACCAGCTTTTTGAAGATGCCGATTTCATTTTCCAGCAGGATTTGTGCCACAAACTGATCACCTCCATGCCAAGCTGAATTGAGGCAGTAATTAAAGCAAAAGGAGCCCCTACCAAGTATTGAGTACATGTACAGTAAATGAACATACTTTCCAGAAGGCCAACAATTCACTAAAAATGTTTTTTTTTATTGGTCTTATGAAGTATTCTAATTTGTTGAGATGTGGGGGGGGCCAAAATCATCACAATTAAAAGAACCAAAGACTTAAACTACTTCAGTCTGTGTGCATTGAATTTATTTAATACACGAGTTTCACAATTTGAGTTGAATTACTGAAATAAATGAACTTTTCCACGACATTCTAATTTATTGAGCTGCACCTGTATACATCATTAATCTGATAGCTGTTACTGCACAAGTGTGTAAACTTTACAGGATAGAGAAAAGAATCGTTGCCATCCATCTTTAGATCTAAATAGAGGACATGTGCTATTGTATCCATAAAATATTACCAAATAAAGCATTCGGGAATGACATGTTAGCAGCAATAAACCCGAGATAACTGTGCTTCTAAACAACTGACAAGATATATTTACAGTATAATGGATTAAAGTATATTGTATACTCTGCTGATCGGCTGCCAAAATCATTTAAAGCGCCCATAAAATAAATAAATTAATAAAAAAAAAAAAAAAAAACACTAGGTCATCTTGGTACGCTGATTACAATGGGTACAGGCTTAATGTGATAATGTGCTCACTATCCCAGTGATTGGCACTGGGCGATTTTCATGACTCTGAAATCCCACGCATGTCTCGTTGGGACAAATGTGTGCTCACTTACTAGCTAGCTAATAGCGAGTCTGCTAATGTTTACTAATGAACAAAATGCATTGTGAATTGTGACAAATTAGGACAAAGAATTGTCAGGTAGAGTGAGGGAATGTCTTCAAATTGTATCAGAATATTATTTCATAGATGTGGCATTTTAAATGACTGAACAGTATACAGATGTTTTTAAACCACTGTTCTTGAATATTAAACAATTTTTTATTTTTTTTATAGTTATATTATATTACAATATTATAATACAATAAAGTTACAATATTATATATTTTTTAAAATAATTTTTTTATATAGATTCTTTTCTTGATATTCTGGGATACTGAAGACACTGTCACCTAACTATCGACTGACGATTAAAATTATTTTGAGATATTTTGAGTTCGGTGCTTACACACATAAGCAGTTGTCTTTTTGGGCCTGCTGTTTCTGAGGATTTCTAACAGCACATTATTACTTCCTTCAGCACAGATGTACACTCAAAGCAAGGTGTGTGTCCTGTTAGGGTTCTATGTCCTGTCGAGCCTCCAGGGGTTGAGAAGAGTGCCAGGGTCATTCCATAGGAAGTGCTCACAGCAAGTGGTCAGAGGTCAGCTCCTTCACTCAGCAGGCAGAAGTGCAGCCTGTTTCTACAGCTGGCCTCAGAAGGAAGCACACGGAGCTCTGCATCGCATCTCACTCAACACCACGCACATACACACATGTATGTGACACACGTATGTACACACACACACGCACACACACACACACACACACACACACACACACACACACTCACCAGTTCCTTGGCTTCAGTAAGGGAGTCTTCTACATCAGAAAAGCTGAAGCTGGCGAGTGTAACAAACTGGCTGACCACAGGCACAAACTTATCTCCCACCTCCTGTGGACGCTTTTTCTGGAATTCCAGCTCCTGTACATGATAAACAGATCAGAGAAATGTTCTCAAACATGTTCATGGGCAAATAAATAGGATCAAAAAACAGATGTGGACTTAAGTTTTGGGTAGATAACAAAACATGTGGCACGACTGATCAGTGCTTACATTTTCCACATTCTTCAAGCCACTGCGCAGGTTGTTGATTTCCTTTTCCAACTCGGTCATACTATAAATGTCCACAAAAAAAAAGAAAGGATACATGTTACTAGAACATGTCTTTGGGTCTATACAGTACAATATACCAAAAAAAAATAAAAGCTCCAATTTAGCACCAGAATGATTGAATTGAATGCAGGGAAGTTAAAACATTTGCAGTCACAAAATCACCGACACCATTCAAATATAAAATACATCAGGCATTAAGCATCATATATATTTAATGGTACTGAACTTTGTGTTCCTGAACTTTGTTTCTGAGCTATTATTCGGTATGAGCATTCAATTAAAATGACACTTTAAATGACAAGCTCAATCGTATCAACCTTGTTCCCTTTTTGTCAAGTCTACAGTGACTCTTTAAAACTTATTGTTGGCTTTAAGAGCCCAAGAACTGAGCACTGGGGTGATCACTGATGACTTTCCTCTGTCACTGTTGCACGTTAGTATAAATACAATACAAATGCAAATGAGTCCTGCACAGATGCAAAACTGAAAACACACTTACATTCACACATATGTTAATCAGCATATTTACTACGAATGCTTTAGGGCTCTTAGTAGAAAGTGACAGATGTTAGAATGAGGTAATGAGAGTCACTTAGAACATAGATTGACGTGAGTGTGTGAGAACAGCGTCATCATCTCTTGAACAATGGCCATTCTGCCTGAGGTAAAGTGATACAGAGAGGCACTGAATGATCTGCTCTCTCTCTCGTTTCTGAAATGAGATCAAGAGTGGGCAGTGTTGTGACCACTTTACTCAAGAAGCATGCGTTATCACATTAGTCACCCTGGCTCCACAGTTTAGAGCTGTACTGATGACTGAATAGCTTTTTCACACGCTTGCTTTCATTTCAGCTACACTGAGAACACAGTCGCACTGAAGCATGAGGTCTAAAAGAGTAAAGACAGCTGCTAGGATGGAGTTTTTTTCACAGTTTTTTGGTCACAGTTCAGGTTCTAACTCATAAGGATCATATATTCCATAGCTAGGATTTGGTCTTAATCCCTGTTCAACCTGTGGAGTTTTTGACCAGGAAGCCTTTCCGCTTTTCACTCTGGCTATCCTGGTGGCCGTGACTTTGCATTACTCTAGCGCTGCTAAAACTCTCTCAAGAGCACTTTCACATTTCAGCGCCTTCGTGAGCCGAGGCCAGGGCCTCATTTCCTCACAACATAAATTTGTTTCACTCTGCATATGTGAGCACTGGGTAGATTTGAGGCTGGCGAAAGGAAGGCAACGAGACCATAGGAAACCATTTCCGAAATCCATTTATTGTGTCTATGCCTACAGGAGTTATAAATCTCGGCTCAGCACCGTAACCAGTCTGAGTTTAGACCTACTTGACTTTAGCAGCTTCTGGCACGTTCTGGAGGTCCTCTTGGAACTGCATGACTTTTGGGTACTTCTTCTCTAGGATGGTGATCAGGTAGTGTAAAAGAGTGATGTTCCTATAGAACATGGAGATAAAGACCTTTAGAATATCACAATGACAAACAAAGTTCATGCTGAAAACCTGAATTAATTCCAACACTACACCCATCTGAAGAATATGTTAGAAATGTTTGTCAATTAGATTCCAAACACTAATCGTATTTTTCAAGTCAAAGTTCTCTTACTTGTCAATGCTAGACTTGGTATCAGCGATCTTGTTGAGCGAGGACACTTTAAAACCGTAAGCATTTCCTCTCTGACCCTTGTTCATGTAGTTTCCGAATGCCAGCACAACCTCGAGGAGCTGCTTAAGCTTTGGGCTCTGCAGCACTTCTTTAGAGGCTTTAATTAAAGCTGGAGAACAAAACACTCATTTAGTGCACTGGAAAAGTTTTTCACTTTTTACATTTAGATGGTAAAAGACAGTCTATTACTGAAATAGGCTAGACAAGGAATAAGACCAAGATGTGTTGGTTTAGGAAATTAATCAATCAGTGATGAGGTGACGTATTTCATTCGCTTATACAACAGCAATTAGTTGCTAAAAGAAACCCTAGTCCTCTGTTGTGAAGACTCTCCTTAAACATAAAACCTTTATCAAAAATATAAACTTACAGCATTACATGCTCTACATCTGATGGTCTAGTGATTACATTATGTCTAGAAACAAATGGAACGTAAATGTGTTTACCAACTACTTGCTTTTATATGAAACCATAAAATGAATTTAATGATTAATCCTGATCACTTCAAATAATCTCCATCTGCTAAAATACTTGTGATGAGGCAGTTATATAATAACTGTGTTAACCTGTGTTGCACACACACACAGCACATTTACCGAGTGTGTTTATGCCTCTATAACTAGAAGCATAAAATGCATCCAAATATGAGAATGAAGAGAGGAACACATACCTTCAACTTTGGGCTTTATTTCTGCAATTCTCTCTGCAAACTTCTTCTTGAAGTACAGAGACTGTAACCTCTGCTGGTAATGATTTATTCTGGGAAAAAGTAAAAAAGATAAAATAAATAGATATAATGTGACAAAATCTCCACAATATCCATCAATATCATTTAATGCATCCTTCATTCAATCAGTCTGAATAAAACCCAATACATTCACTGATGTACATTATTTCATTAACTGATATAAACAGATACTGATAGGTGGATTTATTGATTATATATTTTATTGATTAATTAAACCACTTGGATTCGAGATACTCTTTTCATGATATAACCTAACTATGTCCTTTGAATGTTAAGTGTCTTTTCCTGGTATTTCAACAATAATATTCTTACAATATTCTTAATTCTATATTAAAAACATTTACTAGGTCTACAAAATAAATTTATTCTTAGCTCAAATATGACGACCATAATAGGACCAGAAAATGACACAAGCAGTGAAGCCTTGATAGTGATAGCAAAGAGAGAGGAAAACTCTACACTCATTCTTCTCAATCTCACACTATGAATATGAAGTTTAAAAGCTAAAGGACTTGACTGATTATTACAGGAAAAGTAAACAGATTGTGACCCTGAGCGGTGAACGTAGCACCCCGGTGTTGCATTCAGCACTTGTGTGTAGGGTGCAGGGATGTCACCCTGGCAACTATAATGAAACACTACAACACTGTAGGAATTGGTCAGGAAAACTCTACTTTTTTCCTAGCTGGAGGTCGCAACTGTCTTTCTCACGCATAGGCCACACATCCACTTAGAGTGGAAAGCATATAAACTGCACTTTTACTGTGGCCTCATTAAAAAAGGCTTTTTCCTAGACACCTGCTTAAGATTTGTTGGCTTCACTTCCTGCAGTCAGAATGCGAGACAATGTTATTTGGATACAAAGAGTTACAACAAATATGAATGGTAAACACTCTCCTGAGACCAGATTCAGACACACAGGATTCACTTTGCTTTACTGCTACAGAAATGAGAACTCACAGATGTGTGAGGTACAGGGTGAGACTTTTAGATTAATACAAGGCGCTATAAAGTCACGGGTGGCCGTCATGGATGAGAAATGCTCTTTTGTAGCGGCTGGATTCATATACAGCAACACAGTGAGCCAACATCAATGAAATTTACTATGAAGTATTGTGAGCTGAACAGCATGACAGCAATTCAGTGCCAAATTAAAACTTCTGTGGTGTTAAATGTGTGAGGATTCAAAATGTAGGCCTCAGGGACAGAGAGAGAGAGGAAGACCCAACCCATCTCCAGGAAAAAAACACTTCACTATTGTATTATTCATCTTTATGTATAAAATCAATTGTAATAATAGTACTTAATTAGCAATTACTAACAAATTACTATTCACAAATTATTATTAGACTAGTATTATTGGCTACTTTTTGTTATTGATTCATCATCAATAAAAAAAAGTATCTAAACCATTTATGGCAATAAATGTTAAAGAATAAATGTTTATAAATGTTGAGAATTATTTGTTAGTGTATAAATAAAAGATTACTATCTAAAGGTTATAACATTAACTAATGAGAATAACTTAATATTTAGTGATTATGAATTATGGCAACCAATACATGTTTAATATCCAAGTATAGTATTTACTAATGAGTATACTGATTAAACTACTATTAAAAATATTATAATGTAATCATTAATTTGCTTCTTATTAGCTCCTGTTATTTATTAACCCCCTAAACATCTTTTCACTTGCAGTTCATTTAAGTTCAAAATCTGTAATGATGTGTTAACTTCCATCATGCCTCAGGAGAGGAAGTGATGAGCAAGAGCTTATTAATTCAGCCTATTTAATGATCCAATCAAAAACATGTTAGAACTTGGATGACCTATGTGAGACTTTGCTTTACCTAGGAACATTGCTTAGGAACCAGTGCCACACTAATAAAGGATCAAATCTAGCTAGAAAAAGCCAAAAAGGAGTAACATAAAGCATTGCTGATGTGTTCGGTGTTTCAGTAATCACTATTAATATTAAATCATTAACATGTGGCTTGTGTGGGTTGAGCCAATATTGCTTCAGTCTTTACAGACCAGTGCTAATAACCACGTCACTGTACCATGGACAATAGTTAACTTTAGTAACTTTCCCACCTGCTCATCTCATAGAGAAAACGATCTGCCTTGGCCATCCGGTCCAGTTCATGTTTGTGTTCCTCCAGCAGATCCACATCACTCTTCTCTGGGATAAACTTCAACATCTGCAGAATAGAAAACCTCCAAAATGAGTAAACATCACCCCAACCACCCCTAAAAGCTGCACTCTCCACAGCTTCATGCACATTTCTCATTAAAAGCACTGCAGATTGTGGTCTAGAGTGAATTTTCTAAATCTGTAGCCAATAATGTAATTCACATTTACTAAAGAAATACAAAACTGTTTCTGCAAGAGATGTCTGTTAAAATAAAAAGAAAAAAAGAAAAAGACACACTCTGAGTCAGAACCAGAACATTTCCATAAGACTTTTTACAATCGTTATTTTTCATGGTGCATACCTGCTCTAGCATGTCCTTAGGCAGATCTTCCTGTTCATCCATAGTCATGATAGCCCTCTTCATTTCCTCATTGGAGAGTTTCAAGCTGAAGAAAGCAACAGGAAACAGAAACCAGCCAGAAATGAATGAATCGCTGATAATGAAGTCTTAATAAAGCCAAATAAGTGTGTGTGTGTTAAGTACAGATTTGAGTCTAGACAATTCAAATCCTGTTGCTAGTAGTCCAAAACCAACACATGCCCCATTGGCATAAGGAAATGATGCATGCTCTTTATCACAAGTTAACCATAAGCATTTGTTCCAACCACAACCTCAATTCCCAGAACAATTTTCAGTTCATGTTTCCCCCAGGTGAGTTCATGTCACACAAAATGAATCAATGTTCATAATTATGGTTTGGCATCTGTACTGCATTAGGACTGTCTCTTGATTAACCAACCACATAAACTACTAGGTTAAACCTGTGGAACAATGCTACTTCAATACATACAATACAATAATGCGTAAAATAATGAAAAGACTTGCTATTTGTATGAACTGCATCCACTGAAGTTTACACGATTCTTATTAAAGCAAGATGATGTGATGAAATAGCTCCATGCTATCACAACAGTATGGAGGACAGTATATCATCACGGCAAGGCCAGTCCTGCTGGATTACGCACAGCACATATTCAGCGTGAGGAGTGCTGCTGTTATTGGGTTTGCTTCATGTGTGAATGTGCCAAACACAACAGGTGTTTGACAGGCCTGAGATCTGGATTGGAGAGCATTCTCAGTTCCTCTGCCAGAGACTGAGAAAGAGGAAGGTGGGGAACCACCAACAGGACGTGGAACACCTCCAGGCCATGATTTTTTACCACAGCGCTGTTGAATTCACATATCTGACTGGTCTGAAGGTATTGATTATTTTGATATAACAGCAGCTCTGACAGTAGTTCTGGCTGCAAGGCAAATCACAGGCTTACATTAAAATAAAAGCTTGTTCTAATATGTTATTGATTATAAAGTAACAGCAAATTCACAGGGACTTGCATGGAACATGTAATCCAGGGTTAACAGTAAAGAGAATATAATCAACATCTTTTTTTCTTTTGTCTTATTAACTCTTCAACAGAGAAAATATATAAATAGATAAAAATTTTTATTCCTTAATGATTAAAAATAGGATAGTTCTGGCTGTGTTTTATTCCTCTTATACCACCTCGAGATAGGATTTCTAGATAAAACAGAATGCTAATGCTTAGCAACAAAAAAAAAAATCTCTATTCCTAATTGATTGCATGCTCATTTCACTTCCAGGAAGTCAATGATTACTATTACCTCAAATGAACGCAATCTAAATATATTTCTGATGGTCTTAAGCTCATAATAAATGTTCAGAGCTCATCTTACTTTACAAAAATCCTCCCTAATGATGAAACATGTGCATAGACATATCCACATGGCAAGAAACTGTTTTGCGATTACAATCTGTCCTTTATTTTGTTCATGCTTTGAGCAGTTAGCCAAAGTTTCAATAAAGATTAGTAACTGAGACCTAATCTGGAAGGCTCACATTTTCCTTAGAAATTTCATTCAACTGTGAGTACTACTCATCTAATTCCTTAGTAAGATATCATCACTTTAATAACACATCCACTACGAATGATACTTCAGAAATAATAAATGACTAAAACTTTTAGAATCCATGTAGAAAGTGTAGTTTCAACAACAGGCAGTGAATTCAACCACACTTTTTACCATTCATTACAGACTGGAGAGCTTAAACATGTTGATTATTCGTCTTGAAAAACACAGCCACCAATAAACTACTAATGTAGTAATTAATTAAAGGTAAGGGAACACACTCTAATCTGCATGTTTTGTTTACTTTGCTTGTATTGTTTCCATAGTAACCGCTAATTCATGAGGTTTTGTATGGCAGACGTTCCACATAATCAAAGTCTAATAATAAGCAGAGTAATAAAAGTGCCGTTATTTAACTAATCAAAATCACATCTAATCATCGACATGGTGATTTTTTTTCTAGAACAGTTTCATTAAAAATTCAATAAACACTAAAGTCTGCTTCACATGCTTGTTCATCTGCTTTCCCTTTTAATAATATGCAGTATAATAGCACAAACGTGAGCACACGTATACTCCACTCTAATGCAATCTAATGAATCCATCTCATTTGTGTAAAGCCTCTCCTTGATGTGGTATCCTGTTCTCCTTTAAAATACTCAATTGGAAATGCTAAGAGTCATTTTGGTTTGTTTCATGTGATTCGAGTCAGAAATACTTAAACACACTCATGAGAGTAAACCTCCTGCTTCCAGATGAAGCCAAACCACATTCAATTAGTGAGCTTTCATAAATCTGAGGGCAGCCAACTGTTACACTTTCATGACTT
The DNA here is from genome assembly GCA_033459395.1 of Hemibagrus guttatus. Lineage (NCBI taxonomy): Eukaryota > Metazoa > Chordata > Actinopteri > Siluriformes > Bagridae > Hemibagrus > Hemibagrus guttatus. Next base: position 7,369,739 of record JAUCMX010000019.1, read on the forward strand.
TAGTTTCTCACACCACAAGCCACTTCTGAGTGACAACCAGAAGTTTTTGCTTGAAAAATAATGACTGATCATAACGTGTTAAACCACTTACAGTCCTGATCCAACATATCCAAATATCCATAATTGAGCATAAAGGGGAGAAAGTAATCCCAGACCTGTACTCTTGCTCTGAGAAAGTAGGCTCGTTTAGTTTAGTCTACGTGTAAATCACTCTGAGGCGACTCTGTAAAAGTGTAGAACTTTGAACGAAACAAGCATGTGAGTCCAGCTCATTCTCATGATCCAGTCTCACCTATAAAAATGCATCAAAGGGTAGAAGAAGAAACTAAATCTGCTCTTAAATTCTAACAAAAGAAGCAAAATGAATGAGCTTTACCTTCACACATCTTTTATCCACATGTGCTTTTTCTTCTGTCATATATAGTTGCTTGATGAAGTGCACTTACAATTACAAATGAAATGACGAGGTAATGCTGAGAGCTGAAACATATATGAAACCTTTTCCATTTTCATGGTTGAATAGCTGTTAAAGGTCCTCTTTTATATATGACCAAGGCCTTCAATCCATTAACATTAGATAGTCAATCTCTCTCTCTCTCTCTCTCTCTCTCTCTCTCTCTCTCTCTCTCTCTCATGAAATTTTATGCAACTAAAAAGATTCTGATGAAACCACATAAGACAGTCTGTGTGATCATGGCCACAGGAAAACATTATATTACAGTAGCTGCAGGGGAAATGAATGTTACCCAATATTATTCCTCATCAAAAGCTCAAATATCACTTCCTGGCAGAAACTAGCATGTTGTCAAATCTATTAAATGATGTCTCCATGTGAACAAGGTGACAAAAATACAAATGTAGAATTTCTTGACGCTGAAGTCAGTTTCCTTTTCATTTGGCAGTTTTAAAATGGTTAAACTGCAGGGCAAAGATTTGAAAGAAAACACCCCTGTATCTGTAAAGGAACTGGCAAAGTCTTTCTTCAACAGGAAATAACACAGCAGAGGAGAGGTGTTTCCATGGAACCATAAAAGAGACAATCAACTCAAGTGTGAGTTTTACATACAGGATATGACCTCATGTCTGGAAGCCAGAATGATCCGGAAACACTGAATCGTGAGTTAAACTCGGAGCCAAGGCTAAAAGCATCACTCACCGTGAGAGCAGGATATTGCAGTTTTGTGCTCGTCGGCCATCTATGACAGAGAGCTCTTTGACTTTCTTTGAGCTCAGAGTGTCGTCCTCTGTCTCTTTCTGCAGTAACAATGATGGATATATATTACACATTATCCATGACACACACTTAACACTTACTTGTATTGCACAACAATACAACTCAACTCTAGATGCTGAGACATGGCTGTTAATCAATGCATTAATTTATGCTATTAGCAGGATTTCAAGCACTGATCAAGTCACAATTAAACAAAATCAGTTGATTTCTTTGGAGTTACACCTACCTGTTTGCTGTTATTGACCATAAAGAAGTCCTAAAACGCAAGCAAGAAGCAAAGTAGATGCAGCAAACGTTAGAACGAGCGGTGATTTGTGAATTCAGCCAAATAAAAACAGACTAGTAGAAAAGATGAGATTGATGATGATTGACAGGATGCACAAAAGCAGGAATGCATGATGGGATTTACAGTCAGCTTCATGCATTTTTATATATATAAATATATACATAAATGCCCGATCTTAACAATTAACAATTCTACTATGAATCACACTCAATTACAGTGCATTACTGATACAGTAAACGTAATAGGTAATAGAATGTAACTTTTTAAACATGCTAGATTATTGCTGTGTACAAAACAGTACCCTAATCACAATTCTGTACAGTAGAAATTCAGGAGCACTGTGTACAATGCAATTATAGGGAACAAAATATGTGACTAAATACATTTTACACAAATTGTGTGGATGTGCTCATCATTCTGCAGTCAGAGTACTGTTTAACATGCAGGTCACATGACTGAGAAATACCTTTACAGAATATGTAATCTGTTTCTTTCTGTGTGAATGATGATGAGTGCAAATCTAATCAAATAATGCAATGCACTGTGGGTATTATATAGCTGCAATGATAGGCTCTTTGTTTTAATATTTTTTTGGACAGTAATTGTGTTATATAGTGAATAGGGCATAGTTTTGGACACAGCCTATGGATTTGCATTAGTTATTAGATTAATGTGCAATGTAGCTTTATCATGGTTTTCAGGAAAGGAACAAAACTCAGTGAGTGCTCTTGATTTGGTCTGCAAGTCCAGATTTTTCAAAAGCAAATGAGCATAGCAGAAGTCAACCACCAGAGCCTGTTTTCCATTAAGAGCTGTTCTGTTTTGCCTGATGACATCATGAAAACTACCATCAATTGTAAACATATAAGAATTACAACTCCATACTCTGTATATTTTGTTGGCTAGCACAGCAACAAACAACTCAAGCATCAAAATCACATCCTCATGCATGAGTAACTGCAAATGCTTGTTTATTTTGCCCTGAATGAAAGAGAGAGACAGACAGAAAGTCCTCTGTTTAATAACCTGTTGTCTCTGGTATGCTGAGAAGGTCTTCTCAATGTCTTCCAGGTCTAGGATTTTGAAAACCTTGTAATCATCAACTTCAGCCCACACTGTGCCTTCCAACTTATTCTGCAGGAATGAGAACAAATTTAGTGACTACAGCAACTTAATACAACACCTGATCATATCATTCAACCTTGTTTTTTCCTATTTTTTTTTTTATTACTGCAAGGGGGGTTGAGAGAACAGAGCCATTCTATGCATTTATAATACACATACAGGCAGATATTTGTGATCACCTGCCCAACAGACCCAAATGTGCTTTTGAATATTCTATTCCAGATTTAATCCCTTTTTGCTGTTATAATAAGCTCCAGTCTTCTGAACGAAGCTTTTTACTAGATTATGGCTGTGGGGATTTGCCGATTCAGATACAGGAGCATTAGTGAAGTCAGGTACTGATGTCAGGTGAGGAGTTCTGGTGTGCAGTCAGTGTTCCAGTTCATCCCAAAGATGTTCAGTAGGGTTAAGATCACAGCTCTGTGCAGGACACTCGAGTTTTTCCACTACAACCTTAATATATAATGTCTTCAAAGACCTCAAACTGTGTAATTGTCATGCTGGAACAGGTTTGGTCCGCTGGAGGGAAATTACAATGCTACAGCTCACAGAAATGCTACAGAATACAGAGACATTCTGTGTGCTTATAGTGTACACGGAGCACATTTAGAACAAATTACCCGATCTTTATTTATTATGATCAATGTTACGTTTATGATTAAGGTCTTATAGTTATAGTCTATTTAGTTATTAGTCTGTTTGGTCATTTCAAATGAATGGGTTTAATTCAAACTCAAAAACATGTAGCCCTACAAATAATGTCAGCAACATTGGACTTATTGTGTTCCGTCAGTGGAAAATTCAGGATTAAAAAACAGCTCCAATAAATATCTAGAATATTATTTTAATAACTATAATTATAATTTTAATGAATTTAAACTACAAGTCTCACATCTAAATAGCTGGATTAGATCAATAAAACAAATATGTGCTGAAGGGGTCCCTGGTCCATGGCTACTGACTGCAAAATGTTTGTGAACCCCTTGTCCAGATGACTCAAGTTTCCTCACCTCAGGCAACTTGGACCAGTTGAAAGACTTCAGTGGATTTGATGGCTGGGGAATATTCTTCTTCTTGAGTGTTGGGCCTACAGGTGCTCCTGGAGGAGGTGGTGGACCACCAAGAGCAGGGCGTCCAGGGAGAGGTGGTGGGCCGCCAGGTGGAGGAGGTGGTGGTGGGGGCAACATGGCACTGGAGGGTGGAGGTGGTGGAGGAGGTGGCAACATTCCTCCTGGGGGAGGAGGAGCAAGTGGAGGGGAAAGAGGTCCACCTGGGGGTCCGGGGATTACTGGAGGACCTCCAGGGACAATAGCTGCCTGCCTCTTTAGAAAAAAAGATAAATCCACATCAGTTCAAAGTGTTCCATGTAATAAAATTAATAGCCGAATTGTGTGCACTGCAAATAAATACAATAGATTTGACTGAAAATCATTGATAGGATGAGGTCTGTATACCGTGCTGAGATCATGCAGGCGGGCATTAAGCTCTGCCACTTGCTGCTTAACCAGTCGATGTTCTCCTGTCTCTTTCTCAAGCTTCTCTTTCATCTTGTTGAGTGTCTGCATCATATCATCTTTCTCTTGGGATTTGACTTCACACTCTCGCTCCTTCTTCTCCAACTTCTGCTGAAGCTCGTGGTGATCTGCCAAATGTAAAAACTAACTGTCTTTAAATAAATCTGGCCCATCTGGCAGAATATCTTTTAAAATATATAAATTAATTAATTGTTCAAAACCCCCAGGTTACAAACCTTTCCGCATCTTTTCAGCCTGCTCTTTCCACTGTTTAACCTCATTTTCATTGACAAGCCTAAAAAAAAGGTTAACACTTAGATTGTAGGCATATACTGAATACATGTGCAAGATAGAAAGGGTTTTTTAAGGGAAAAAAAAAACCTCACATTCTAACCACATTCTTGACATTAAAATTTTCTAGCGGTGTGACATCGGGGTCGTGGCCTTTGTCATTCTGGAGGACCATCTGTTGGACAATACGGTCAAGAAGCAACCAGTACTGCACCATGTTCCCGCTCCTCTTATCTGCAACAATGTTTAATTTTATTACCATCGATTAAGACATGAAAACACTATATGTATTTTAATGACAAGGAATAAGAGAAGGTAAAGAAGGAGGACCTAATAGGAGGAGGTAAAAAAGAAATAGGAGAATGTGAAGAAGGAAAAGCACAAAGAAAGTTTGAAAGGAATATGAGAAGAGAAAGAAAGAGAGAGTGAGAGGAAGGAAGGAAGGAAGAAAGAAAGGAAGGAAGGAAGGAAGGAAGAAAGAAAGGAAGGAAGGAAGGAATGAAGAAATGCTTACATGGCATGAGCAGGCAGTGATGCAGTATGGACATAAAGTGTGGATATGCGTCTGTGTGAGTCATCTTCTTGCGTATGAGGTCAAACACCTGGCTTGCACTTTTAGTATCTATATGTAGCTAAAACCAGGAAAGAAAAAAGTCAGTAATACTTATTACACATCAAACAACTGTTATTGGGAAACACACAAATGATCGCTGGGTCCACTTACACTCTCAAAGCGTCTGGATAAAGTCAGCTCATCGTCATTTCTGAGCATTTCAAAGTAATCCAAATGCCTAAAGAAATTAAAAGGCAACACACAGGGCTGTGATGACAAAGCAGAAGCACTGTAAATAAGAAGTGATTCAAATTTATAATTTACATATGAATCTCACCGGTCTAATGTGGAGTTTTCATGTGACCTGAGTTTATCGATGACTGGCTGAATCCCCAACATGAGGAACTCGTATCTCAAATGTACCCTGAACTCGAGACTGGTCTATGGGTTAAAAAAATGTTGGGCAAGCGTTACATGAGCAAAGCTCTAAATAAACTGTATTATAAATAAGTTCCTGACATGAAGAAGACGTGACATTTCTACGTGTCACGATAGACAGGTTTTTGTTTTCGTTCGTTCAATCAGAGCTCATACAGACGATAAAAGCAATATCTCCAAAAATATAGCTTCACATCATTTATCATGACCATAATATTATATTGTGTATTATTCATCACCCAGTATGATAGAGTGAGTTATCTAAACATAAAAAACCTCACAGATGTGTTACAGAAAGTGTATATGGCAATTGTCTCACCTCTCCAGCTCCCTGGCTCAGAACAGCATTAATGAAGGACATGATGGCTGTTTTCAAGCTAACCTCATCCCTGTACCGCCCTGTATTTCGGTCCAGATCATTTAGAAGCATCTACATGGAGGATAATTGGTTAAACGATGTTCAAGTATATAAATTATCATGCAACTTGTATCAGTAAAAATGTACCAAAAAACAAGAAGCTGACAAAATCAGCCCACCTGAAAGCGTGTCCGTTCACAGGCAAAGTTCTGGTAGTGCAGCATAGCCTCTAAAACCTTCTTATGACCTCCAGGCACCAGACACACAGCTCCCATGATCTCCAGCACAGCCACCTTGGTCTTGATGTTCTCGGTGGCCAGGCTCTGGGCAATGATGTTAATACTCTCGGGGTGAGAAAGCACATGAGCTCGGCCCTGCGAGTTGTTCATCAGTGCTTTGATGCAGCCAATGAGAGACGTGTGAATCTGAGACTCGGTGGTCTCATAGTCCATACTCTTCAGGAAGTTCAGGATGCAGGTAAGACCATCCAGGTCTATAAAACGAGTAACAAACCTGCAATGAGACAATTAAATACAAATGTCTTTATTGAGATCAACATTTCTGATGGATAGAGTCATGTGGAAAATGAGAATCTGTGTTGAGCCAGATGTCAAAATGTCAGCAATTAAATGCATGTATTCCACACAAGTTTTATAGTAAAATAGGCCCCAAAAGAGTAGACCAAAGCCAACAGTATGCTACATGAGGAGCCGTCTTCTGCGCAATAGATGGAAAACCTAATGACATATTACATTACACTACAAATGACTAATGCCACTCTAGCTGAGGCCAACAAAGGTCAAAAACTCCCTTTACTAATCTCAGGTTTATCAACCGTCACACACCAAGTTAATTATTTCATGTATCAGATTTCCTGTATGCAAAACTATCTGTGTTTATGATGTCTACCACAGTAATGTATACAGACCTCATAGGTTGTGTCCGCAGTGCAGTTTTGAGGCTTTCTATAGTCTTGTTGCGCTCCTCTTCCTCCTCCTTCTCCAGAGCCAGAAGAGTCTTCCTCTGTGGAGTAAAAGCAAATTTGCTGAAGGCCTGGACGTTTGGCAAAATATGATTTCTCTAAGCAATCAGACATGATTAAATCCCCATTTGAAAGATCTTAAAACAAATACATAAAACACAATATAAAAATTGGAGAGTCTACAACAATACACATTACAAGCTGTATTCCAAGCAGTGGAAAGACGACTACAGCGGGATAATCATAAAGGCAAATGTGAGTACATGAAGGAAAGACTATCCATTTTGGCAGCGTTAGAAAATTACTCTGTGAACACAACATCTATTGAGGCTTGTGGTTTATGTGCAAGTGCAGCAGGTTCTGTCCAGGTCTATGATGGAGGTTGGCCTGTTAGAGATTCCCCCCGGTTTAGGTATCACTCTGATATCACTTTACCATCTCGGGTCTTTTCCAAAAGCCTGCCTGAGTTGCCACACATCACGGTGATATTATAACCCAAAACAAAGCCTCTGGGTTTAGAGGCCACTGCATTATGATTGGCAGGGAACAAGATTATTATCCGCTAATTCTTTTTTTTTTTTTTGGACTCGAGGCTTTTATTTTTATTTTCTTCCTGTGGCCTCAAATCTCCATTTCTAATCTGCTCAAACAGACAATTTCTGAGTAGGTTTATTTTTAAATAGTAAGATATCTTCAAACTTGGCCAAGAAACAGAAGACTGTAAGAGCCAGACGAATTTAGAAAGAACTCCTTAGCCCGAGGCGAAAGAGAATAATAAAGCAATGAAGTAGTGTAACTCAGAGAACTGTCCCACTTGAAAAAACTTTATTTTAAATACAGGTGCTATTTTTTTTTTGTAATTGTTCATTTAATTAGTGATTCTATGACTATCAAGAGTTTAATAGTTCCGGTTGTTGTTGTTATTATTATTATTAATAATAATGTTATTATAAGGTGAGATGAGAAACTTCAAATGAGAAGTGACATCACATGTTAATCCCCAGGAGTGGATTATTTCCCACATGGTATAGTCCAAACCCCATTTCACTTAAAGAAAACCCAGACCACCAAAGATCCTGGCACCACTTTAGGGTCTGACAATGGTTTCACACTCAATAGACCAAACTCTCAGTCTAAAAACATTTTGAGTCTTGGGATAAAGTGCAAAAATTCTGCTGAAAATGCTTAAAAGTCAAAGTTTTGACTTTGCTGTGATGTACTTACAGCTGCCATTGAATTGAGCTGGTCAATGTAGTACTCGGGCCAGCTAGTAGCACCTTTATTCTCTTCTTGTTCCTGGAAAAACAGATATAGAACTTCTGCACATAAGTATGGATGAAACGGTGGATGAAATAGATGAAAATTTGTACATTATATGTATCACAATGTTAAGATGAAAACAAAACCGAAGCAGTACTAGCTTTAAAAACCTATTGGATGAACCTTTGTTTAAAGTCAACAAAAATAAATGCATTTTTATATTGATAAAAAGAAAACTAATAAACAAACAAAAAAATACATATTATATTTAAATATTTTTCAATCTAGCCATGGGGGTCACAGTCCAGTGACTTCTGTGCCGGTCCCAAGCCCGGATAAATAGAGAGGGTTGCGTCAGGAAGGGCATCCGGCGTAAAACATTGCCAAATTTAACCATGCGAATCGTCAGTACGAATTTCATACCGGATCGGTCGAGGCCCGGGTTAACAACGACCGCCATCGGCGCCGTTGACCTACAGGGCGCCGGTGGAAATTGGGCTACTGTTGGTTGAAGAAGTAGAGGAGGGAGGAGAGTGCGCAGACAGAGAGAGAAGAGGAAAGGTAAGAGTGTAGGACTGAGAATAGGAACTCTGAATGTTGGTACTATGACAGGGAAAGGTAGAGAGCTGGCTGATGTGATGGAGAGAAGGAAGGTGGATATACTGTGTGTACAGGAGACCAGGTGGAAGGGTAGCAAGGCTCGTAGTACAGGAGCAGGATTCAAGCTGTTTTATTATGGTGTGGATAGTAAGAGAAATGGGGTAGGTGTGGTCCTGAAGGAGGAGTTTGTGAGGAATGTTCTGGAGGTGAAGAGAGTGTCAGACAGGGTGATGAGTCTGAAGTTAGAGATTGAAGGGGTGATGTTGAATGTTGTTAGTGGTTATGCCCCACAGGTAGGTTGTGAGTTAGAGGAGAAAGAGAGATTCTGGAGTGAATTAGATGAGGTGATGGAGAGTATTCCCACGGGTGAGAGAGTGGTGATAGGAGCGGATTTTAATGGACATGTTGGTGAGGGGAACACAGGTGATGAGGAGGTGATGGGCAAGTTTGGAGTTAAGGAAAGGAACCTTGAAGGACAGATGGTAGTGGACTTTGCTAAGAGGATGGACATGGGTGTGGTTAACACTTATTTTCAGAAGAGGGAGGAGCATAGAGTGACTTACAAGAGTGGAGGTAGGAGCACACAGGTAGACTACATCCTATGTAGAAGAGGCAATCTGAAAGAGATTAGTGACTGTAAAATGGTAGTGGGAGAGAGTGTAGCCAGACAGCATAGGATGGTGGTGCGTAGGATGACTCTGATGGTCTGTAAGAAGAAGAGGCCAGAGATAGAGATAGAGAAGAAAACCAAGTGGTGGAAGCTGAAAAAGGAGGAATGTTGTGAGGAATTTAGACAGAAGTTGAGGCAGGCTCTGGGTGGTCAGGTAGTGCTGCCAGATGACTGGGAAACTACAGCAGAAGTGATCAGGGAGACAGGGAGAAAGGTGCTGGGTGTGTCATCTGGAAGGAGGAAAGAAGATAAGGAGACTTGGTGGTGGAATGAGGAAGTTCAGGATAGTATCCAGAGGAAGAGGTTAGCCAAGAAGAAGTGGGACATGGACAGGACTGAAGAGAATAGACAGGAATACAAGGAGTTACAGCGCAGAGTGAAGAGGGAGGTGTCTAAGGCCAAGCAGAAGGCATATGACGAGTTGTACACTAGGTTAGACACTAGAGAAGGAGAGAAGGACTTGTACAGGTTAGCTAGGCAGAGGGATCGAGATGGGAAGGATGTGCAGCAAGTTAGAGTTATTAAGGATAGAGATGGAAGGGTGCTCACAAGTGAGGAGAGTGTACAGAGGAGATGGAAGGAATACTTTGAGGAGCTGATGAATGAGGAAAATGAGAGGGAAAAAAGAGTAGAAGGGGTGAACTCTGTGGAACAGAAAGTAGATAAGATTAGAAAGGATGAAGTCAGGAAGGCTTTGAAGAGGATGAAAAGTGGGAAGGCAGTTGGTCCTGACGACATCCCGGTGGAGGTCTGGAAGTGTCTGGGAGAGGCAGCAGTGGAATTTTTAGCTAGTTTGTTCAACAGGGTTTTAGAGAGTGAGAGGATGCCTGAGGAATGGAGAAGTGTGTTAGTGCCGATCTTTAAGAATAAGGGTGACCTGCAGAGTTGCAGTAACTATAGGGGGATAAAGTTGATGAGCCATACAATGAAGCTATGGGAAAGAGTAGTGGAAGCTAGGTTAAGGAAGGTAGTGGAAATTTGTGAGCAGCAGTATGGCTTCATGCCCAGAAAGAGCACAACAGATGCAATTTTTGCTCTGAGAATTTTGATGGAGAAGTATAGGGATGGTCAGAGTGAGTTGCACTGTGTGTTTGTAGACTTGGAGAAAGCGTATGACAGGGTGCCAAGAGAAGAGCTGTGGTACTGTATGAGGAAGTCAGGAGTAGCAGAGAAGTATGTCAGAGTGGTGCAGGACATGTATGAGAGGAGCAGGACAGTGGTGAGGTGTGCTGTAGGTCAGACAGAGGAGTTCAGTGTGGAGGTGGGACTGCATCAGGGATCGCCTCTGAGCCCCTTCCTGTTTGCTATAGTGATGGACCAGTTGTCAGAGGAGGTCAGACAGGAGTCTCCTTGGACAATGATGTTTGCAGATGACATTGTGATCTGTAGTGAGAGCAGGGAGCAGGTGGAGGTTTGCGCTGGAGAGAAGAGGAATGAAAGTCAGTCGTAGTAAGACTGAGTACATGTGTGTGAATGAAAGGGAGGAAAGTGGAACAGTAAGGTTACAGGGTGAAGAGGTGAAGAAGGTACAGGAGTTTAAGTACTTGGGGTCAACAGTCCAGAGTAATGGAGAGTGTGGGAAAGAGGTAAAGAAGCGAGTGCAGGCAGGTTGGAATGGGTGGAGAAAGGTGTCGGGAGTTCTGTATGATAGGAAAATATCAGCGAGAATCAAGGGGAAGGTGTACAGGACAGTGGTGAGACCGGCCATGCTGTATGGTTTAGAGACAGTGTCACTGAGGAAGAGACAGGAGTCAGAGCTAGAGGTAGCAGAGCTGAAGATGTTGAGGTTCTCTTTGGGAGTGACAAGGTTGGACAGGATTAGGAACGAGTACATCAGAGGGACAGCTCATGTTGGACGTTTGGGGGACAGAGTTAGGGAGGCCAGATTAAGATGGTTTGGACATGTTCAGAGGAGGGAGAGTGAGTATATTGGTAGGAGAATGTTGGACATGAAGCTGCCAGGCAGGAGGCAAAGAGGAAGGCCAAAGAGGAGGTATATGGATGTAATTAATGAGGATATGAAGCTAGTGGGTGCAAGGGTTGAGGATGCAGAAGATAGGGATAGGTGGAGAGAGATGATTCGCTGTGGCGACCCCTGAAGGGAGAAGCCGAAAGAAGAAGAAGATCTTTAAATATTTTTCATTTAAATGTACCATTTTAAAATGTTAAATATTAACCAAATTTAGCATTAAATTATCTGCTTAAAGTACATTTATTTTATTTTATTACTTATTTTACAATTTTTAAAATAAAAAAAGATCACAATATCCATGAAATCTCAGTACAGCATATTGTGAAATAATTGATCATAATATCAATATCATTGTTATTGCTCTATTCCTAATCCAAAGAAAAGGCACCTTTGGGAATGTAGGAAGAGGACAGCATGTAATGTGAATGTTCTGGGTAAGAATGGCTTGGGAAGGTTATTAGGGGTTACATATTGTGATTTGGCCTGAAGAATGGTGATTAGGCTTGGAAAACTTTTTATTAGTGAAAAATAAATCAGTTTTGGGATTAATGGTCATTGCATCTTGCCACTAGAGTTTGGCTGTAGAATGATGACATGCAGTCAGTGCTCCAATTGCTCTCAAAGGTGTTGAGGGCTCTGTACAGGTCACACAAGAGCTTCCACTCCAACTTTGGAAAAACCTTTGGAAAATGTCTTTTTGGACTGCACTTTATGCACAGGGGCATCGTCATCATCACCATCGTCCTGGAACATGTGTGGGCCTCTTTGTTTCAGTGAAAGGAATGCTACAGTATACAAAGATGTCCAACACCTCACCAGAGAGCTACAACACAGGCCAACTCACACTGCAGTAGTGCAACAGCATACATCAGCTATTTTGTATAATAGCTTATTTATTATTTTGCTCATTATGACTGAATGAACAAAAGCAGCATATTCCAAATGTCTTCCATAAATTTCCAAATTATTAAGTCGCTCGGTTGTTGATCGGAAAGTCGTGGTTTAAGCCTCAGCACTGCCAAGCTCTCCACTCCAGGGGCACTGCATCATTGCTGACCCTGTGCTCTGACCCCAACTTCCAAAGCTGGGATATGTGAAGAAAGAATTTCACTGTGCTGTAAGGTATATGTGACAAAAATAAAGGCTTCTTTTTCTTCAAAATCAACAAATCCCAATGAAAATGCTAACAGAATGTAATATAAAAAATGTGATTGCAATACTGCAATAAGAAGACACCAGAAATATGGCATAAATGTGAGGCCTCAAAACATACATGAAGCCAAAGTGAAGCTTTTCAAGAAAGAAGAAACAAACTGTACTGGGGCTGGCGAAGTGTAAAAAACACTTCCCCATCGAAAAACAAGAAGATTAAAGAGAAGAGAGAAGGGCAGTCAAGCGCCCACTCATCTCCTGTCCTCTCCTCCATGCAGTTCAGCTAGCTCTTAATTAATAGCATGCTCATTGAGCAGTCTGGAGGGGAGAATCCTGGCATGGTACGGAAGAATCTGCAGACAGCACAGGCCCACTTCACACCCCAGCTCTACTAGGTCTCAGGGGAACAGTGCCAGACAGCTGGTGAGCATATTAGGGAGACAGGAGGCATGCTGGGATATAAGCCAAAGGCACAGAGCACCCCAGTCACCCTCCTGCACCTGCCTAATCCACACCCAGCATTGGAACTGAATGTGGGAGAGCTTAATTTTCCACTTGGTGAAATCCTTTCTAGCATTTGTGTAATGACTACCAGAGGTCAAGAAACTCGAGGAAGGATCAAAATATTTGGCTAATTCTTCCCAGAGTGATGGATATTCAGACAAAACAAGAGAAGAAACAATTCAAAAGACAAGATAGCTTAGCCAAAAGCTTGTGCCAATAGCTATAAATCAACATAATTGCATGTTTTCAATTAATCTGAAGTATTAACCATTTAACCCTGCATTTCAAAGGCGGGGTGCACTTGGATATAGTTCAAGTAAATAGCAGACTAATCATGGTAGGCTTAAAAGCAAACATTTAATATGAGGGGGAACATACCAGCGTTTCTGGAAAAATAAGCTGACTAAGGCAAACGTCCATACTGAACACACCATGTTTAGAGATCTTGGCTAATGGCGATCCAGCTGTATGTTTGATAAAGTGTATTTCAAACATTCAATGAGTAATCCTTCAAGAGAAAATATGGACTATTCATTCCATCTCCTCGTTGTCTGATCTATCATAATGTGGATTTGTGTGTTGAGCCATTGTATTTTTTGGCCAGCTGGCCAAAAAACTTGGGCTAAACAAGTGCATGCAGCACTAACAGTCTAAGAGCCTGGCTTCCAGCTTGTGTCTGTGGGGAACAAAAAATATGACACTGAAGACCACTTGCTCTTTCATAACCGACATTACAAACCAAGCAAGACGAAGAAAAAAAATGACACGGGATTAAAACGTAAACTAGAAAGTCCAGTTAATTGACAAGTTATAAATAGCAAAGGCTAAAACAGTTCAATAGTTACACAAAAACGTCACATATATCTAAAGATAAAGTTTCTCTAAGCAATATTTTTCCCAAAGCCAAATGATCTTATCAGTCCAGAGCACAACTGTGAGCTGAAAAAGATTTGTCACGACATAAATCGTTTAATTTAAGAGGGATGTGAAAACTCTGATTACATCTACCTCATCACCCCCACAAAGGACCCAAATAAGGAGGGGAGAGCAAGATCAACCACAAAACTTTCTTAAACCTTCCCAGCCAGGGCAAGGACAATGGATACACTGAGTCATGGCCTAGATCCAGGAGCAGCATGCACACCTGACTGCATTGGGACCTGGAGGCTGAGTAATCACTCACAGGACAAGGAGCGACATCAGCAGAAAGGGCTGTGGATAAAACTTAAAATAGCTTTTGTCCTTCATAGCGACGTTAGAGGAGGGCATCCAGTTAACAGTACCATACTGAAGACTTTTTTTTTTTTTTTTGCGTTACAGTGTCCTTTGAAGTTTAACTGTAACAAACGTCCATCCATAATTCATCCATTTTCATGCATTTTAACTCTGCAAATATAACAGGGGTGCATTTATCAGACCTTTTAAAATATACTTAAATGATATAACATGAATTAAATGAACACACAAACCACACTAATCATCTGCCTAGTCTAGCATCATCACCACATATATACAGCCTCAGTCTGATTGTGAAACCAGGCATTGAAAAACAAAAAGACAACACAACAAGATCACAACTAAGACTGAAGAAAATTTACGGATGTAATTCAGGATAGTGAGTCATGGTGAAAGCTGCATGGGAGATATATAATCACTTTAAAGCCAGTACAGGTCAGTACTGAGATTACTGTGTGTGAAATTAGAAAATACATTAGCAAAAGGGGTAACTAGCCAGCAAACTGACTCATTACTAACAGTGTTGCATGTCTTGGCTGAAATGTGCTTAAGAAAACTGTTAAGTTCAAACGGTTGAGACTAAAATCCTCGAATAAAACAATTTGCTTCTTGTCTGACAACAATGCTTGTTAATCTTTTGGCATGTCCTTACACCTTATTAGCGTGGGGATATGTTGATAAGTACCCATAAAACGTTTAACCCAATGATCTGTGTTTGCTTAGTGCTCTGATTAACTGCATTATCTGCATTTGGAAGTGGGTGTGACCTAAATGGGTAAGTTTTACTTAATTATTTATTTTCACTTAATTAGATGTGAACCCTACCACTATTCCTCAAGGAACAGGGCCACTGGAAAAAGTTCTGTTTTAATATTGCATAATATGAAATTATATTTTATTATATTATTTTTAAACTGTATAAGTTTAAAAATATGTATATTTGCATAAGTGCCACACAAAGCGAATGCAGTCACACCATTTCATATCACAGAGGGTTAAACCGCCATTAATAACGATGGCATGAAAAGAAGCAGAGCAGAGCAGAGCAGACGTCTCTGCCACTGATGAAAGCAGATAAGCTTCCAAGATCAGTCCAAAGCCAGCAGACAAGCATCTAACAGGGAAGATCAAGGCCAGGAGAAAAAGCTTGCGTGTGGAGCTCTGCCACTACCATCAACCAGCAGATAAGTTTGAAAAGCAAACAAAGGGGAGAAAAAAAAAATGCCGTCTATTCGTAACTGTTAAGAATAGTATCTGTTTGTTCTGAATCATTTGTATGAACTCTGTTCATTTTAGTGACAAAGGCATTAAAAATATTTTTCATTTATTTTTTTAATTAAAAAAAAAAAGCCTTGGATTAAATAAAACTTTTTATGTCATTCCACAAATGCAAGATTAAACAAGATACTGAATAATGTTTTAACACTTAACTTAAAATTTGTAGTCACATACATTGAAATTCAGTCCAAGTATTACTAAGCTGGAAAAGAAAGCCTGGACTGTTGGTATTACAGAGTGGGAAGAAAGGTCAGTTCTGTCATGACTTCCTGCACTGTGCTGAATTCAGGTCTGGGGGCCAATGCAAACACTCAACCCATTCATCCTGCTCCAGTACCAGAGCTGGCACAAACCAGCTGTCATTAGCTCTGTGGCACGATCAGGAGAATGGCTCCATGCCTCTCTAAACACTCCTGCTTTTGAATGACCCAGACCTAATGATTTGGGAAAGTGGAGGGCAACAGAAGGAGGAAATAAGGAAAGAGGTGGTCCTTAGTAGTATTCCCAACTTGGTAGCTGAGACATGGATCTACACCCTCTTTGAGAAACAAAGGCTGCACCTGCAGAGAGATCTTCCTGTTTGTGTTGGACTGGGAAACGTTTCCTGTATGCCCTCTCATCCACCCCCAGCTCTCCTAAACTGAGGCCGTGCCAAGCCTTTGCTCCTTTTGGGCTGGCCACTCTGCTGAGTCAGCAGTATTGATGCTACACTGCAGAGACACGACTCCAAACAACCGTCCACTTCTACTCTAAAAATCCATCCATCCTTATAAAACAAGCTCTGGGGCACTATGCTGAACAAGCAATGCACCAAATTAATTCACATAAAAAGCAGAATTGACAAATTAGTGCCTGTGTTTAGGTTTGTCTTGCAGTGCATTTTAAATAAAACAGGAGATCAGGAAAAAACTGTTTCTTTGCATCAGAATGTCCCGATTTTAGGTAAGATCTATGTCCCCTTTTAGTCCCAGGGCAATAAGTAATTAGGTCTGTTTTTGGGACACAGCATGTGTAGATTGGCTAAGTAAACACCACACTCTCTGAAATGTATCAAGCAGGATTTATTAAACATCTACAGGCTGCATGAACAGCACATTAACCGTCGTCTCTTGTTTTTCCACAACACTGACAGCAATTCGGTGCAGATAACAATGATTCACCTCCCTGCTGGGAACGAGAGATCTCGTGAACAAATCAGAAGCAGACAAAGAGTGAGCAAGGTCTTCCTGTGTAGGCACATGGTTTTCCCTCAAGATCACAGACAGCTTAGTTATACTCGCATGTTCTTATTTGTATGTGAAACGGGGCTTTTCAGGCTTAAATAGCAAGTTTTCTTGGAAGCCCACCAGATTTGTGACTTTTAGTCTCTAGTGTGAAGCATGACATACGTACTTATTAAATTATTTTTCAAATTTGGCCTTAAGGGACAGAGAAACCTTAATCCCACAGTTATGTTCTCGTATTACAACTTGAGAACAGAGTGATTTCTCTCCAGACATTGATACGGTTGCACAAACTAAAGATGGATTTCCACTGAAGCCGGGTGCTGAAACTGATGATAATCTGAGGTTGATGATCCTCCCTTTAAACAGATTAGACGTATAATGCAACTACACCTGAAACCCAAGTGCACTGTGTGTCTACCTTGAGCTCAATAAAAATAAATGCAAGAGTTTTGCAAATTTGTGGTGTAGCAGAGGACAATGCCTAGAAGTTAAAGTTACATATATTTTTTTTATTATTATAATACGCTGAACTTTTGTACGGGTTGCTAGCAGGGAATGAGAAAATTGCATGTCTTGTTGTAGATGCCTCATTTGCAACATGAGACACATATGTCACTTTGTGGTTCAGGGTGCAATGTGAACAGCACAGCAAATCCAATTTGAAAAAAGTCTATCCAAAATTCTCACTATCTAGGGATGGTGGTGTAGCTCTTGAATTCTCAAGGGAGCACTTTATAGAAAAGCTGCGCTCTGCAAAACATGCTCTCCCACGGCCACTTTTTAATTGGATAATAAATTAGCATTTAAAATACAAGAGGACCTCTTAAAGGCCTTTTTGTGTCTTCCCTTTTCAGAAAACAGGCTTAATTGTATACAAAGGCTGACCATAAAAACACACATTACGAAGACGAAGCTCTGTTAGTATGCAGGCCTTGGATGAAAAGTGGCCACTTCTCACTAATGAATCACTGAGTATCTGAGATGAACCTTAACTTCTTGTCGTATTAGAAAATGGTTCAAATATATTAAAGAGCAATTAAAAGCACACATGATCCCACCCCACACACACACAGCATCTGCTCTGAGCTGCTCTCACCTTCTTCTTGCTGCAGTAGATCTGCCATTTCTTTTCTGCAGGCAATGCAAACATGGCTTCTCTGTGCTTCTCTGTGAGGTCCAGCTCATCCTGGAATAAGAGAAAGTGTCAGTGCTTATATACATCAATACAAATCATTCTTGGTTTCTAACACCACTCATCACATACAAGTAGTACAAATAGTACCCCCATAATTGATTTACTGATTAATAATTGGTTAATAAACTATGAATTTAAATGATATACTATAGGCGTATGTGGAATGATTTATGAATAATGTCTACATATATTACACCGTCATCAAACCCATTACTGTTTACTCTGATTATGTTACATTACCAGACCTGACAAGCTTAATGTATTTTTGTGTAAGGATTCTGCCATCTAACATCAGCTTATGCCAATGTCATTGTTTACCAACCATCCTTTTCTCCAAAATAAAATGCAAGTTGAGCCTATGAATATATTATTATTAAACCAATAATAATTGGTCCAGAGGAAAATGTCAGCCATGTAGATATTTTACAATATATTTGTAAAAGGATTATATCAATTATAAAAATGTACTGTTGAGGGTTTTTTTTGCTTTATCCAGAAGTATTTTCATGATTTCGTGCCTAATATTTAATATAACACATAATATTTACACCATCGCTCTGACCGTTATGATAACAAAATGAGAGGCGCTCTGATTATATATGTGCTTAGTAATGTATAGAAATCAGCAGAACCAGCACAAAAAATGCAAGGAACATGACAGACAGTGAAATTCACCCCTGCTTTAGGGGATAATCTCGCCTGTGCACTGCAGCCATGTACAGTGGTGTGAAAAAGTGTTGGCCCCCTTCCTGATTTCTTATTTTTTTTGCATGTTTGTCACACTTTAATGTTTCAGATAATCAAACACATTTAAATATTAGTCAAAGATAACACAAGTAAACACATCATGCAGTAAATGAAGGTTTTTATTATTAAGGGAAAACTAAATCTAAAACTACATGGCCCTGTGTGAAAGTGTTTGCCCCCTAAGCCTAATAACTGGTTGGGCCACCCTTAGCAGCAACAACTGCAATCAAGCGTTTTCAATAACTTGCAATCAAATCACACCACTGTATCTTCTAAGAACGGCTTCTTTACAAAAATGTTGTAAAGCCGGTCCTATACACATCCCAGTACTCTTATTAAACAATATTCTCATACCGAACATTAGCTTAACACACTCAATACAGACCGTCTATACTTGTCAACAGTTTTACACTGTAATGTCCATAATTCCACTATCTGATGCCATTCAGTTCCCTTTCAAGTCTCAGGCAAACTCAGGAAGCTTTTAACACTGTCACCTCTGGCTTGCTTATCGGGGACCTAAATCTACACAGGAATTTCTATGGAATTGAATTGAATTAAATAAAGTTGCCTTTTAAACACCTGCCCTGCACAACAGTGTGTTTATATCTAAGAGCACTATAAATGCAGACCACAAGACACTGAAGGACTTACACGGCAAATCAAACTACTTCTCACACATAGCTGTCTGATTAAAATGCACACACAGAGACAGACACACACACACACACACACACACACACACACACACAGACACAAAATACACTGTCATGCTTTTTGACAATAAAGGCCCCCAATAAACTTCTTCACTAGCAATTTCCTTTCATTCAACCCTGGAAATAGCACACCCACAACAAACACTGTTGTGGTTGGCCCTGGATAATGGGTCTGAGTGCGAGAAAGCCCATGTGTCCACAACCACAGATGCTCTGGAACCTTGCAATTGTCTGAATTCAACATAATGCATACACACAAACATGCACATTAGTTCCACTCATATCAAAACGACTGTTGGGGTAAAACTGTGTGCTTACATGTGTTGTAGCACCTCCCTTCGTTCTGTTACTCCCTCTAAAGGCCTCGGGATAAACACCCCACCCACCCACCCTTCACATACCATTCCACAGTCCTAAAATCGCAACAACATGCCTTTGTCATGTTTATCACACCCTGAACCCTAATGGAGCAGCTATAAAGAACTTTCTTGTACACACTGATGACACAGAGATGAATAGCTCATAGATCTGTGTGATTTTGTGTTTTCATTGAAAATTACAATCTGTAGTGTTTGGATTGTTTTATCTGCATGTTTTAGCAGTATGAAGCTGCTTTGCACACCCGAGTGGTGTGGATTCAATCATGTCATCGTGCAGCGCTAGCTCTTATCAAGTACATCCACTTAACCTTTACACAACCTTCTTTTAAAACAGTTTGTCTGGGTTTTATCATTCAATCATTCTCAACGCAAAGCTGTGCGAAGTTACGCTCAGACATGTCAAGCCACCTAATCAGGTCTCCCATTTTTGGGAAGGAGAAACCCATTTTAAACCAGGTCAGTCCTTTTCTGGGACAGAGGCATCAGCAAGTGATTCTAAAGTGGAGCAGCATATAAAGGGATCAAAACATTAACTGTGTTAGCATGCACCCTATTTACAGGCAGTTATTATCCAGATTATCTGTAATCTCATATAAACTCAATATTGGTTTGAAAATACAAACTGTTTTGTTTGGTTTGTTTGTTTTTTATTTAAACATCAGATTCTTTTTCTTTAGTGGGTTCAGTAATGGGTTATAAATCAATCGCAGGTGTTGCATACATCGGAGTTATCAGATGATTTAAGGGGGATTATTTCAGTGACTGTAATATTTGGCAAGGTTTTCATCATAATTGTTTCAGCTATCAATCAAGTACCTCCTGAGGGAAAATACAAAACATCTGTTCTTTGTAATTGAGGAAGAAAATAATGTGGACCACCAGCATTCATCCACTCATATCAAGCTGCTTTCACTTGCCTGTCAGTCATTTCTGCACCAGGTTTCAAGCATTTTGGCCTAAGCACCATGAGTATTGGGAAAAGTGGCTTTGGATAGAATTCTATTTGGAAAATGAAAATGCACACAATCGCATTGTGTGAATATTCTTAATCTTCTGCATATTTTACATTCACTGCATTTGGCAGATACCCTTATCTATTTACATTTATCTCTTTTTTTCTCCTTCTTTAACTGAGCAGTGGAGAGTTAAGAACTTTGCTCAAGGGCTCAGCAGAGGCAGCTTGGTGATTTGGGACTTGTGATTGTTAGTCCAGCCTCTTAATCACTGGGCTAAACACCAACCTTTGAGAATGTTACTCTCACGTTTGATTGTCTATGAATATAGTGGCCCAGCGTCCTGCTTTTACTCCTACACTGTATTAGCAGATTCTACCAAATAATATTCAGGTTCAGATGAAAATTCCATGTGGTGTGCCTTTAAATGTACTATTTATCACACTGTGATTCAGAAAACCCTGTGGGGATTTTTTTTACGTGCCTTCCCATACAGTCACTTGCTTTAATAATTTTATCAGCAACTACAGAGCGGTACTAATGTTTTCCTGTCTGGTGGCTCCTGGTGATAGTAAAGTCTCTTCTGACCACCAGGGATAGAGAAGAACGGAAGAGTGGCTTCGTCTCTTTTCCTGCAGTATCATTTCTCTTCCTGTGACTCTCCTCATCGGAAATGAGATGCACATTCAGCAGAGTTTTATCCTCACCACACACACAAACTCCAATTACGTAGAAAGCATAAATGCATGGGACCAGAACATTGATCTTGTTTTCCTCGCTCCTAAACAGTGGACAAAACACTGTAGTGTCCTTTTCTGTATGTAAACAAGAACATTATCAATACACTGATGAAATCATAGCTTTGATTTTCATTATAATAGATGAGTGGTGCAAAAAGGATTTAGTGTTCGGGTTTAGAAACAATATTACTTATAAAGACTGTAACTTTATTGTATTACAGGAGAGTTTTGCATTTATACCTAAACATATCTACTCATGC
Source organism: Hemibagrus guttatus (assembly GCA_033459395.1). Taxonomy (NCBI): domain Eukaryota; kingdom Metazoa; phylum Chordata; class Actinopteri; order Siluriformes; family Bagridae; genus Hemibagrus; species Hemibagrus guttatus. The sequence goes on from JAUCMX010000019.1 coordinate 7,391,409, forward strand.
TTCTTCACAGCATGTCAAGTCTGTATTCATTTTGTGTGGCATTACGTCATCCACATCCTAAAATGGAAAACGGCTTATAATAGCGGTAACTCCATCCTACTTGAAAGGGCTCATGAAACTTAACCCTCTCACAGAGATTTCAAAAACTATGGCTAGATTTTACCAAGAGACAAATCCACATAAGGGGGGAAAGCTCCATAATCCTCTGAGGGCAGATTCAGGGCACAATTTAAAATGGCAGGATGACTCCACTCCACTGTATAGACAGTCAAGAGCTCCTTTTTTCCACAAGAAACCCACACTGACCACAAACAACACGTCAACAGCCAAAAAAGTCCAGGATTATCTCCATTTGCTGCCCATCCTGAGTACAGCCAGTCTCATCGAAACTACATCCACTTTCTAACTCCATTCAGTAGAGAACACCATGAACAGCTGAATCACTGCTAATTACTGCAGACTGCACCATTGCTACTCTCCAACACTCTACCAAGAAATGTCCACCTAAAGTGTCTATAAATAAACAATACTACAATGAAAATGACTCATTGGTCACTCACAGGCAATTTATTAGGCATGCCTATACTCCTGTTAATTCATGCAATTATCCCATCAGACAGTCATGTGGTAGCAGCTCAAACCATTAAATGATGAACTCAGCTCAAATGAGTCTGGCCATTCTCCTCTGATATCTCTCTAATCAACAGGTTTTTCTTTTTCTCTGGCTTTTCAACCCAGAGATGTTTTTTTCTTGTGAGAATTCTAGAGACCAAAGTTTCACTAGTCAACTGGCATCAACAAAAAAGCCATGGTCAAAGTCACTGAGATGAATGATGTCAACATGAACTGAAGACGTCCTATATGATCTACATGATTCGACACGTTGCACTGCTCCCCACATTATTAATTAGCTGATTGGAAAATCGAATGCACATGTCAAATGTGTAACCCTGTTCAATTTGCATGAGCGGCTGCTAAGTGCATATGTACCTTTGATCCTCCAGTATCCATAAACACTTACTACTATTTATTACTGCTACTTGTTCTTTTTCTTTTTTTTTAAGCCAAAAAGAGTTGCCGAGTGCAGTATCTCACCACACAGGCATGTGAAGCGAAACGGAGATGCAGCTTGGATGACGGCTGTTCAGTCACAGTCCAGCACCAGAAGGAACATCTCCAGTGGTATGCAGTAGAAACAAAACAACTACAGTGGATCTGTTTGTGTAATCTAGTGTTGAGCTTCATATAAAAAAAAGCCATTTTTATTATAATTATATTATGTTGTAATAATACATTTTATTATAATTTAAATTATATAATTAATTATTAATAATTTATGCACTATACACGTTATTGTTCTTGCCACCAAAACTCAAATGGTTTCTCATTCCATTTTTTGTTTATCTAATGAAAATAAAAGTAGTTCAAATATTTGCTCTTTAATGGAAGCTGGTGTTCATGCGCTTGAGTGCGAAGTGATTAAAGTTTATAAGAGAATGATCTTGGTAAGTAAAACAGTTTGGCACAGACTGCATCACTGAATCCTTCTATGGCATTGCCTTCTTGGTCACGGTTTACACCTTCATCTCCACACTATATAAGGGAAAGAACAAGGTTGTACAAAGACCCTCAACAGCTCAACAGCTTTTAGCTTCAGCCTTTGTCTGTGCCTACCACTGGTCGCTACATGTAATCTTGTGTATGTACCCAGCACTATTTCTTATACAACCTAGATCTTTAAGCTTCAGATAAAAAACAAAATCTCAAATTCTCACCAAAAACCCCCTACCTTTTATGAAAATTCTCAGTTCTCATGCAACCTATTATTCTCGCATCATGCGGATAATTTATAAACAGCAGTTTGTCATCCATTGACTTTAATTTGCAGTATGAACTTAACCACAACAGAGAGTTCTTTATGAAAGAGACAGCCTAGAGCTTTTCCAAAGGCTATATAGAAAATTTGGATCAATCTCTAATTGAATCTAACATCGTTTAGTCATTAGACAATGACGATCGTTCTTTGGGGTTTAGCATGCAAACTAGATTGAATTAAAATAAAAGAATGAATGTGCTTTGTATCCACTAGTAATATCAAAAGATACGTTTAGCTGCCTCACACTATTTTGCAGCACACTATAAATGATCTGTTCTATTTCTTTGAAAAGTTTTCGGCCCTTTGTGAAGAATCAAAATTTGTCATTTTGTCAACAAAATGATCATTTGTGTCAACAAATTGCCTGATAGGAAACCTTCTCAAAGCAACCTTATGAAATTTACACTCTGCGTATCGACTCAGATCGTGAAAGCACAGCACGTGGCAAAGGCCATAAATGTCTCAGTAAAGACTGTGAAAAGACTGACTGAAGCTGCTCTGTATTGTCCAGCAATTCAAAACCAAAAGAGGTTTAAGAGACGGCCAGACAAAAACAGGCAATTAGTCTACAGAGCAGGCCGAGACATAAGGCCACTTAGAAGGATTCATTGATATGCAAAGAAGGTCGAGATTTTCAGTGTAAGCTGAGCCACCAGACCACAGGGAATGGCAGTGAGCAAGAAAGAACTAGGACGTTTAAAAAAAAAAAAAAAAAGAAGAAGAAGTGCAAGACAGAAAGAAAAAGAGAGCAAGAGGGACCAGGGCATGAATTGCCATGCCTGGCATGGTACTTTTATCCCTCTCTAGCTATCTCAATTTGATCAGGTCATTTAGCCCTGCTCCTGCAATTACTGCAAATTTCACAGAGAAGGAGGGCTGAATAAATTTATAATGGTGCAGCACATTCCCATTCATTAACTCCGTATGCGATCAGGGCATGATCAAAAGAACTCATTACTATATTAATATCAAATGTTTAATAAGCATGGCTATTCTTTGCTTTCAAAACAGCTTTAAACACCGACATCCATGATACTGCACCAGAAACAAAATCCTCCAGTTGTCTGGGGGACAAACAAAATGGAAATCTACTTCCATGTAGATACAGCACTATATTTCATTCATTGATGCGTCATAGGGCATCAAGGCAGGATACACCCTGGATGGAGTGCCAACCCATCGCAGAGGACACACACTCTCTCATTCACTCACGCAATCACACACTACGGACAATTTAGAGATGCCAATCAACCTACAATGCATGTCTTTGGACCGGGGGAGGAAACCGGAGTACCCGGAGGAAACCCCCGAGGCACGGGAAGAAGATGCAATCTCCACACAGACATGGCGGAGGCGGGAATCGCCTGGAGGTGTGAGGCAAACGTGCTAACCACTAAGCCACCGTGCCCACCCTACACCACAATATTTAACCATAAAAATATCTAGTAATAAGAAAGATCCAGTCTATTTGAAGGCAAATAGAGAAAAGGGAATTGAAAATTCACAAGTTTGCATCTTGTCTTGGAAACTTGGACCATGTAATCTAAAATGCAACCCTGCACATCACAGACCTTAAGACACCATCCAACCATTACTGTATGATTGGTAAAATAGATATTGGCATACATTGGCTTTCTCCATAGCCAAATCAGTGACTACTGAATTTTTGTAATAGTAAGTCAAGCTTTCTTACAGTTTTAATGTATAATGTTTACTGGAGCTGGTCAAACAGTTGCTGCTGAAACTTTTTAATGAACTTTTCTGATGTTGCACAACTATTAAAAGTGCTTTTAAAAGTGTCCATGTATTCATGTCCGTGAGCTTTGTGCTTGTGAACATGGTTCTTTTTTCGCAGATGTAGTTTGCCTGCTTGATGTATGCTGTCATTATTTTCTTGTCCAATTTCTCTGAAGCAAATAATACTGCAGCATTTGTTCTTGAACCCTATTTAAGTTTTTTGGGGGGAAGTACTGCAAATGAATCATGTTTTCATATTTCACAAATCTGAAAGTTTAGTAAAATCTGATTCGAATCCTTTCTGTAGTTTGACGTCAGTTTCTCGTTTGAATCAAGCTCATAAATCAGCCAGTGAAATCCCTTACAAATTACATTATATAAACTCTTTTTAAATAGTGCTTCACCAACCTGCAATTTGGACACCAACATTCTGTCAGCTTTACTCTGCAAGTTGTATCATGTTGCTACAACGTTAGATCTCTATTATAGCTTACACACACAGATACATGACATTAAACCCAATATGACTCATCAGTGCGTCTGCCTTTGTACTTGTGATTATGTTCAAAGTCCTTTTTTATGGACTGGAGTTCACCTCTTTTGTCCTCTGTACAAGTGTATCAAATATCATTGCATCCTGAATCAGCACTCCAATAAATCATCATTACTCTAGCAGAAATGCCTTCATGCTTATTTTTATAGCAACAAAAATGAAAATCTAAAAACATAGTATTAAAAAAAAAAAAGGAGGATTTTGACTGAGTCACAGTGGTAGGAATGAAGGTATGTTCCTGAACACATGCTGACACTCACCACAAGCTCAGAGAACATGCAGTCCAGCTCATCGTAGCTGGGAATGGGGAGTGTAGGCTCCATGGTCTGTAGGACAAAGTCCTCCCGCAGCCGGTACGTGATCTCCGGATGGTCATTGCTCTGGAAGCAGCAGAAGATAAAGGACACGCCCCGACCTCCACCGCCACGTTTACGAGGCGCCATGACTCCTTGAGGAGAGGAGGGGGCAGGGGTCAAGGGTGAGGGATGAAGGGAAAGGGGCTTGTGTTCCTCCCTCAAGTGACTTGGCTATATAGACTTGTCTCGGTCACAAAACCCTAAGAGAAGGAAGAAACAAAATACATCATGATCAGTAGGCATATACCAAGCTTAAACATGACACAAATCAGTCAAATGGAGTATCACTTTCAGCAGACTTGGAAAACACCAGTGTGCCTTATCCTATTTCAGAGGATACATTACTACAGTTTACATCCACACACCGATCACTTAACATTGGCTGCTTTTGAAAATGTGAAGCACATAAAGTGAATACAGCCATAAGCTTGGAAACTCTTTGAAGATACTTAACGATTACAATCTGGTCAGTACAACCTATATACCGGTCTCAAGTCCGAAACAATTCATCCAAAGCACACAGGGAAAGGGGTATTGAACTGCTGACTTTGATCTGGTTCAGGTTCATTTATTAAGGCTAATGGAAAAGTAATAAAAAGGTGCTAGTGTCTCACATCAGATATAAAATCTCATTAAATCGTACAAACATTGATGAGTTGAGCTGATTCCACCCCCACCAATTTAGAAACACAAAAGAAATTCTAAGTGCTGATTCAAGTGGTTGGTGAAGATGTAGGTCTTTTTGTTCGGACAGCCAAGGAAAGTTTATTCTACTACCTAATTGCCAGGAGAGAGAGAAAAGACTTGATGCATGTCTTCCTGGTAACTTGAGGGAAGGGGGGTCCAGCTGAGCTGTGCTCAGTGCTCAAAGGGAGTGTGGAGTGTGGAGTGTGGAGTGTAGAGCTGGGTGTGATTCATCAAAATCTAGTATCAAAAGGTGTTACTCAAAAGAAGCCAGCAGATTCCCTTAAGATTTCTCCATCTGTAGCACCATTATGCTACTAGACTCTATACTGCAAGTATGCAGATGCCATAACCATTGAAATCTTAGCTACTAAGAGGGATATCATTAAAAAAAATTATATAACTTACATTAGGATAAAATAGTAAATATGATATTTTGGTTTTTTGGTTGTGCATTGTGCTTATTCTAATTCACTGAACATGCAAGTGCAAATGTAAAGGAAGGCAATGGACTGCTTATGCTGATATAAAAGTCTGTAAGGCATCAGGATCAGTGGGTAGACATTTAAAATGATAGGGAATAGCCCATAATTTTTTAACCCTGTGTCCAAACAGGAGACATGTGTTTTTGTGTGGCATAAACACTCCAAAAATGTCAGGAAGTGGAAGTGTCATGTTGGAACAGCACAAACATCTATATTACATGTGAAGAATCAGTTCTGTTACAGGCTGATGGTGAAGGTGCTTATCACAGCTGGACACCCTCAAGGACCTACAGATAAACAGTAGGAAAATGTACAACCTTGCTCAAGATTACCATAATTACTTCACAAAAATCTTTTGCATATAGCAAAAACTGAGGTGTATTTAGTAAGTCAAAAATAACATGGGTGTACAACTCCGAAATATTTTCCTTGCACTTTTTAAATAACAGAGTGGGGTATGGACCCCCATCTGCTGGCTGTTGGTTACCAATATAATCCACACAGCTGGAGCACAGCTGAACCATAACCCTTTTAGCCCGTCTGCCGCCACCAAGGAATCTTGAGGAGCCCAACCCAAATGGCTGAGGTAATCCAGTCCCAACTGCTCCTTCACTTACACTCAGTTCTAATCCCTGACATGAAGAATGTAAAATACTTATTTTTCATATGAGCACAAATTTCATCCTAATCTTACTGCACTGATTCTATAAGACCAAACTGACAAACACATTAGGGCAGAGACACAGATGCCTGGTTGAGGAGATAACCCAGATTAGGCAAGAGAACATGAGCATGCATGAATTCTTCTACTCTGTGGTGCAACAGATTGGTATGAGGCATCTCTCCCAGTTGATATCTGCATAGTGCTCATCATCCAAGATAAGAAGAAGGAAATATAAAGGCTCACAGTTTACAAGCTGCCTTGCCCCTCTCTAAGACTGAGATGGTGGTCAATTCACATGGCCTATCAGATTAGTCTAGGCGATGCTGTGTTGCTCTGAGACAATAAATAAGTGATCTACAGTGGTGTGAAAAAGTGTTTCTGTGAAATCAGTGTCCTGATTTCTTTTTTTTTTGCATGTTTGTCATACTTTAATGTTTCAGATAATCAAACACATTTAAATATTAGTCAAAGATAACACAAGTAAACACATCATGCAGTTTTTAAATAAAGGTTTTTATTATTAAGGGAAAACAAAATTCAAAACTACATGGCCCTGTGTGAAAAAGTGTTTGCTCCCCCTGTTAAAACATAACTGTGGTTTATCACACCTGAGTTCAATTTCTCTAGCCACACCCAGGCCTGATTACTGCCACACCTGTTCGCAATCAAGAACTCACTTAAATAGGACCTGCCTGACAAAGTGAAGTAGACCAAAAGATCCTCAAAATCTAGACATCATGCCGAGATCCAAAGAAATTCAAAAACAAATGAGAAAGAAAGTAATTGAGATCTATCAGTCTGGAAAAGGTTATAAAGCCATTTCTAAAACTTTGGGACTGCCGCGAACCACAGTGAGAGCCATTATCTACAAATGGCGAAAACATGGAACAGTGGAGAACCTTCCCAGGAGTGGCCGGCCGACCAAAATTACCCCAAGAACGCAGCAACAACTCATCCAGGAGGTCACAAAAGACCCCACAACAACATCCAAAGAACTGCAGGCCTCAGTTGCCTCAGTTAAGGTGAGTGTTCATGACTCCACCATAAGAAAGAGACTGGGCAAAAATGGTTTGCATGGCAGAGTTCCAAGATGAAAACCGCTGCTGAGCAAAAAGAACATAAAGGCTCGTCTCAGTTTTGCCAGAAAACATCTTGATGAGCCCCAAGACTTTTGGGAAAATACTCTGTGGACTGACGAGAGAAAAATTGAACTTTTTGGAAGGTCTGTGTCCCATTACATCTGGCGTAAAAGTAACACCGCATTTCAGAAAAAGAACATCATACCAACAGTAAAATATGGTGGTGGTAGTGTGATGGTCTGGGGCTGTCTTGCTGCTTCAGGACCTGGAAGACTTGCTGTGATAAATGGAACCATGAATTCTGCTGTCTACCAAAAAATCCTGAAGGAGAATGTCCGGCCATCTGTTTGTGACCTCAAGCTGAAGTGAACTTGGGTTCTGCAGCAGGACAATGATCCAAAACACACCAGCAAGTTCACCTCTGAATGGCTGAAGAAAAACAAAATGAAGACTTTGGAGTGGCCTAGTCAAAGTCCTGACCTCAATCTGATTGAGATGCTGTGGCATGACCTTAAAAAGGTGGTTCATGCTCGAAAACCCTCCAAATGTGGCTGAATTACAACAATTCTGCAAAGATGAGTGGGCCAAAATTCCTCCACAGCGCTGTAACAGACTCATTGCAAGTTATGGAAAACGCTTGATTGCAGTTGTTGCTGCTAAGGGTGGCACAACCAGTTATTAGGCTTAGGGGGCAAACACTTTTTCACACAGGGCCATGTAGTTTTGGATTTTGTTTTCCCTTAATAATAAAAACCTTCATTTAAAAACTGCATGATGTGTTTACTTGTGTTATCTTTGACTAATATTTAAATGTGTTTGATTATCTGAAACATTAAAGTGTGACAAACATGCAAAAAAAATAAGAAATCAGGAAGGGGGCCAACACTTTTTCACACCACTGTATTTCCCAATGAAGTGGATTAAGTGTGTTGGTGTGCCGTGTTAATTTCTAAGGGATGCACCAGATCAAATGACAAATGCTACTCAAGGTTATCTAGGCTATTCCACAACTCTGGGGAGTGTCCTGACCCCAGAGCAGGACTCAATTCCTCATACCTCGATTGTTTTTAAAACCATCCAGTTGACGGCATCCTATGGCATTTTAAAGCCTCCTTATGCTTGGGTCATAATGCTGTAAAACACTGCATTTAGTATTCAGATGTGGAAGCTCATGTCTTTTTTACATCACTTTGATCCATTGCTTAATGCCTCACCAGTAGATTGTGATGTAGAGCTTGGTTAAGAACTAGACAAGAGAGGACAAATATCAGCAACAGACAAGAGACAAAAAATAAAATAGTCAAATAGAAAACCACGTTTCTGTTACATTTGGTTGAAACGTGAATATATGAAGTTGTTTACTATGTTTACTACTATATATGGGCTGTTTACTAATACAAACCAAATGGCAGTCTTTAAAGCTGAGATTTCCAATCCAGTCATTCAATCTGCTGAGCCAAAATCAGTATAGAGAAATGTACAGAAGTTCTCAATTGCTATGTGAGTTAGACTGAGAATCTGGGGGTCAAACCATATATACTCCCTGGCTACTTAATTGGGAACACCTATGCACCCACTAATTCACAAAATTATCCCAATCACCTATTGTGTCAGGAGCGCAATACAAAAATAATGCAGATACATATCAAGAACTTTTGTTATTGTTCAAATCAAACACCATAATGGGGAATAAATATAAAAAATGTGTGACATTTTTTTCATATTAAAGTAAGAGCCTTTCACACGTCTCAAATCAGGCCAGCTTGTTCATTCATGATCACTAGGGATAGGTCCTATTTTGGTTCAGAAAATTTAGTCCAACTATAATTACGCTCAGGACTTCCACATACGCAGACATCATTTATTGATTCTTCAGAGGTGCACCACATTTCTTACGTCTAATTACAAATAATTGCTTTTAATCAGCAAAAAATAACACTCAGACATTTCTTTCCCATCACTGTGAAGCAAAATGGAGGTGGCCATGTCAGTAAGTGTTATTTTCTTTGGATATCAGAAGGAAAATAATTTCAAATTAATAGCAACAACCTCCAAAACCGACATCTCCCAAGATAATAAAACACACCTAAAGATACACACTGATAAGCAAAGCAATATTTCTTTGCAATACATTAAACAAAGATATAGTATCACCTAAATCTCCACATACCACACTGTTCTCTGATTTCCCACAAAACAGAGCCTAAAGGTTTCTGGATATCATGTGCCGACCACAAAAGAAGCTTTATTTCCACAGAACAGTTCACTAGCTGATGCATTTCATATTTTATATGGTAGTCAAAACACAGAGGCAGCGGCTTATGGAACATACATGCAAAAAAATGAAGCAGAGATTCAGAAAGAGAGACTAAAGTCTGTTTAAGCAATAGTTAGTTAGTAGACAGTATGTGAATCTTACATACAAGCTTGTTTTACATCTTCACCTGCATAAACCGAGAAAAACAGAAATGAACCTGATGACTGTCACGTGAACACTGAGGCAGTTTTGCCATGGGGAAAAAATTCCAAAAAAGTAACACAATCCATCAAGCCCATAACTTGAACCCTAAACCTCCCTCTCAAGAGTGATTCTTCCTACAGCATGCTTAGACACACGCTTATAAATCAAGGTCCTCAACAGCTTAAAGACTCATGGAGTTACTTACAGTGTTGGTCAATAGAGCCAAGCAGAACAATAAACCAAAGAGAAAAACAGTATTGCAAAATGTGTTTTTTGTTGTTGTTGTTGTTTGATTTACCCAAAGCTCACACATATCAAAATTGACCAAAACATTATTTACATAAAACTGATGTATGAATGAACAGCAGTTTATTTCAACTCAAGCATGCCAATGGGTAACTTATTTCATGGAAGCAGACACAAAAGAGAAAAGCCAACTCCAAACATAAATAAAAGCTACTGAACCAGTCACACAAGTTCTATATGGTAATTCTGACACACGATAAACTCCTCACATCCGATCTACAGTGACAATGTCTGAAACTACTGCTCTGTTATAGTGCTGTATGTCTGAAGAATGTAGGCAATATTTAGGACAAACAATTTAATCTAGGTATCAGTTTAGGCACGTTTTAGCATATCTTTGGTACACTTTTCTGGCTACAAGCTTCAGAATTTATGGTGCAGCTTTCTGTGCGACTTTTTGACTCTCTCTGTGGTTTCCAGCAGGTAAAATGTAGAATTTTTTTTTTACCCTTTTACCCTTGCAAATAAGACTCCAGCAAAAAGATGCATAACTGGGCATCTTAAACAAAATTTTTTAGAAGAAGTTAGAGTATAAATGCAGTTTTTATTGTTCAATCAAGGAAATATCATGTCCTGCTTTTATTTTTAGTAAAAACAATCTAAAAAAAATCCATGAATTACCAGCGTACAGAGAACGTCCTCTGTAATATCTTTCAAAATCTACATTCATACAACTCTTTTAGTTCCCTCTATTATGAGTGACAAAACATTAAAGAAGGAAGTGGGTGACCTTTCTAACAAAGATTTGTATGGAAGGCAATTATAAACCTCCTTTTAATTTTTACGTCAGTTCAGTCATTTTATAAATCAGAGTTTTACTCCTACTTTCCTCTCGGCTCCTTTCAGACTTGCATCTGCTCCTAGAGAGGCCCTAATCTGCCCCACAGGTGTGCCTCGACACAACACATTCCACACATAGCCAGCTGGCATTAACCACAGACCTGCTCTCATCTCCCACTTTACCCAGTAGTCTTCTTGAATCAACTCTCCAATCAAATCAAACCTTCTCATTGGCTCACCTGCTCCATGTGCTACTATTTCACACAAAATAAATTCAAATGGTGTTGACTCCTCTGGTAGTGTTTATTAAAAAAATGCATTTTACACATTTCAGTTGTCATTATTATAAAATCCTACTATAAATTCCGTTGCCACATTTCCACTCTGCACAATAGCTCAGCTAAACATTTGAATATTCAAAGCTTTCAACGAATGTAAGGACATCCTCCTCTCTTATCTTGTAAACAAAAACACAGACACTAATGTTCAGTGTGCAGGTTTGTTCGTCTTAACACAGAAACCTATTCAAGAGCCTCAAGAACTCAAAAACGTTTGGTTCATTTTCACTGACAGATCAGGGCTGATTTAGATCTTGGGTTATAGTATCAGACTCTTTAGCTCCTGTTTCAAATGATGTACTTTTCTGCAGACCGTGGATAAGAGAAGCATGCCATACTGATCATTGCTAATTGGTCACACACAAGCTTGACAAAGTGATGAACCCGCTGACCCAAATATCAGTTAATCACAGTTGGCATCACGTCTGTTATTTTCACATAACAGTTATAGTCTCTGCATTGTTCGGGGAAACCCCTGATACAGGAAGTAGTTCAGAGCCTATTGTTGCATTTAAACACCGTTCATTCACAATGTTTATAAGAAAATCCATATGAACGAATCAGGTTTGTTTAATTCACTACTGCTCAAGTCAAACCTTCTGGGTTCAAGCATTACAGAATGACGGTGATGTTTCTCAGTGTGGTGCGGCCAGCAACACTCAGTTTCTGACTAATACAATATTTCTGTTCGATTTCTACTCAATTTAACACACCTGAGGAAACTGAGGATTTCCCCCGAGGATATTCCCAGTGGTTTTGTCTTGTTTCCACTGTCATTCTCCTAGTACAATTATTTGTATAAAAGACTTAGATAGGTAAAGCTTTAGTCACTGCCTGGCTTTTGCTAAGCATCCATCCATGGTTTCCTGTTACCTAGTAGCAGTGTTCAGGGATTTAATTGTATTGAGCATTCATATTCCCATGTTTCTCCAAGTTCATATTCTCATTCAGGATTTCTCAAAAGGTTTCAAAAGGTTCTTGAACCTCTGTGCATTTATTTGGTCAAGTTTTCTATGACATTGAAAAATTAAAATCCACGGTGACAGAGAAATACAAGCAAGACACCAAGCTGAGCCTCACATTTGGGACGTGTGTGTCAGCATGAATACTGCACTAGCTGTGATGTGAATTTATCCGATATGACAAGCGAGAGACTCCTGCACACAGCAGTGCCTGCGCACTAATACTCACCAGCCCACATTGACTCATACTCTTCATCTCTCCATTTTTTTAAGCCATCAGTGTCCTTGCTCTTTTTCTGCCCGTCATGCACTTTCTTCACAAGATAAATGACTCACACCAATCATTTACTTTCTTTTAATAGGAGTTCTCTGGAACTACAGTGTCACCATATTATGAATGCTTTTGGCACGACAGTAAAACTGTCAAATAAAAAAAATAGATAAAATATGTAATGCACTAGGAAAAAGTCCAGCAGCTGATTAGGTTATTGACAGGGCAAAAGTGTTCAAATAAAAAAAAAAAGTACTGTTCAATGTGAGATAAAAACAACAACGTTTCAATGAAAGCATGTTCATTTGTTAACAATAAGCTAGTCAGCGAACAATGCTAGTAATTTTATAATGTATTTGCTTTCTCAAAGCTTTATTTAACTTCAACTAATTTGTCTTTATGGATTGATATATGGTAAATACTACTATAAGCACATTTAAATGGTGAAGCAATATTTTATTTACTGTTGACGGTGTGTGCATTGACATGTCATAACTTGAACTCAAGGTTGAGGAGACCTTTCTGACTTTCCTAGTGTTTCAATGGGGTGTAATGGAACTTAAAAGGTTAAAAGCAGAATTAGGCCTGCTCGTCCAACTACTGAAGTTTCTCCATAAAACAGTTACTTATGAACAAATAACATAAGTAAATACACAGCAAGCCACATATATTACCTGCCACACACATTACGCTGTAGTAACTATAGTTAAGTACGTTTGAGTTCTTATTTAAAGTACATGCTTGCCATGCCAGTTGAGGATTGAGGCAAATAAAAGTGCTGTAACTGTGTGAATCCTCACTCACAGAACAATCGTCCAAACAGCAAGAGTTTGAGTGTGTGTGTGGGGAAGGGTGAAAAGTGGGACATGTCTTTAAATCTGTATCATTTGAACACACACTGGATGGAGATTGTGCTAGAAAACAACCACGTCTTTGGATGTCATTTATTTAATAAAGAATCTTATCCTCAGCATCTAATTACTGAATTGCTCCTATCTTCAATTTGTTCACTCGAGGCATATCCTTCTGTTGTCACTTCACTGTTCTAGTGTTTTAAATCAGCTGCCTCAAAGCTGTGTCAGGAGAAATTGTCATGAATCTTGTTTTCTAGCAATAAATCATTCTACAAGAACATCAACCATCTTGTTATTTTGATTCTGACTTTCATTCCTGGCTTAACCCCACCCTGGTTAATTAAAACTGAAATTCCATGGAAAATAATACATGTGTGAATGTAGCTTAAGGCTGGATACCTATAGTATAGGTTAATGTTAGGATTTAATACTGGATGTATGCGTCATGTCAGAGCCTGTATTTTTATTAGTCTCTCAAAGCAGGTTTGCTAGAAATGCCCGAGAGTGGAATGAAGCACAAACTCCTTTGATTACTAGAGTGCTAAATTAAAAATAAAAGGCCTAACTTCACTCAACGCTAAACCCACGTTCAGTGCATCCCACATGTAGTGCAACCTCTAATTTAAAAACAACCTCTAAAACATTTCACACATTGATAAGAGAGTTCTGACACTGAGCAGGCCTAAAATAACTTTCTTGAATCAACAGACTATGGAGGGCCGCTAGGGAGCCATTAGTAGCACCTCTGGGTGTGGGGATTACCGGCAAGACTAAAAAATGAGATATGGTCTGCGTTTTTACAAAAGAGGTGTTGAGTAACGAAACTATTATGAGAAAGGTCCTTCATTAATCACCCAGGCGGTGGTAGTTTGAGGGTTAGCCATCGGGTGTCCCGTGTTGTAATAACCTCACGAACCACCGAGCTGACCAGCGAACCCTCTAGAACTAAAGCATAGGCATGATCCAAACACAACCAGCCCTGAGGTGAACCCACAGAGAAGCTCAAATTCCACACTCCCTCAGTCATGTCTTCAGGAACTTTGAGAAAAAAATGCAGAGAAAGAAAAAAAAGATAAAGAGGTCAGAGAGCCGTTCTTCCAAACAGATGGCTTGTCAAACGTGTTCAGCAGACAATGAGCCCCATCCCCCAACTTAACGTTTGCACAAGCCACACATATCCAGCCACCACTGACCCACTCAAACACTCCAGCTCCAGTGTCCCTCACACACACTTCACCACTCAGAAGCAAGGTCAGGGTGGGTTCAGTGGGCTGTTAGCTAAAGTACAAAGTTAAAGAATTGCTTGCTGATCATGTAAGTATATGCAAATATAATAACAAATATTCTAATATTTAACTTTTGCTTAAGAAAAAGGCTCGGTTTATGCAATTATATTTTGTGCCATATGCAAAGTAGTAAGGCTGAAAAATTAGAAAAGCTTCTAATTGATATTACTAGATTATTAATGAATTTACATTATTCGATTCCTGGATTATCTGATTAGGTGCACTAATCACAATTTTCCCCCAAAACTGATAGCAGAATCAAAGCTCTGAACTTTTAGGGATGTACGTCTTTTATAAAATGCCAAAGGCACAAATACAAAATCAGGAGAAAAATCCTAAATATATCCCAAATGTGAATAAGATGAATGTGTGAAGTACATTGGTGTGCGAACGTCATGCCATTGCATACGTGCAACACTTAAAGGCAGGAAACAGAGTTGCAGCCGGTGGACTACAGAGTAGGTTGTGACCTTTGGAAATGTGCAGCAGAGACAGAGCCTGATGGAGGAAGTGAGTGGACTCCGTGATCACCGGTTACTATCCGAGAACTCCGCTAGAGGACAGAGAAAGCAAATACAGCATTCTAACAAATATTTTAACTGGATACTCAACAAAGCAACCAGGAGAAAGAGACTGTCTGGATGAATACATGCGGAAATGGCATTAGGAGGCAACACCACACCAAACGAGCCGGCCATCCCTTCTTTAGCTGCTGTTGCCATAGCAACCAACACCTGCCATGCCGGCTTGTGGACTGCAAATTTATTTTATTTTTAAATCAGATCATACATTACATTGTAAAATCTTCAAACTGTGATTATGTGTTTATATCAGACACATTTTAAATGTTTAAAGTACTGAAACAGAGCAAAGAGGGAAAAAAAAGACCACACCCTGTGAAAAAGAACCTGAGCTGATGAGAAGCAGACAGATGAGTGACAGGTCAGCTGAGCTTGTTAGAATTATTTAATATGATCATTAACAGTAAGGTGTGTTTAGTTAGTGTGATTGCTATGAACTAAATCAGGTGCTGTCTCATATATAAAGACCAACAACTTTTTTTTTTTAACTTCTCTTGATCTTTTATTAATATAGTAAACCCTTCAAAGGGAATGCAACTGAGGCTTAAGCAAAAGTCTGAAAGCAAAAAAAGATGCATGAAGGAGGGTGCTGTGCTACTAGCTAAGAAAAACAGCAAAGGGAACTCAGAGACAGAAACAGTGGTAGATAATACAAAGTGTATATTAGAACGCATGTGGCACGTGACACCCTGATGGAAAAACAGGTGATAAGCCTGAGCGAGCTGCAAAACGAGGCCATCCATTTTCAAGGTCCCTTCGTATTGACCTTCTTATCTTATCCCCCCACAAACGTCGAAATAATGCACACTAAAATGGATGCCTACAAACCACACACACATACACACATCTCTGGGGATCAAATACACAGAGCTCATATGAGAGGAGGAGGGGTGGATTACTAACACCAACTCACTGCATCGTGCCGGTTTCTAATACAGGGGTTGAGACAGCACAGATGACCCAACAAAGCGAGCATCAAACCCCTCCCAGCGTTACAGCAGAAGCAGACACCTCATCCCATCATACAGAGAATACACACGTGTCATTCGGCATTTAACGGACGACAGAACCCACCTCCCCCCATGAAGATAAGACCAAGCCGGAGACATCACGCATTCTAAACTGCTACTGTAAGTGCAGAGAAAATCCTGTCACTGTTCCACTGTTCACATTCAGCCTACTCTCACGATCTTACCCTTTGCACCTCTGTTCAGACTCCATCTGACGAGGACATCCCTCTAGAGTTAACATGACCGGCTCTATGTCGTGCTCTGCTGAAATGAGGCTCCAGGGTTCTTAAATCCAGAAATAATCTTCACATCTATGCCATTTCCTCCTCTGTCATGCGGTTCTCTCAGCCCCTCACGCTGCTATCCACAGTCTCAATCAAACGCCCTTCCAACCTCCTTATGCCGCTCGCTCGCTTGCTCTCTCTCTCTCTCTCTCTCAGACACACACAGAGATGTTACTCAGAACAGGCCACACCCCTTTTCATCACCCAGCCTCCTTATAGGATGCCGGCTGAATGGAACCGCCGCCCACTGCCGCTTGTTCTCTCCTACTCCTCCTCTGTTGTTTTTCTGTTCACACCCTCATGGCCTCCTGCTGTAGTGTTAACAGCCTGGGTGGAGGTCTGACACGAGAGATACTTTCTAAATATGAAAGGATACTAGCCTTGACAAGTGCGTGTGTCCCTTAGGTATGTGCCAATATTTAATGTTTATTTTGCAAAATGTACTCACAGTTCATGATGTTATTTCATCCAGAAAGTTCTATACAGATGCTTAATTATAATTGCACCAGCCTAGGAAAAAAAACACTATGCACTCATCTTTTTTTTTTAACCAGAGGATTTGTTCATTTAAAATTGTAATGTGTATTTTTTTTTAACTGTTGGAGAAAATAACAGTGTTTAAAGCTGCACCCTGACGCATTTGTCATACAATGGATACAAAAAGTCTACACACCTATGTTAAAATTGCAGCTTTTGCAATACAAATAAATGAACCCAAGATAAACCATGCAAACTGTTTTTCCACCTGAAATGTCATATAATGAGGTCAAGGTGGACCACCTCTAAAAGGTGGACCACTTCTAAAAGATATGTTTGATGAAAAAAATAATACATGGTAAAGCATGGTGGTGGGAGCATCATGCAATGGACCTGCTTTTCTTCAGCTGGCACCTGGGATTAGTCAAGATGGAATCATCAAAGATAGCTCCAAATATCAATCTGTTTTAGCATGATAATATCCCAAAGAACAAATTCAAGTCAACAAAGAAATAAAAGAAGAGGATCAATGATTTGGAATTGATCAATCAAAACCTAGATCTAAATCCTATCAAAAAAACCTTTGGAATGACTTGAAAGAGCTTTGTACAGGAGATCCCCTCATCCTGGAGACCCAAAGTGATGGGTCTAATGCATTTCAACAAAGAACATTTGAATAAAATTGCAAACTTAGGTAGAATCTTACCAAAAAGGTGCTGTAACAAAGCAGTAAGGGTGTGCACACTTAAAGCATAATTCTTCTTGGGGTTTTTTAACTGAATATAATTGGGTGCTATATTATATTATATTATATGTGGAAAAAGATCTGACATTATTCATCTTGGTGTCGTTTTTTATATCACAAAAACCAGCTATTTGACCAGGGGTGTGTAGACTTTTTATATCCACTGTATGTCCTAACATGATGTTTGTGAGCTGCACTGTGGCACTCCTGTAACAGTCTTTCACAATAAGTCATGTTTGGGTTCAGTTTTCCCAGACACATATGTCATATGCCCTAATCTTAGAAACAAGTCCAGGTTTAGAAAGAGCCCAGAGATGTAGCCAGTT
Organism: Hemibagrus guttatus; assembly: GCA_033459395.1. NCBI lineage: Eukaryota > Metazoa > Chordata > Actinopteri > Siluriformes > Bagridae > Hemibagrus > Hemibagrus guttatus. The sequence continues at coordinate 7,409,524 of JAUCMX010000019.1, forward strand.
CACATTAGCTCACTAGTTAAATTCTAAGCATTTGTTTACTTCCTCAGCTTCTGAATGAATTTTTAATTGTAATGGCTCAAATATCACACATTAAATACTATTAGTAAATCAAACATGTCTTCACTTAATTTATTATTTAGGATTTAATCTACAATATTCAGGTTGGTACTTACATGCTATATGCTGCCTGGTGGTGGCATTGCATTATTTTGCTATGTTACTAATGAAATGGTTAGCAAGCGACATAAATACAAACGCTTTACTTAACAACCTGAACAACAAGTAGTCAACTTTTCAGAGTATATTCCTCAGACAGAACAACTTTTAAACAGATTCAGACTTTATTATTATGAGTGTGGAGAATGAAAACTTCTCTCCTTACCCATGCAATAGAGAAATAAAAGCAAAGAAATAAAAGTTGTTGGATCTTTTCTTCCAATTTGGATCAGTTCAAGGGAAACATTAGGCTAATATTCATTGCATTGCTATGCTAACTGAACACTGCCTATATCATCACTAAACACAATTCTTGATTCGGATGCGAGGAAGGTCTCTGTAACAGGAGTCTTTGCTATTTCTTGGTAATAATATGACGAGCTGCACTGCTTCGACTTATTATCAAGTGATTATTAAGTGATACAAAGATCAGACTTGTATCACAGACGTTCCACTTCATTATGCATTACTACAAACAGGTAAATGCGTTACATATCACTGGCAAACCTGTCTATTACTTAACTCATTACTGGCAAGCTGACATGGTATAAGAAGCATAAAACCCATGTCAGGATCACATTACACAAACAGTACTTGATTCATTTGAATAATGTATCCCATCATGCACATTACATAGCCAATTGTCAGCACACACCTACTGTCAGTTATCATTAATTCCTCTTTACAACATACCAAGATGGGGATTTCAGGTCACTTTCAGAACAAAACCAAGACCTGATATTGCACATTATGTGAAAGGTGAAAATCCTTCATAATATAAACATTCATTCATATTACTATAAAGGCTAAAAGGTTTCTCGTCTCAATCTGCTTTTCATTTCTCTGTCCCGCTCAATCATGGCCAACATGCAGGTTGCTTAGCGGAGTGCAGAGAATATTACTGTTTCCTTCTGCCGCTGATCCAGATTAGGAGAAGGGCCAGCAACACACATTAACACACTTACTGCACTCCAGCACCTATAATACACACTGCATTAATACACAATGCATCATATTATGATGGCGTGCACATATATATTATTGAAATACTGGTGTGATGTTGCAGTCGGATGGAAGATGCAAGATTTTCTCTGTTGAGAAAATTAATTTTATTTAGTATCCCTATTTAACTAAATGACACCTGTTCCAAGCTGAAACCATATGAAAGCAAGGATTCACAATGTGAAAAGACAAAGCATCTCACAAGCTTATTTACAATATATTTGGTAGATAATGTGTTATCCAACTTTCTGTATTAATCAGTGTAATTAAAAAGGAAATCTTCACTTTCTTCAGCTCTATTCAGTTTACCATATTCACCTCAGTAACACGTACTCAGCTATGACACCCACTGCCTCCTGTGGTGTGTGCTGAAAGCTCGTCTAGACCGTCCATTCACCCCTGACACTCTGTAAGCCTGCTCATAGCATCGTGCTGATGGGGCACCACGGGAGGTTACGCTGCAATGAACTGTGATACCTGTCAATCAACTGCCCTATCTTCTACAGAACTAATGCTGAGTGCATGGGGACACCAGGGGAAACCAGCATTGGATTCTTCACTGCACACTTCTACATATGAAGTGTATAATTCAGTGCACAGTTCTACATATGATCTTATGTAGCGTGATTGCATCAGTGATGTAATTTTCAGTCTGCAAGCTGTTGCTTAGATATTTTTATGCGTGTTTGACAGTCTTGGTGATTAATCTTATAGTGCGTGCACCTCTAAGACAGGTTGCTAGAACAGCAATGAATAACAGACAGAGTGTGTGAGAGGAATTTCTGAATGCAGTTAGATCATGCAGCTGTTTGCACGGAAGGTGCCAATGGTTGTTATAAAAGTGAATAGAAAAATCATAACTCACAACATAATTTCCCAGCATCCTTTCGGGAATCATCTTTCCTGTACATAATCATCTTACTTCCTGTTTCTGTACAAAGACAATGCAGAAACCACCACAGACAGTTACTCTTGACAAAGTCACATGATCAGCAGCTCTTGTGTTTATTTTTGTAAGAAAGAGGGATCAGGTGTGTTTCTTTAGGGATCTCTGCAGGTACACACCACAACATCCACAAAACAAGGGATCACAAGTAACAAAAGTCATGTAGTGTGAGCAGTACAGAGATTCTGATGTTGAAAGTCATATAGTGTCCGTGTGGCTTAAAGGAATAAAGAAGCATCCGCTTAGACAGGTAGAGACAAGTACAGGAATGAGCACAGACTCTCGAGCACAAAATGTCTCCGTATTCTTGTGACACATCACACTTAGTAACAAGGCTACAATGCACAAAGCACATTTCTTCAAGCTGGTACATCACACACTCCTGGCTTTGAAGACGCTGAAGATTTGCTTGATATTGCTTCTCAAATAAGGAGCCACTCCACACTGCAGTGAGCAACAAAACACAGAGGAAGCATAAGCTGGCTAATAAAGTTGTTTAATTGAACACTTACCTTGAGGAAGCTTTTCCTGAATCAGCACACCTTTAGCTCATCCCTGAGGCCAGAGCAGGCCCCATCATGCCTCCAAATGTGAGCGTCTGCACCCCTTGCCTACGTGTGTTTTACAGATGAGGTGTGTGACTTGTAGAAAGATTGCCGCAGTGGCGGCTAGTAAACATCAACACCATCATCATGCGACAAAGCAAAGCAACAGTATCATCATAATTAAACCAAACAACAGCTGGTTGAGCGCTGAATGAGATCGTTCAACAGACATGAGGTCACTGTATTTTATGAATAAAGGTTACAAATCAAGACTTGCAATGATCACTATTATGTAGGTTACCACTGGCAAAACAGAAGTAACAACAGTTCAGCTTTACAATGTGTTCCTGCATGCCTAGTACAGCCAATCACAGTTAGAAGTCTGAAAGTGAAGTAATATAGACAATACCACTAGTCTATTAGCAGCTCACGGGACAAATATGGTTATGTGAACATGAATCAAGAGCTTAACACATGGGAGAAGACAATCGTACTTCCCCAAATTGTTTCTAATGAGAAATGTGTAGGCAGAATGACAAGTGTAGCAACATGTGGTCTAAATACAGATGTGCTCTAAATTATCAAATGCAACTGCAGCTGGCATTCAAGTGTACTGAAAAGGGAATTTGAGACAGTCTTCATACAGATCTGCTATATAGTTGGTTCCATAATTATTTGAACTTCTTTGCATTTCTAAAGATTAAAATAGATGTATTGAAAAGACTTGTTTGTTAACGACTCACTCTGCTGAAAAGAGGGACACTATAATATTGAGACTGTGGAAATCTCACTGAACATGTCCATCATTTATCAAATTTCTGAAACATTTTACTCAGTCATCCCAAAGCCAGCAATGTTTCCTGTAGTATGAAAACATGGAAAATCACACACTACATCAACATGGTTGATTTAGTGGCACATTTTTTTTTAAAAACCGAGTGCAACATAGAAATTGGCAATTTAACCGAAGTCATATAAATAATTCACAGCCAGCAGTTTTGTGTCTGATAACAAATCCAAAGCGGAACCAGTTTTGAGACATGCTGTCAGAGCGATGCATCAAAAGATCGCTATCTGGTTATACTGAATAAGAGCACCTGGAAATGCAGTACACAGCTCTACGACAGCTGAAGCCCCTGGGCGGAGAACGCATTTCGATTTTCTTTTATGGGCTTCATGTCTGTAAGCCAGCTGAGTCACAGCCATCTGATATACATGATACATGAAAGCCCTCCACAGACCAAACAGTCAAAAGCGAGATGATCAAATGTAAAGACTAGAACCTTTGTTAAATGAGATAAAGGAGAGATCATGAAACGGCTGTGGTCCCATGGCGTCTGCGGCCAGCGCTAACGCTGTATACTTCATTATGATATTTAATCCAGGTTAATTCTCAGTGGTGGCAGTGGCAGAAATACAAGCACTGCTGACAACTTGAAGTGTACTATGATCATAACCAACCGCAATGTTTTCTTTGTTTTTTTTTGGTCTCAGCCAATCAGAAACATATTTTCTGCCCCAGGCTTCCAATTATGTAGTATATGCAAACAGAAGGTCAAACACATGGAATGACTGGGATAGGTCATATCCACAAAAACCACAAATAATGGGAAAGTTTCTTTCTGCTCTAGGAGGCTCTGAATGGCAAAGGAAGCCCCAAAAGAAGTGCACATTTACGATTAGTGCTGGATTGATCAAAGCTGCTGTACTTTTCATAGTCCTGTAATCTTCTTGTAGTCTGCCTTTTTATGACCAGAACAAGACTGATGCTAACATAAATATATGAGTGTAACAACATGATGGACTGAATATTCAATAAAAGAATAAACTAGCTCCATTTCCATCCACTCTTAACACCGCTTATCCTACTGGGTCACAGGGAACCTGGAGTCTATCCCAGTAGACTCGGTGCACAAGGCAGGGTACAACCTGGACAGTCTGGAGGTGGGAATCAATCCTCCAACCCTGGAGGTGTGAGTAATAACTATAACCTTTATGGCACAGTGATGTGCATAATAACAGGAGCATTGCACTCAGCACATGAAGTCTTGAAAGGTTATTGTTTTAAGGAACAAGGCTATAGCACTGAGAAATAAATCGAATTTAGATACATAACTTCCTTATTATAAATAGCCAAGTTAGATAAACACCATTGCTTAAAAAGATAGAATAGCAGTGTACATTGAAAAAAGTGCATTGAAACAGAATAAATCCCAGACATAAATGATCATTCCTGCGACACGGTTTTTCTGTAAGTGTAGAATTCCCCTTAGCCATGTTGTTTAATTAAGCCGTCAGGTTCAACAAACAATAAAACCATGGTTTTCAAGTAATAAAATCCGCTGGATCTAATGCACCAAAGAGCTGGTATTAGTCCAAGATGAACTCTTTTTGGCACAGGAAGAACTGTTCAGTTCGAATCAGATACTTTACAAATGAATAAACTTGCAAGTCCAGAACACTTGTGAAAACTGAAGCTTTTTTACGACATGTCAGCGTGTCTGTTGTTAAATGATGATAGGGAAACTGTAAATGTTCAGACATCATGCTGTATATGGGCTTCATCTATTAAAAATCACCTCAGAAGTCTTTGTGTATATCAATGTCATGAGAATACCAGTGCCTACAGCAAAACAATGACATCTTAGCAAGTTAAAATATCTTGAATATAGTCAACTGTTTCTAATATTTCCTATTAAAAGATTATAAGATAAATATATAGATTTATAAGACAAATATAAGATTATTAAAACCTATTTCTAGACATTTGTATTCATTTCAAATAGAAATAACCTTGAAACAGATTTTGCTAATTGTAAGCATTTATTTTCTTGAAAGTAGCAAAATAATCTGCCAAAGGAGTAAGAAATGTAAAATTAGAAATGACATCATAAATCTGGTTAATACTAATCTTATAATAGGAAATACTAGATAAATCTCTTTTTTCAGTAGTTTAAACAGCAAAACACGGAGGATCCAGTACACGGGAATCAATCCTTCCTGGGTACAGTTCTGTCCTGATCAGAATCTAGCTGCCTATATTTTGAGAGGTCATATTTTAGCTAAAATTGAAGGTAATACCACATATTGTTGTTCTTAGTCTATATACAGTCCCTTAATCCTGATCAGAGTTGAACTCCTGCTTCAACAGAGAGGCGTGTTTAAAAGTTTCCAGTTTCCCAACCCTGGTCCTGGAGTACGCCATACTGTACGCTGTAGTGTTTTCCCTGCTCAAACACACCCACTGTACATCAGGAATGGCTGTTAATTAGCAGAGTAGTTGAATCAGGTTGGGAACAGGGTGTACAGGACGGTGGTTCTCCGATATAACACTAATTTGTCTTGCAAAATGCTGAGAGGTCATTTCGATTGGAGTCTCTAAATTGCCCGGATTGTGTGAGTGAATGAGAGTGTGTGTGTGTGTGTGTCCTGTGATGGGTTAGCACTCTGTCCAGGGTGTATCCTGCCTTGATGCCCAATGATGCCTGAGATAGGCACAGGCTCCCCGGGACCCGAGAATAGATCGGACAAGCAGTACAGACAATTTATGTTGTGTTGATCAATGTATTAACGAATCTAATAAAAATCCAATTAAAAATAAACAAGCACTACAACATAAACTACAGTATCAGGACCTGCCTTCTTGAGCCTGAGACTGAAAACCTGAGATGAGTAATAGAGGAAGCAAAGAAAGGACAAAGACAACATGGAAAGAGAACAAAAGCAAGAAAGGAAGTTAACAAATGAAACAAAATCTGATCTGGACTCAAATGTGTCTTCAGATTTCTCTGAACTCATCTTTACGACATACAGGCTTGTGAAACTGTCACAGACAATCTAACCTCTTCCTCACCCTCTCAAAGAAGTCAGGAAGACGTTCGATTTGGAGCAAAGGTCCTACATCATTTTCTCAATCAGCAGCATTTAGTCATGTTGTTGACCAGAGCCATGTTGAAACAGCATTATTATCATTACCTCAACTGCCAACACATTCCAGTACAGCCTGAGAATTTAGATCATGTGTGGTTAAATTTAGATCCAAGTCTAAACGTAGCAATAAAGTCACATTAGATGTTTGGTTTTTATATAATCAGGCATGTGAGCCAATTTTGACAAGTCACACCAATTACAAGACTGTAGGATTTTAAGACCTGAAGACTGAAAGAATGCTATGGGAAAAAACACTGCAGCTGTTAGAGATGTGCTTACAAAAGATTACTGGAATTTGGGGGGTAACGTCTCTGCTTTAACTCACTAATCCCCAGATGTGTCCGTTTCTTTTTGATGGCAGAGTCCTCGCTGGACTAATCGTATACATACAGGTTTCTGGCTATGGGAACGGCCATGTCAGCAGCTCCGCCACGTCACTTTAGCCACGGTCTCATCTCTGGGCACACAAAGCTAATAAGAGCTCAGCACCACTTACACAAGCTTTAGAGACTACAGCTTACAGAATAAGAGATATGTATTTGAGGTATTCTCAAGGTCACACTAACTATGAAAAATACAGCTCAGGTTTTAAGTAATCTTCAAGCATTCATTCACACTAAAGAAGCTAAATGAGACACGGTGAGGTAACTCTACAGAAAGTACATTTCAATTTGAACAATGTGTAACAGGCTACTTGCTTATTCCACCTGCGTCTCGATGTGTCAGCACCCTGTGATGCCAAGCAGCAACCAAACCAGTCATACTAACATTGACGCACACAAACAGAAAGCACTTCTTCTTCACAATTTTAGAAATACTTGAGAGGAAAGAGACATGACAAACGTAATCAGATTAATCTTCAAAAGCAGATTCCTTAAGAGTTGGTCACAGGCATATGAACAAGACAGAAAGAGTAAGTAAAGCAGGTTAGCTGAACACAAGCTGAAACACAACACCAAAGTAAGAGATCTGTCTTTGGCTTGTGATGTTTACAGGATCAAGAATTATGATATACAAGTGACTGTAATAATCATATTTATTACATTCTGCAGCAGTTCTGCTGATTCAAAGTTAAGGTTGCAACTTGTAACATTCTCCAACTCCACGCCAATGAGAATGCTTCCTCAACTTGAAACAAGTTCCTTTCCGGTTTACCGTGTGACGTTAGATCAACTTGGCTGTAAATATTATCAGGAAAAAACAAAGCAGCACTCATTTACATTTAAAAATGAGATCTGTACATGGATCTATTTGCCATATACAGACATATTTGCTGTTTAAATGACCATACAGGCACTGACTATGGACTATGTCACTGCTTGAGAAAGAAAATATACATCTCTCATCACTGTTAGCTGGCTAGCTACCAAACATGGAGGCAGCCATATTTGCCAAAGTGGAAAATGACATCATTCCACCCTGAAATTACCAGTTACAAGGAAAGTCAGCAGGGAAAGCAGCATTGGTCTTTGGATTGTGCCAGGTGTCAGGTCATTGAAGGAGAAGTTGCAGCTATGCAGAACTGCATAGTGTCTTGCTGATATGCTAGAAGCACCCTGAATGGCAAAAGGAAACTACCATGTTCAGACTTAACACGTCTGAGTAACACAAACTGTTTAGTTACAAGCAACATTTATGTTTTCTATGAGGAATGAGCTACAAATTAGCTCAAGCATTGCCAAACAATATGCCTGCTTGCCAATCAAATGCCAAGCGAATTTACCCAACGCTGGCACACAATCTTAACAGACAGTTGGTATATGTCCAATATCACGTATCGTCCTTTCTTCCTCAATACGGCACTGTGCTCAATAGGTTTCTTATTAGGAGAACCCTGAAATATGACAAGAGAACAAAGATAATAACCTGCATTTACATATGTCATATAATAAACAGAAAATCAGCGTCTAGTGAGATCCAAGGCGTAGTTTTGTTCAGGACTAAATTACTTTGCTGACTCCTTGTTTTGATCAGAACTGTCTATAAGGTGTCTATACTGTCTACAGGCTCTGCAGACCTCCATAAAGACATGATTTCATTAATCTTGGTCCAGAGAAGGAGAGAGAGGGCTATGTGGAAAATCAAGGGAAAAATAAGACCGCTTGAAATTAGGAGTGCATATAAGCAAGCAAATCTAGCTTAGACAGCATGTAAAGATCCCAAATAGACATTCACTTATAATCTAATAGAAAAAGCAAGATGCAACATGGAGCACCTTCAAAACACTACACCTGAGCCTAACAAAATATAGTAAGCATACTAAGAGAAAAAGACTGCATTCTTGCTTAATTGTCAACATTGTCTAATTTCAAAATCTGTTCTCGACACAAGGTTGCGTTTCAAATCAGGCCAGCAAATCGCAGACGTAAATTCTGCTCAGATGCAAGAAAAACATGCTCCATTTAAAGAAATGGAGCAGCATGTGCTCAGACTCAAGGACACCTCCACAAAAAGTTCTTCTCAGCCCAGATTCTGAGTCTCATGCAACCCAGTTGAGGAGCTAAATTAAAATAGGAGCAGACCTCATGGCAGACCTGCAGGACTGGCGTAATGCCCTAATCATTTAAGACACATAACTCCGAAGACACACAAGATAATGTGGAAAAACCTGTCAGTTATCTGCACAATTGTGTAAGTCATGCCTATACAAACAAACCCTCATAAACAAGCAAACACATAGCTCAGATCAAAGAATTTCAGATCTTTCAACTCTAATGATGATCATTATTGACAATGACTCACAATCTGCAAATTAGTTCATGCAACTTTGTAATGCAATCAGAATTTCATGTCACCTAACTTTCCATCTAAACCAGGAAGCATTTCAATAGGCAATAAAAAGCCTTGCTTGGTCTTATAATCCGGAGTCATTAACTGTGTTTGGACTCAATTTCAAGGTGACATCATTGGACTTGGTCTCAATTCTATCCATGTTGAGTTTTATGAAGACATCTGGAACTGCTACAATTTCACTGTGGAACTGATTGGATTAGAATCTGAGCAGCATTTGAGCATCGATATCTGAAATGCTAGACTGTCAAACTTGGCTATATTCTAACAGCATGGACACTGGATCAGATATAGAATTCAGTCATTTGTAAAGTATCTCATTTGCTCTGAAAGTTGACACCATGCCAAAAACGAGTTCTTATAAAACCAATATCAGCTCTTTGGTGCATCAGAACCAGCTGATACTATCGTTTGAAAACTTTTATTGGACCTGACTGCTTAATTAGAACCACAAACAGTGTTTGAGGAAACTTGAGAGACTGACATAGCAAGGACACCTACCCCTATAAAACCCCATATATTTTTTTTCTTTTTTTTCCTTTTTGCTTTAACTTCAAAATGTTTGCCATTAGCAGCAAAGATAATGATTATTTACAAGAGCTCATTTGACTTTAAAAGCCTCCTTTTCAAACTAAAGGGGTGCTTGACATTCTGTACTCACCACTGACTAGAACTTTCAAGCAAGATAAAACATGGGCCTCTCACAAGCGCAGGTCAGGTACAGAATTTCCATATTTCTTCAGCGCTTCTCTTGACAGCTGACCTTTGCCCCTGCACTTGCAGTCATTTCTTTTCATCATTAACTCAGAATAATCTGAAACGAAGAGTAATAACTTAAACTTAAGATTTCAAAATTAAGCTATAAAGCACACTAATTATAATGTGTCCTGGCATTAAATATACCACCAAGGGCATGCACTGGCCCACCCGGTTCACCAGGGCTTCACCGGTTATAATTCTCGGGCCATGTTATCATGAGGTACGCAACGAAAGAGACAAAGCAGCTGTGCGTCACTTAGCAGTGGAAAAATACAAGCAGAGGGAGCATGCTGATTGACTAGGATGTGCTGTATAGCAGCAAGACTGAATGATGATGGAATTGGACAGGCCCTAATTCTATTCTGAGACATAATTGAAGGTCTTTCAGGAGATTCTCGCTGACATGTCTGACACAGCCATGGAATGTAGTTGTGTGCCAAAAGCAGTCTCTAAAGAACAAGTGCTACTTTCATTTATTAAGAAGATTCTGTTTAGACCTGCCAAGAAAGCAGGGAGTCTAAACAAATCCTTGTGTCAACTGCAACACACCTTGAAAAATAATTCCACTGAAAACAACTGGGATAAGTGGTACCTTTTAAACTCTCCAGTAAGACACAGTGGGCTTTTGTACAGTTTCTACACCTATGCATGTAGTCAATTTTCAGAGGAATGCTCCATGAGCTGCGTTCCAACACACCGGTCTGGCTGCCGAACCCACACCCTCGTCCCTCTTTCACTTATTTTACCACCTTTTTGTCGTGGCTGAGGGTGTCTGAGATTTCCTGGCATACTCTACTGCATTACGATGCATCAAAGGAAGATGATGACTTTGTTTTCTTTGGCCCTTTGCCTTGTTTTGTCTGATCAGCCCTAACAGTGCTGACAATGGAGGAAGCACAGCGTCCATCCATCTTCCGACAATAAGGTTAGACCTCTCAGATTTCAGTACAAGGAAGGCCATGTTCAACAACCACCAAGTGTTATACAGGAACTACATTCACAAAACAGCTTGATAAATATCCTTCACATCAATACGTCAGACCTGGAAATTCAATAACAGTAAATGTTCAAGATACTTGCTCAAACCCAACTGATTCTGCTTATAGGGCTGAAACCAAAACTACAGTGTGACCTGGATAGTTGATCAACAGGTCTAGGCCTAAAAAACACAACCCCATTCCCTGGCATTGTTGAAAAGGCTGCAAGAAAGAAGCTACCTCTTAATGAGAACACAAAGTGAAAACATGCCTACTAAGTTCTATATCAATTAATTGTGTAGGTGTAACAAATCTTAGTGTCAGTGGTGTCATCAGGGAGGTGTCCGACAAAAACAAGTCTAGTCATTCTTACTTCTAATCTGTAATCTTCAAACATCCTTACAAAATTCTTCAGAAACAGGAAGTAACCAATTAAAGATATTGCATTTCAGACATTGAACCTTGCTGTGACCTTGACCCTGTTTACAGTGATATTTCCCTATAAATCCTACAATCAACCAACCACTAGTTATTGAGATATCATGCTAATGAGAATGTTGGATGGACTCATGCATGGATGACAGGTGGATGGATGGATGGATGGATGGAAGAATGAAACAACCTGAAAACATAATACCTCTACAGCCTAGGGGGGCTAGTGAACAGTGAACTCTGAATGGCACACTGAATAAAATATCCAAATACATTTTTCTTTATGGTGTGAAATGATTGGATTAATGCTACTGAAACATTTACTTTATTGCAACACTATGGAATTGTTACAAATTTGTTATGAAACTGAAACGGTTTGTTATGAAACTGTAAAGCTATTCAAAGGTTATGAGGACGCATTTCAAAACAAACACGCCTGATTACGCCCTCTTTATCTATAAGTCTACACAGACATAACCAAGAAGCCTAGCACTCTGACTCTCAGAACAATGCAATGGGTTACGTAATAATCTATCAGGAATAAATCTGCATGAAATCTGTCAGGGTTAAATTCGAGGAAAGGCTGATCAGTCTGATCCACCATTTGCATGCTAGGCCTTTCAGCTTGCAACTCAAAGAATAAAAAGGGGATCTTTACTTTACTTTAAACAAAAGTGACAAATGACAATTAAGTTGACATTTTGAGCAGCAAACTTGTGTTTGTATGAAATATAGAGGAATAAAGAAAGAGGGTAAGAAAACCAGCAGCAGGCTTTCATAAATTCTTCTATTCAAAGACAGACAGAAAATGACCTGCTCCTTGACCCAAGAGGAATAGGGTAGGTCAAGGGGCTTGTGGGGAGATTTCTTTACACTGACGGCCATGGTGATTGAGCATACTGCTGCTAAAATCATGACCCCCAGAGCCAAACCTTGCTAAATATCCTTAAAATAAGTGCTACTCAATGTCCAATTCTGGAAACCTAACACAAGCAAGAGTTGAGGATTCTTTGCTCTGAGGCACAGAGGAACGGGCCTCTTTTTTTCCCTTTCCAACACTCACCTCTAGAGCCAGTATAATGAAGCTGCTGCAGCACAGATGTTCTCAAGTTCTCATAAAACTGACTTTTCTCAAGACTTGGATGAGGCAGCACCTTAGATAAGTGATTGCTGAAATCAGTGTCACTAATATTGTGTTATTTTAATATGTCCGTAACGTTTGCAAGCATGCAGTGTGAATGAGAAGGTTAATAAATCCATGCCAGCCAGCGCAGATGATCTAGAGAGACAAAAACAAGGGCAATAAAAAAAAGAGAAAGAGAAATATGAGGTGGGGCAGAGATCAGAGGTAATTACAGTCACCAGGCTATGCACATAATCTTCTTACCACCACAGCAAAGGAGAAAAACAAAAACAAAACCATATCTGACTGCACCAATATGTATGCAGGTTTCTACTGCGGTGGCTAAGCCTGCAGACAACAGGGACCAGAGATTACTGAATCATCAGAATTGAAATATCAGGTGCGGGGGCAATGTTGGAAGGAGCAAACAGGACCGGATTGGTGACAAGCAGGGCCTCTGAAAATAAATTATGTTAAATGAGGCCATTGTGTCCTTCAAGTGAACCACAACAGTCAGAGAATAGGACATTCAAAATGGCCACACAGGCCCATTGTCACTGTCAGTTGGGTGGGACCCGATCTCACAAAGCTTGGCAGAACCAGAAAGGCTCTTTGCCTCCTGCTGCAACACATTACCATGCCACGGTCTCTCATATGGCTTGAGGCAAAAGGTTTCTTATCTAATCCAAAAGAAGTCAAACAAAAACTGTAATTGTGCCCCAAACACTTCCAGAGAATGGTGGAGATAACTCCAAGAGTAATACAGGATCTCACTAATAGTCCTGGACCTAACTAGAGGAGTCCCTATAAAATGAGAAGTCCTTCTCTTGAGCATTCATGTATTCTGCAAAACTCCAAGGCTTTTTTTCAGATCTAAAAAGAAAAAAGGGTGAAAGTGCTGATTCATAATTCAAAATACTCCAAGATGAACTTACAAGGCAGTTGGTTAAATATGGAGAGCATATGCAGAAGGAAGGAAAATCATAAGCAATTACAAGAAATGTTCACATTATACATAAGACATGATGGTAAGAAAGAAATAAGAATAAAGTTTTGTGAAACTGGTTGTGTGTTAAAATCAGGTGAAATGTCATCAATGATTTTATCCTCACAGGATCTGGCTTTGCTTACTACAAAGTATTCTACTTCTCTGCAATCCCTCTATTCCCAGTAGAGATGAATGTGTGCAGGAGGTGGACTATGATGGCTAGCAAAGTGTATCCCAGCTGTCCCCTGACCACCCCATCAACAGCGGAAACAATTATCACTCCCAGCGGCATCTCGCCTTTCTCCTCTCACCTCATTTGCAAACATGAGCTACTGACGCAGCGACAGTTCGGCACAAGCCAAAGTAACTCAACGCCTTACTAATTAAAATGGCCTTTCGCACACACCACAACCCTTCAACTCAGATTTTATTTCTTTCCGGTGGTAAAAAAAAAAGACAGAAAAAAAACCTGACACCCACACGCAACCTATGATTTTCAAAAATACTGCTCTGTTAAAAAGAAAGGAATCTCCATACCAGTGTTGAGACTGGGAAGATTACAGACTAAGATTAATAAAGCCAGAGACAGCTCCATCTGTCATGTGGTTAACAACTGTGCACACCATCTCAATGAGAGCTCTGTAGGTCTGACTGTAAGAAGAAGAGTAAACGTTACACATAATAACCCTATACAATGTTGTGGGTAGTGAGGAGAAGTCTGTTAGCACTGTTCAGTGTATTAATTACTGCACGTTTCCTATTGAAAGGTCAACGGATGGCCAAAATTGAAAAAACATCCTATACAATACATCCTATATAAATATTACAGTTCATATAAATTTGCTTTAAATGAAAGTATAATTAGTTACAGTTATTTTAAAATTAACTTTCAATCATTATTTAGTTTCAACAGCAGCTAGCCAAATGTTTGGAGAGAAGCATATGACAGAAACACAATACAAAAAAAATTTGTTAGACTACAGACTATTGCCACGTTTTATGTGCAATGCAAAGACAGCACTTGAAACATCTGAAAACAGCAATGAAAACATTTTTATGTAATCTAGACCAAGCCCCAGTGAAATTTCATACCAAACCAAACCAAAAGTGTGAAATCACACCAATCTAAGTAGTTGCTAAATGTCTAGAATTGTTAAAAAATATGATACACCAAAACCTACACCTTGATATCAAGAAATTTTGGATTTGTGACCTCACTATATTAAGAGTAAAAAATCAACCTTCACTCATCTCTTATAAGCATGAATATTGGGTTATTAATATTGGGTTCCGCCTATCATGCGGAAGGCCCGGGTTCGATTCCCAGCCAATGCCTCAACCCCAGCCACTGGATGCAGTGCCGGTCCCAAGCCCGGAAAAATGGGAGGGTCGCGTCAGGAAGGGCATCCGGCGTAAAACATTTGCCAAGTTGTTGTGCGGACCAGTTAGTCCGCTGTGGTGACCTCGAACAGGGAGCAGCCGAAAGCAACTTCATTGGGTTATTAAAAGATTTTAGATTGCACATTTTGAACCAAAACCTTTATGGAAATAAAATCAACACCTTTATGGAAATAAAATCAAGGACCGTTACGTCGCCCGGACTGCCGTCACCGGGGACCCACCCTGGAGCCAGGCCTGGGGTTGGGGCATGCAGACGAGCGCCTGGTGGCCGAGTCTTTGCCTGCGGGACTCAGCCGAGCACAGCCCGAAGAAAAGACGTAGGCCCACCTTCCCGTAGGCCCACCACCCGCAGGAAGGAGCATAAGGGTCCGGTGCAATGTGTTTTGGGTAGCAGTCATGGGCGGGGGCCCCAACGACCCAAACCCTGGACAAAGAATCTGGCTTTTGGGACATGGAATGTCACCTCACTGGGGGGGAAGGAGCCTGAGCTGGTGAGGGAGGTTGAGCGGTACCGGCTAGAGATAGTCGGGCTTGCCTCCACGCACAGCCTGGGCTCTGGAACCCAACTCCTTGAGAGAGGTTGGACCCTCTTCTTCTCTGGAGTGCCCCATGATGAGACGCGTCAGGCTGGGGTGGGCTTGCATATAGACGCCCAGCTCAGCCGCCATGTGCTGGAGTTTTCCCCGGTAAACGAGAGGGTTGTTTCCCTGTGCCTTCGGGCCAGGGATAGGAGTCTCACTGTTGTTTTGGCTTATGGGCCGAACAGCAGTGTGGAGTACCCAACCTTCTTGGAGACCCTGCGAGGGGTGCTGGAAGGTGCTCTGACTGGGGACTCCATAGTTTTGCTGGGGCAACGACAGTGATACCTGGAGGGGCGTGATTGGGAGGAACGGCCCCCCTGATCTGAACTCGAGTGGTGTCCTGTTGCTGGACTTCTGTGCTAGTCACAGCCTGTTCATAACGAACACCATGTTCAAGCATAAGGGTGCCCATCAGTACACGTGGCACCAGGACACCCTAGGCCGTAGATCAATGATTGACCTTGTGGTCGTGTCATCTGACCTTCGGCCGCATGTCTTGGACACTCGGGTGAAGAGAGGGGCGGAGCTGTCAACCGATCACCACCTGGTGGTGAGTTGGATGTCGGACAGACTTGGCAGGCCCAAACGTATTGTGAGGGTCTGTTGGGAACGTCTTGCTGATCCCTCTGTTAGGGGGGTATTCAACTCCCACCTCCGGGAGAGTTTCAACCAGATCCCGAGGGAGGTTGGGGACATTGAGTCTGAGTGGACCATGTTCTCCTCCTGTTGACGCAGCCATCCAGAGCTGTGGCCGTAAAGTCTCTGGTGCCGGTCGGGGCAGCAATCCCCAAACACGATGGTGGACACTGGAAGTAAGGGATGCCGTCAAGCTGAAGAAGGAGTCCTATCGAGCCTGGTTGGCTTGGGGGACTCCGGAGGCAGCTGAGGCATACCGGCAGGCCAAGCGAACTACAGCCGTGGTGGTCTCGGAAGCAAAAACCCGGGCCTGGGAGGAGTTCGGTGAGGCCATGGAGAAGGACTATCGGACGGCCATGGAGAAGGACTATCGGATGGCAGACCGTTCGGCACCTCAGAAGGGGTAAGCAGCTCTCTGCCAACACTGTTTACAGTGGAGGTGGAGAGTTGCTGGCCTCGACTGGGGATATTGTCGGACAGTGGAAGGAATACTTCGAGGATCTCCTCAACCCCACTGCCACACCTTCCGTAGAGGAACCGGAGGCCGAGGACTCAGAGCTGAGGTCACTGAGGTAGTTCAGCAGATCCTTGGTGGCAATGCACCGGGGGTGGATGAGATTCGCCCTGAGTACCTCAAGTCTCTGGATGTTGTGGGGCTGTCTTGGCTGACACATCTCTGCAACATAGCGTGGCGGTCAGGGACAGTGCCTCTGGACTGGGTGACTGGGGTGGTGATCCCTCTTTTTAAGAAGGGGGACCGGAAAGTGTGTTCCAACTATAGGGGGATCACACTCCTCAGCCTCCCAGGGAAAGTCTATTCCAGAGTACTGGAGAGGAGAGTCCGACCGTTAGTCGAACCTCGGATACAGGAGGAGCAATGCGGTTTTCGACCTAGTCGTGGAACACTGCACCAGCTCTATACCCTCCACAGGGTGCTCGAGGGTTCGTGGGAGTTTGCCCAACCAGTCCACATGTGTTTTGTGGACTTGGAGAAGGCTTTCGACTGTGTCCCTCGTGGCATTCTGTGGGAGGTGCTCTGGGAGTACGGGGTCCGTGGCCCTCTGTTAAGGGCTGTTTGGTCTCTGTATAACCGGAGCAGGAGCTTGGTTCGCATTGCCAGCTGTAAGTCAGATCTGTTCCCAGTGCATGTTGGACTCCGACAGGGCTGTCCTTTGTCACCGGTTCTGTTCATTGTTTTTATGGACAGAATTTCTAGGCGCAGCCAGGGGCTGGAGGGAGTCCGGTTTGGGGACCACAGGATTTCATCGCTGATTTTTGCAGATGATGTTGTCCTGTTGGCTCCTTCAAGCCTGGACTTACAGCATGCACTGGGGCATTTTGCAGCTGAGTGTGAAGCGGCTGGGATGAGGGTCAGCACCTCCAAATCGGAGGCCATGGTTCTTGACCGGAAAAAGGTGGCTTGCACCCTCCAGGTTGGATGGGAGGTCCTTCCTCAAGTGGAGGCGTTTAAGTATCTCGGGGTCTTGTTCACGAGTGAGGGAAGGATGGATCGTGAGATTGACAGACGGATCGGTGCAGCAGCAGCAGTAATGCGGTCTATGTACCGGTCTGTTGTGGTGAAGAAGGAGCTGAGCCGGAAGGCGAAGCTCTCAATTTACCAGTCAATCTACGTTCCTACTCTCACCTATGGTCATGAGCTCTGGGTCATGACCGAAAGGGTAAGATCCCGGATACAAGCAGCCGAAAAGAGCTTCCTCCGTAGGGTGGCGGGGCGCTGACGGGTAAGGAGCTCCGTCACCCGGGAGGAGCTCGGAGTAGAGCCGCTGCTCCTCCACATCGAAAGGGGGCAGTTGAGGTGGCTCGGGCATCTGTTTCGGATGCCTCCAGGACGTCTCCCTGGAGAGGTGTTCCGGGCATGCCACACCGGGAAGAGGCCACGGGGAAGACCCAGGACACGCTGGAGAGACTATGTCTCTCGACTGGCCTGGGAATGCCTCGGGGTCCCTCCGGAAGAGCTGGAGGAAGTGTCTGGGGAGAGGGAGGTCTGGGCATCCCTGCTTAGACTGCTGCCCCCACGACCCGGCTCCGGATAAGCGGAAGACAATGAATGAATGAATGAATGAATGAATTTTGAACCAGTTTTAGATAGAGAACAACATACAATGAGTTACAACAGGCTTGAAATTAGCATATGGATTACAATTTCCAGGTTGTAAGAAATTGTTTGCATTTAGTGACAGATCTCAGATCAGCTATACTGATTTGCTTATTAAAAAGTAAGGATGAATCTAAAATCATCGAGACGCCTTACATGATCTTGTACATTTACTGACAGAGGACATAACTTGGCATCCAGGCCAGATGAACCAGATGAAGAGGACATGGAGGAATCTAAAATCAGAACTTCGATTTCGCTTCAATTAATTGTGAAACACTGATTTCCTGCCAATGTTTCTTATCTTTGAAGCACTTTAAAACAAATGACCACTTTACCTCTAAATTCACTGGGGAATACAACTGAAATGATAAGTTCTGGTGTATTTCTGGAAAATATATCTCAAAGGAACAAGGCTAATCAAACTTTAACATAAACACAAGCCCATACATTAGTTAAGCAGATAACATGTCTATCTTTAGCTCTGTCAATTCTGTTTATTCTGTGCGGGATCTACAGCATGAGTTTGTCTACAGTTCTACGAAGACTCCCACATTCCTTTGCACTCCTCGTGTTATCACTGTCCTCCTCCTCCTAATTAGAAGACTTGCTCAGTTTAGCTGGAGGAGCATGAGAGCTGCAATTTCATCATGGAATGAACCGAGGCACTGGTACAGCCTCCCACTAGTCTCTCCGAGTGACTATAAGTCAGTTACAACAGCTGGCTGGACCACCAGACAGGGAACTGAGTAATCATGAAGGGCTACACCTTACTGAAGATCACTGAAATCATTTACACCACAGCAAGCACAGCATACAGGAGTGATATAGGAGTCCATAAGATGATATGAGATTTATATGAATGCAAGACATGCAAAGGAATTAATCTAAGCTGCAGCAGAGAAAGATCTTAGCCAAATGTCTGAAAGCAGATTGCATTTTGGAAACTTTACTCATCAGACTTTCCTGACTTTGCAAAATGGATTGACTCATTCATAAATTCCCTACAATGTTCTTTTGAAAAATGGTCAAAAAAGTAAACAATGGGCGTGTGTAAACTGTTCAGACGTGGCTGAGCAAAGTCACATGGCAAACAGTCTATGGAATGGGTGGAGGACTGCAGCATGGATTAGGGCTACACATGCTATATTGTAATCATACTGCAACATGTGACAGGATAATCTCGGTGTGTTACTTAAAGACATTGTTTTACATTACATCACAATACTCAGGTTGACAGACAGGGTGCCATTAGCAGAACAGTGCTGGATGTATAGAAACCTGTGAAAAATACTTCAGTATGAATGTGATGTATACTTTTACTTTACATGGAAAAGAAAGGAAGAAAGAACAAAGGCCAATTTCAGCATTTAATAACCTGCTTAGTAACAGAGTCGTGAGTCTGTATTCTGAAAATAATAACTTGTGATAATTATTGCAATCTAATGTATCATACTGCATATTATATGATTAGATTGTGCAGTCCTGCAAGACTACATAATTAGCTTTCTTTATTCTGACTGAAACTAAATACAACACCAAACTAATACCATAATTCATTACAGGCAGAAACACTGAACTGCTGTACCATGCACCATGGCTAGGGATTTTCACTGAACATAACATTTGTGATTCTGTATATTGCCTTCTTTTATAATATTAGTATTGCACTGGCTAATATAATATGACTGCCACAATTTACCCATCTTCTAATGACTATGCAGCATGTCACAAAGCAAATGTTGTCTTAATCTGGTTTCATGAACATGACAATGAGTTCAGTGTTCTTCAGTGTCCTTCCCAGTCACTTGAAAAACCAG
Organism: Hemibagrus guttatus; assembly: GCA_033459395.1. NCBI lineage: Eukaryota > Metazoa > Chordata > Actinopteri > Siluriformes > Bagridae > Hemibagrus > Hemibagrus guttatus. The sequence goes on from JAUCMX010000019.1 coordinate 7,429,786, forward strand.
GACATGGAGGGAGTGGAGGTCAGGTGAAGTCCCATCATCCATCACCAGGTTATTCTATGACAGTGAATGTGAACTTGAGTTCAGGTCATCTAGTGCTATTGTTCTGGGATTTTCTATTATGAAACTTGTGTTTACAGCAGTGGAGCCTCAGGACTGGACCTGACAACATCGACTCCACTCTATACATATCAACAATCGATGGCACTTTAAATAATTAATTAATATAATAAACAAATTCAGTATGCATCACTGTGCGTTAAAAGAATAGCGTATGGGGATGTGGTAGCTTAGTGGTTAAGGCATTGGACTACTGATCGGAAGGTTGTGTGTTTGAATCCCAGGTCCACCAAGCTGCAACTACTAGGCCCCTGAGCAAGGCCCTTAACCCCAAAAATGCTCAGTTGTATAATAATGAGATGAAAATGTAAGTCGCTCTGGATAAGGGCGTCTGCTAAATGACAGAAATGTAAATGTAAAAGAAAATGTAATGCTGAACTTCTGAAGTGAACTGCTGAAAATGAGAAAAAAAAGACCACATCTCCAGCTGTCCAGTTTGGGTCAGTCCTTGCTCACCGTCGACTCCGATTCCCGTACATGGTTGATGGGAGCAGACCCTGATGTGATCTTCGACTGTTGTAGCACATCTCCCATAAGGCTTGGCAGGACGTGCGTTTTAAAACGCTTTCCTGTTCACTACAGTTATAAAGTGGTTATTTGTGTTACCTTAGACTTCCTGTCAGCTCGAACCAGTGTGGCCATTTTCCTTGGAACTCTCTCATGATAAAGCATTCCCACCTGCAGACCTGCTGTTCTTTTTTGTTTGTTTGTTTGTTTTTCACACTATTGTGTGTAAACTCTACAGACTGTTGTGTGTGAATATCCCAGGAGCTCAACAGTTTCTGAAATATTTAAAAGCAGCAGGTCTGGTACCAACAACCATGCACGGTCACAGAGATCACATTTTACTCTCTATTCTTATGCACAGGTGTTCTTAATAATAGCTGCATTACCTAAGGGCATTGCTGTCTTTATTAAACATTTCTACTTCCATGAAAGCTCAGCGTATGGACCCAAAATCGCAGCAATAATCGACTGTATGACTTTTGAACCCCATTAAACGCGTATCGGCACAACACGGAAAACACAGTAAGCATTACAAACCGTACAGAAGCTCCATGAGCAAACAGATCATTGTCATGCTCTGAGCAGAGAGACGATGACAGATCTTCTTTAATCCTGATCATCAGTCCATGAGCACTTCCACTGCATAGAAAACGTTTCTTTCTTTCGTTGTGAAAAGTCACGACTGTTGTCAGTAGATATATTAATGTTGAGCATGTATTGATGGTGCAGGTCTGCTGAAGAGTTTGCATTATCAGGCAGCGCGTTTATATTTATCTTTCGGTTACAGCTGATCCGAATAAAATGGAAATACGCCGGTTTGGCGATCGCCGTTTAATAGGTTGATATAATAAAGATCTTTAACCATACAGGTTGAACTTTTATTTATAATGAATGCTACTCCTCAGAGATCCGACTTTGTGGCAGGTTTTTAGCAACATGAAACGTACTGAATCCACACCGACACTATTGCCCTTCCCTGTTCAAGCAGCTCGACATATAGACTACAATCAGCAACTGATAGTGATATAGAGCTCACCGAGCGAGCTGATGCATAAACACGCTCATCATTAACAACTTACAAAAACAACCACATGCTGCATTTTAAAATTTACCTCCTGCGTTGATTCATCGTGTGTCCCAAACGTTGCATTGTTTCTGGATGTGGAAACCCGGCCGGTGTGTGCGTGTGCGTGTGTGTGTGCGTCTCAGCATTGAGCCAAGCCAACCAAAGTTGACATCATCGCTCTCCTGTTACTAGGCAAGGGCCGAGTGCGCATGCTCGCCGAACAGGATTCTGGGAAACGAAGT